>WBMW01005320.1:188775-241120 GCA_013396635.1 Penelope pileata
GTGGAGTCTCCTTCCCTGGAGATATTCAAGACCCGCCTGGATGCCTACCTGTGCAACCTGCAGTAGGGAACCTGCTCTGGCAGGGGGGTTGGACTCGATGATCTCTTCCAACCCCTGCAATTCTGTAATTCTGTAATTCTGTGATTCTGTGATTCTGTCTGAACGCCACTTCTCTGTCTGAGAAGTTAAAGCCGACCACTTGGTCCTCATGTAACTAGTTAGCACGTCTGAGTCTCATTCATTGTTAGAATTAACCAAATTTCTCTCATTTGTGTCTCATCCACGTCTGGCTGTGTGACATTTCTTGTGTTTCCCAATGTTATTTATTCATTCATTTCTTTGTTTGTTTGTTTGTTTGTTTTCTTTCTTTCTTGCTTGTTTGTTTATAATAAGCTTCTTCTCCTTATTACAGATTGACAATCACACCACTGGGATCTTTTCCACTGATTTCATTAGGTCTTAGATTAATCTCATAATGCTAGGTTAGATGAAACATTAAACTAGCTCCTGCAGAAAAGAAAATTTGAAATCCCTCATATGTTTACTAAATCCAAGTGATGAATTGCTGGAACTACCTTCTCTTCAAGTTTGTCTCTTTGTTATCTAAATTATAATGCAAGCAAAGTAATGTAACAGAAAATATTACTACGGCTCTGACCACGGAAATGTCTAAGACTAGGGTTTTCAGAAGCAACTTAGGGAAATTAAGGTCCTAAATCCAAAAGAAATTGAAATCCAGATTCAATTGATCTCTTAGAAGTCTATCTTAGACTTCTTTTCAAAAACTTTTACACATTATTTCTTGATTATCTATTTTATTCAAACTGAAATCTTCAGTCCTTGTTCAGTGAAAACTTCAATTACTGTTGAAGTGTCAAGGCATAATCAAAAACAGTTTACTGATTCAGTAATACAGCATCTAGTACTGTTCTCTCATTATTAAGGTCATTATATCAAAATCAAAGGGAAAAATAAAAAGAAAAGAGTGTTAACCATTTGTTTGAAATAAACAAAACATTTTTTTCATCATTTGAATCACAATTCTTTTGTGTAATCATCTGAGAATGTGGGATCAGTCCCAATGTGTGGTAGATTCCCAGACATTTCTGCACCTGGCTTCTTGGTGCTATGTCAAAAAAAGAGGGCAAGGCATGCAACTCAAATGTGAGAGCCATAAAATAAAAGACGTATTAGACTCAATAACACATTGGATTTGTAATCATCAGTATAGAAGGTATGAAGTAAAATCTGAGTGCAGATTTTTCTCTAATATTGCATAAAGTTCAGTTCTGAAAGACAGCAAATGGCACAATGTTTGATCCTAAATGTCTTTGTCCTCAGGAGTTCTGGATGTGTCCTGCTGTTGTAAACACTTGTGAGCAAGATACAATACAGGTTCATTCCAGGTAGGTGCGTCTTATTTGTTAATATTACCACAATTCCTTGATGAAAGACTGAAGCATTTTCCTCAGAGCTTTTATCTATAAAGATTGCTTAAGGGAGTTGCAAATCTTGCTTTGTCATATTTTCTACTCTAGTTGTTACTTTCTCCATGCATTCTTTTCAGGATCATTCTTTTAATCCTTGAGCTTCAAGCTAGCATGTCTCTCAAGGTAGAATTATTTTTGTTTCTGCTTTTATCTACGATCACACAATGTTTATTCTCTGTCCAGAACCTGTTTTTTTTCCCTTACATTAACAATCACACCATAGCCAGGAATTGAGTTTCTTAAAGTGCAATATGTCTTAAAATAAAAAAGAAAAAAGAAAAAAAAAAAGAAAAATTGATCTGAAAAGTGAAATGTTTGTGTTCAGACCTGACTTTCCTGTACCGCCTTTAGAACAAGGAAATGTCCAACATGATCAGATTCTTTCTGGAAAACCAGTCTTTAAAAAGTGTGCTACACTCTACACCACTTTTTTTTTTTTAAATGCTTATAGTTTCTATCCTGTTCTCTAAATTCCATTTCAGGGGAAATGTACTGTTTTCTCCTTTTCTCCCAGGAAGTTTCTGAAAACTTTATTTGTATTGACTTTTTTTCCAGCTTGATGCTTTCTGAATACTTCCCTATTAAATTGAGGAAATACCTTAATAAAACAAAATCCTATAGCACCATAAACTTCAGCTTTATGAGTCACTACAGGAAATTCTGTGTGCATAGAAGATACATTTAAAATAAGACTGTCTAATACATGACGTACAAAACAATAGGAAAAAAATTTGCTACACAAAACAGTTTATGCTAAGTTTTCATATCCACATTATCCACATTTCAGGATTTGGTAATTTTTTGCTTTGTTTTGTTTGTACTTCAGATTTGTTCTTGTCTGGTCCCATGAACCAAATATCCATTAGCGTCATTAGAGATACATATCTTCTCATTTACTGTCACTCAGAAGGAAATCAGTTCATGCTCCTTGAGATCTCTCCAGAAGTCAAATCAGAACATGGTAAGTGAGGATTACTGCGAGAAATACTTCTGACATAGGAAGAAGAGAGTGTATGGATTTTATGGGATGGTCCAGTCAGACTGCCGAATCTGTCAGCAGAACTCTGCCATGAGAATGGAAGATCAGCTGCCAAGATGTGTTCTGTTGCAGTAAGGTAAAGAAGCTCTGAAAGCACTGAGAAATTGAGAAAATAGAAATGTCAGATATATTTATACTTTATTGCTGTCTAGTTCCTAGACAAGGAAACAAATCTTAAGGAGATTTTCTTCATAATGTTCTCTGTTCATGGTCACTGTTGTCTAAATTTTCCTTTCATGACTGAAATCTTCTGAATGTCTCTTTCTCCGCGAATCTATCTGATACACTAAAAAAGGAGATGTCCTTTCTTGAGAAGAGAAAAATAAGATCCTTGATTATGAACAGAGGGTTTTGGTTTTTGGGGGATATTCAGGGAAATTAATGCTCTTTAAAACGAAAAAAAAATAATGTTCTTAATAAATAACGTAAGGTTGTATATTCTTTACATATAGTGGTAGAACTAGATTAGTATAAATTACAAGACAGACTGTGAGAAAGTAGAGTAGATCAAATCAAAGTAGTGGGAAAAATAATTACTGGAGAATACGAGAAAGTATACAGTAAACATACATCATTTCTTGGAGAGTAAAATGAAAAAAGTACAATTGATCAAAAACAAAGATTAATGTATTGAATGCTAGAAGTAGAACAGTTTTCATGAGGGAGAACACCCATTTTAAGAACAACCTACTTCTGTAGACCAAAGGCTCGAAGGTTAGCATTAATATTCGGCAAATTGTCTATGCCTGCTGTCAGTCTCTTTTGAGAGTACTTTTGCTATGCTGAGATGAATGTTCTTGTGTTAACATAAAACTAAAATGGTAAAAATTATTGAGGCATAAAAGAGGAAAAGCTTAATGCTCATAAGAGTGCTAGATACCGGAAAATTTAGTCTGTCTGTGTAATCTCTTCACACTGTAGGAAGTGTAACACTCAAATAGGCTAATTCAAAATAAAGAACAGAAACGAGTCTTAAAAATACACCAAAAGGAGTAAGCAGGATTCAATGGAGCAATGAGAGTCAGGAGGAAATTTAAATGGGACAGAAATAGCAAAGCTATACAACATTGAATTTACGGCAACCTCTCTACAAAGCTGCCAAAAATACTTCAGTGTGAACAAGCCCTACACTATGCATAAAGAGTCACATGGGCAGAAGATGTAGCACCTGAATTGCATTAAATTTTAAGAGGAAGGAAACAGAAAATCTTATGATGGGGAAATATATAGTTTAATTTTTAAAGTACTAGAAAAGATACGAGTTTTATTTTTTCTACATAATTTTTTTAAAAAAAGTGACAATATGTAGGCTGCTCATTCGCCACAGTCTGGTCCTTCTCTAAATAATGAGCAAAACTAAAATTCTGTTCCTTCATTTCTGACAGGATTTCATGGGATGATTTGTGTCCAGACTGCACTAGTAGCTTTTTGGGGCTTCTGAAGTGAGCAACTTGCTAGGAAGGGGTTGTAAACATAGTGCTTTGTTGTCTATGCATTTCTGAAGGTTTTGACTTAAGTTTCCACAAGGGAAAAAATGTTGCCATAGTTATTCTTGTTGTTGTTGTTTTTCCAATGATTTTGGAGGCACTAAGACTATTTTTGACAGAGGTTGCTGTTTGAATATAGGCATGGATGTGTATGTTTGTGATTTGTATAATATGTATATGTTTATGTTTATCATATCCTTTAGTAACTCACTTATTGATGATTACTAATTTTTTTCCTCATTTTTTTAAGATTATCCAGAATGCACAGCTTAACAAAATGCTACATTTACATGGTCCCAGGAGGTGGACAACTATTCATATAAACAAACATGCATCCTTATTTACACACTGACACTGCAGTCAAAAACACTTTATATGAAAATGTAAACTACATTGTCTATACAATACTGTTTGCTAGAATAATGCCATGTTCTTGCTGTTGTATAATTTACTACTAAAATGTATAATGCCTTATCTATATAAAAGCTCGTTATTCAAAAAGCCTTCATGCTCAAGGCTTACACAGCATGCTGAGAAGTTCAGTTCATCCAAATGCACGCCAGGCAGCTCCCCAGTTGTTCCAAGGACATAGATACGAAATTGACTTAGATAAATGGACTTAGCTGGAAGGGCATGATAATACTACTGGAACACAAGTGAACACAAATGCATTCTAATTCTGTGTAGAATTCTGATGTAAGTATATCCTTCATTTTTTGTTGAAAATAACTAAGTTGTCAGTAACATGCCAGTATGAATTTTAGTATTTTATACAAGTTGAAACTGTCAAAAATGATAATTTCCAGAATGCTCCATTCAAACTGGACTTGATCACCTCCAGGGATGGAGCATCCACAAATTCTGCGTAGCTTGTTCCAGCACCTCACCACCCACTCAGCGAAAAATTTCCTCCTGACATCTAATGTAAATATCCCTTTTTTTCAGTTTTAAACCATTCCTCCTTGTCTTATCACTACCTACTTATGTAAAAATTAATTAAGTATGTCAATAGAAAAAAGAAGACTGCTACTGAATGAGATGGGTGCCCTGGTAACAGTGGACACTGAGAAGGCTGAGATACTGAACATTTTTGCTTCAGTCTTTACTGCTAAGACTGCCCCTTGGAAATCCCAGGTGCTGGAGGTAAGAGAGAGAGCCTGGAGAAAGGAAGACTTCCCCTTTGTCGAGGAGGATCTGGTCAGAGATTGTCTAGGAAAAATCAATGCACAGAAATCCATGGATCCTGCAGGGATGCATCCACATCTGCTGAGGGAGCTGACAGAAGTGACTGCCAAGCTGCTCTCTATCATCTCTGAAAGATCTTTGGAGGATGGGAGAGGAAACTGAAGACTGGAGGATAGCCAATGTCACACCAATCCTCAAAAAGGGCGAGAAGGAGGAGCTGGGCAACTACAGGCCAGTCAGCCTCACCTCTGTCCATGGAAAGGTGACAGAACAACTTCTTCAACTTGTTCTGGTTGCCATCTCCAAGCAAGTGGAAGAAAAGGTTATCAGGAGCAGTCAACATGGATTCACCAAGGCAAAATCATGCTTGGCCAACCTTGAAGCCTTCTAGGATGTCATCAGCAGCTGTGTACCTGAGGGGAGAGCAGTGGATGTCATCTATGTTGACTTCAGCAGGGCTTTTGACACTATCTCCCAAAACACCCTTGTAGGCAAGCTTTGGAAGTGCGAGCTAGTTGAGTGGACAGTGAGGTGGATTGAGAACCGGGTGACTGGCTGAGCTCAGAGGGTTGTGATCAGTGGCACAGAGCCCAGCTAGAGGCCTGCAGATAGTGGTGTTCCCCAGGGGACACTGCTGAATCCAGTCTTGTTCAAAATCATCATCAATGTCCTGGAAGAAGGGATAGAGTCCATCCTAAGCATGTTTTCTGGGAGACAAAACCCTGTGGTTTATTATTAATAAAATTGTTATATTTTACATTGGGAAGTCTATTATCTTTCTGTTATGAACCCTAGGGAAATTGTCAAAAATTTTGAACATTATATAAGACCTTGGATGTGGAAAACTGTGGGGTGAAAATAAACTACAGTGTTAACTATTGCCCTATGATCAAGCAATGTAGTCAGCACAGACCCTTTCTGTTCAAGTGTTCCAGATTCTGAACTCTTGGAGTCTCAGCAACAGTCTGGATGTTGGTTTTTGTACTTGTCTTGTCAGAAATTTCTTTTCTTTTGGGTTTCATATTTATTCTGTATTTTTCCAAGAAGAAAAGATAAGGTTGTTGATTACATTAACTTTATAGTTTCCTTGAATACCTGACATAAATACATGTATAATTCTGAGTATCATACTTACATCTTACAAAGTGGAGACTAGTAAAAAAAAGAATGAACTACAGAACTTGTGAGCTACAGACATTGGCATTTGTTATGAATTGGCCTTAATATGTGCATCGCTTGCAAAAAAAATATCATTGTTACAGCTTCTCATTTACGTAATGTGTAGGTGGCTATTTTCACAGTCTTCCAGACTGATAGCATGAAACCGGATTCTGTGGAGATATATAAACTATATTACATACAGTGTAGATTTAGCCTAAGGGTCTCAGCAGTAGAAGAACTGTTACTGTTGACTCTCAACACTGCTAGGTAGGCTATGCATAACCACTTCTCAGTGTCCCCCAGGTAAGAGCTGGTATAGCTGCACTGCAATCAGACAGAATCAAGAAACTCAAAAAGCATATTTTGGACACATTTTCACTTTTTCATCACTGGTTTCAAAATTAGAGCACAGTACTGTAGCAGGTAATGCAATATTTTAACCTTTCATTTTACCATCTCATTCTTTTTAGTCTGCTGTCTGTTCCTTAATATATGCTGATTTTAAATTAAAAAGTTCTTTCAGTTTCTTGGCTTTCATTCTTTTCAAGAAATTAACTTTTACATCCTTCTCTGACAAGCTGAATGCAGAAAAAAATTTCAATACAAAATATTAATGTCCAAAATATTCTTTTCTCCTGGAGGTTACTATGCACACATTTACCGAAGAGTGGCACGCTGCCAGCAAGCATCCCTTATGAAAGGAGGGCTTTGTGAATTCTTTTGTTCCTAATTGCAGGTGCTTCTAGCTCCAAAAAGATCTTGTGATCTGATAGTTGTTTTTCAGGTTTTGTGATCATGGGCAGCTTGCATAATACAACAAAGGTGGAAGATTGTTACTTTCCTCAGGTTGCTTAAAGTTACAGTCCTGATCTTTTGACCTTTAATTTCAGCAAGTTTGGTTGCTCAAGGAACCCTAGTGTGCATACTTGGAGCTGGTATGGCATTTTACTGTTCAGTTTGTTGTAAATGTTTTAACACAGACAGAGTTTTAAGAGAGCAATAGTTTCTGGGGGCCTCCTGCATACCATGGTGTTAAGGAATAAGGAAAAACTGCCACCATAAAGTAACCCTCAGACTCAGAGTACGCCATGGGCATATTATAAGTAGTGATGTGTCACAGGACAACGGTGCAAATGTCAGAAGATGTTTGTGTTACATTCACCCAGTAGAGTGCTTTGAAATGATAAGATCCAAGCAAAGGGTAGTGGAGCTCTTGGAGGAGAGATTGGAATAGAGGTTGAGAATAAATTATATAATTAGATGCCTTTTTTTCTCTTTGTTAGCTTAGCAGGTGAATAAGAGAACAGTAATAGCAACAAATAAGACAGATCAAAATAACTATCAAACATTGCTGTTCTACTTCTTATATGTTTATGTACATAATTTATGTACATAACTGTATCTACCTGGACTTGTGCAAGGCGTTTGACATTGCATCCTGGTTGACAAATTGGATGAATATGAGTTTGATGGACGAACCACTCCCTGGATAAGGAACTGGCTGGATGGCCGCACTCAGAGAGTTGCAGTCAGTGGCTCAGTGTCTGAATGGAGACCAGTGACGAGTGGTGCTCCTCAGGGATCGGTACTGGGACCAGTGCTGTTTAACATCTTTGTTGGCGCCATAGACAGTGGGATCAAGTGCACCCTCAGCAAGTTTGCAGATGACGCCAAGCTGTGTGGTGCAGTCAACACACCAGAGGGAAGGGATGCCATCCAGAGGGACCAGGACAGGCTTGACAGGTAGGCCCATGCCAACCTCACAAAATTCAACAAAGCCAAATGCAAGGTCCTGCACCTGGGTCAGGGCAATCCCAAGTACATATACAGGCTGGGTGGAGAATGGCTTGAGAGTAGTCCTGAGGAGAAGGATTTGGGAGTGTCTGTTGACAAGAAACTCAACAGGAGCCGGCAGTGTGTGCTTGCAGCCCAGAAGGCCAACCGGATCCTGGGCTGCATCAAGAGAAGAGTGGTCAGCAAGTCAACGGAGGTTATTCTGCCCCTCTGCTCTGCTCTCGTGAGACCTCGCCTGGAGTATTGTGTCCAGTTCTGGGGCCCCCAACACAAGAAGGATGTGGAGCTGTTGGAGCGGGTCCAGAGGAGGGCCACGAGGATGATCAGAGGGCTGGAGCACCTCCCCTACGAGGACAGGCTGAGACAGTTAGGACTCTTCAGCCTGGAGAAGAGAAAGCTGCGGGGGGACCTGATAGCAGCCTTCCAGTACCTGAAGGGGGCCTACAGGAAAGCTGGGGAAGGACTTTTTACAAGGACAGGCAATGACAGGACAAGAAATAATAGCTATAAACTGGAAGAGGATAGACTTAGACTAGATATAAGGAGGAAATTCTTCCCTGTGAGGGTGGTGAGACACTGGAACAGGTTGCCCAGGGAAGTCGTGGATGCCCCCTCCCTGGAAGTATTCAAAGCCAGGCTGGATGGGGCTTTGGGCAACCTGGTCTAGTGGGAGGTGTCCTTGCCCATGGCAGGGGGGTTGGAACAAGATGATCTCTAAGGTCCCTTCCAACCTGAACCATTCTATGATTCTATGATTCTATAATATATACACTTTATGTATATATATATATGTAAAACAAATAAAAAACCTCCCAGTTCAAGGAGGTTCAACAAATCCAAAATGTTTTTGTCTGACTTGTTGTGATGAAGTAGTAACAAAAAACTTTGAGAGCATTCTCATTAAGATTGTCTCATACCATAGAATCATAGAATCATAGAATGGTTTGGGTTGGAAGGGACCCAAGCATCATCAAGCTCCAACCCCTCTGCCACAGGCAGGGTCACCAATCTCCTGATCAGGTTGTCCAGGGCCCCATCTAACCTGGCCTTGAACACCTCCAGGAATGGGGCATCCACAGCCTCTCTGGGCAGCCTGTTCCAGCACCTCACCACCCTCATAGTGAAAAACTTGCCCCTGACATCTAATCTATATCTTCCCTCCTTTAGCTTAAAACCACTCCCTCTTCTCCTATCACTATCTACCCTTTTAAAAAGTTGATTTCCCTCCTGTTTATAATCTCCCTTTAAATACTGGAAAGCCATAATGAGGTCTCCCCACAGACTTCTCCAGACTAAGTAAGCCCAGCTCCTTCAGCCTGTCTTCATAGGAGAGGTGCTCCAGCCATCTGATCATCTTTGTAGCCCTTCTCTGGACCCTCTCCAAAAGTTCAACACATTTCCTGTTTTGGGGGCCAGACCTGGATGCAGTACTCCACCAGGACCTCCAGATCCTTCTTCGCAGGGCTGCTGTCAAGGAGTTCTTCTCCAAGTCTGTATATATATGATTACTCTGACCCAAGTGCAAGACCTTGCACTTTGATGTGTTGAACCTCATTAGGCTCACATGGGCCCGCCTTTCAAGTTTGTCCAGGTCTCTCTGGATAGCATCCCTTCCTTCTATTGTGTCAACTGCACCACTCAGCTTGGTGTCATCAGCAAACTTGCTGAGGGTGCACTCAATCTGCTCATCAATGTTATTGATAAAGATATTGAAGAGCATCGGTCCCAAGACAAACCCCTGGGGGACACCGCTCGTTACCGGCCTCCACCTGGACATGTGGGTCCATCTGGACCCCCTGGCTACGGCTTTCCAACCAATTCCTTATCCACCAAATAGTCCACCCTTCAAATCCATATTTCTCCAATTTAGAGATCAAGATGCAGTGTGAGACCATGTCAAAGGCCTTGCAGAAGTCCAGGTAGATGACGTTAGTCACCTTCCCTTTGTCCCCTGATTCCGTCACTCCATCATAGAAGGCCACCAGATTGGTCAGGCGTGACTTTGCCTTGGTAAAGGCATGCTAGCTGCCTTGGATCACCTGCAGGTCTCTCATGTGCCTTAACATGTCTTCCAGGAGGATCTGTTCCATGATCTTCCCAGGCACAGGGGTGAGGCTCACTAGCCTATAATTCCCTGGGCAATCCTTCCTCCGTTTCCTATAAATGTGAGTGATGTTTCCCTTTTACCAGTCACTGGGGATATGTTAATACACTCTTCTGAAGGTAGATCTGAGTATCTTGAGTAAAATAATGAGCTGAATTCAGAAATATAGAGTGAAATTTGGATGATTGCAGTGTTCACTGAACTCCTCAGTAAGAGGAAAAAGACTTTATCCCTCCTTCCTTTTTCTGAACTGAGGTCTTCACATTTTCAAAATGTAAAATGTTCTGAAAACACTAAAACTGTTTTTTAAAGTATTTTCAAATCATTTTACTTGCATTTCTTCATGTATTAAAGCTGCAATTTTTAGGCAGCAAATTATTTACAAAAGAAAATATGTTAAGTTAGGAAACTTTAGGGCACTTCTCACTGTCTGCTCACTGGAAGGAAGGGTGATCCACCAAACGTGCTCCAGAAACTGCCCAGTGGCCTGCAGCGTCACAGGAACAAACTATCTGCAGTGGACAGAATTACTAACTCAGAGTTATTAGTTCAGTAGAGTGCTTTGGACTGAAGAATGGTGACTGACAGTGACCCTGAAGTTCACTCCAGAAGAACAGTCTTAGCTCAGACTAGAATATTTATGTAGACACACCCTTGAAGACATTTAGATTGATATTGTTCAGCTGCTCCATTAGATGTTGCTGCCTTAGGCGGTCCTTCATGTACAAACCTTGTGAATTGCTCAACTGTACATGATTATGCATATTTTTTATCTTCATCCCATATTGCTTCTGAATGACTAAAAAGCCTAGAGAGAGCTTGTAGTTCAGCATGCAACCTTGCACTATACTGTATAGCATAATTTCACAACCTTCTTCATAGGTACCAAGACTTTAAACATGAAGCTAGTGAAATAGTAAGCAAAGTTAATAACAACTATTTTAGCAATAATTTGCTGTCAGTGAACAATGGTAAGACTTGACAAGTCTTGGTAAGACTTTGCTACCTGACTGCATTCTCCCTCTGTTCCTGGTAGATTTTCAGTCATGAAGTCTCTCACGCGTTCTAACAGAGTACGGAGGTTGCACGTGTTTGATTATTTGATTTCTTCCAAAGGCATTTTGTGTTACGTTTTCCTTTTTGTTTCTCTTCTCCCTCATCCCCTCATTTTTTTGTTCATTTGTTTTTCAATGTCCAGGTCTTGAACACAACAGACTAATTGTTAATCCCAGCTTCTATGCGAATATTAAGGTTCTAGTCCTCATGGCTATGAGGCAAAACTTGTACACATGGCTGAGTGTAACTCCAACAGCTCAAAGCCAGGTGCAAATTAAAAAACACTGCTTTTATTATTATTATGTGTGAAAAACACCATATTGGGTTATCTGTCTTATTTATATCTCAATGATGCAACGTATCAAATAACTATCTACAAATAAACACACAGAACACTGATTCATATTTTGCAGGTGCTTGCTTAGCCCCTTGTATATCTCAAGCCATTCTGCAGTTTTAAAGTAAAGCAAAGCTCAAGAAGTTTCTGGACGTTCATTTGGTCAGACTACTGAAAGATTTTTTTCTTTCACATAACACAAAATGAAAACTTGTTTATGTTTGTGCTGAGGAAGTGAAATTTCTAAGGAGTTAAAAAATGAAAATGGAAAGCACTAGGGTGTTGGCTTTGTGCCTTCATTTCTTATTTTCTATGTATTTTGTATCTCTAGTGCTCACCAGATAAGGAAAGGTTTGACCTGCAGTCTTATATCAGACCATATCTATTACTGTTCTTAATGTGTTATTCTTTTAATGTTGAACTCACACTTTAAATCTTATCCACAATCCAGCTGCCAGAACATTGGGCTGCAAGTAGCAGAAAGTGGAAGGAATATCAAACTTTATTTTGCAATCAGGTGCTCCTCACAAAATTCATATGTCACATACATAAACTGTAATGTTCAGCATTTAAAATGATGCAGACTTTAAAATACTACAGAAGAGTTGCAGTATTTTCAATGTAAATTACTTAAATCTGATTGCTGAAAAGTATCAGATATCTTCATCTTGTTTTCAGTGGAAATCTTATTGTCCAGTGATTTGAACTTCCAGCATACCCTTGGACTCCCATTTAAGCACTAATTTAAGAAGAAATTTTTAGTCAACATGCAGTGAAAAATGTGGCAGAAGTAAAAATATGGCAGAAGTGAAAAATCGTAGGAGTACTTATTTCCAAAATATCTATTTTTACATGGAGATGATGCACTGTCACTGTCAATACTGCTGGAACACACCACCCACCATCTCACTGTGCAAACATCCACTGTTTGTTCTCTATAAATGTTCAGAAAGCATTGATAAATGTTAATGGGTACATTTTTTTTCACATGGAGGAATTCAGTGACACTCCTTTTCTTCATCCGCACTTCCATGTCAGATGCCATTGTGTCAGACTGCCCCTCTGCTGCCATCCGTCACACAGCAACAAAATGGAATGGAATATTGGTGGGAAGGTTCAACCGCTACTGCCACCAACATATGCCTCTGACATGTGGGTCTACATAGTAAAATAGGGAGTATTACTTACAGAGCAGCCCTCATGTTCTTTGTTAGCCATGTTAACAGTTTAGAAGTTTAGGATACATTCTTCTCAAATATGTACTTCACAGACATTTTAAAAGTTTGTATTTTTAAATTATTTCACAGAATCACAGAATAGAGGTTGGAAGGAGCCTCTGGTGATCTTCGAGTCCAATCTCCTGCTAAAGCAGTTTCCTAGGGTAGGTTACACAGGAAAACATTCAAGCAAGATCTGAGTATCTCCAGAGAAGATATCCACAATATCTCTAGGCAATGCACAAGCTGATCAGTCTGTTCCAGTGCTCTGTCAACTCCCAAGTAGATGATCTCTTTCTCATGTTCATATGAAACTTCCTTTGTTCCATTTTGTGCCCATTGTCCCTTGTTGCATCACTGGGCACCACTGAAAAGAGCCTGACCCCATTCTCTTGAGTCCCACTCTTCAGATATTTGTTTGCTTTGATAAAATCCCCTTTCAGTCTCCTCTTCTCCAGGCTGAATAGCCCAAAGTCTCTCAGCCTTTCCTCATACAGGAGATGCTTCAGGCCCCTAATCATCTTTGCAGCCCTCTGCTTTACTCTCTCCAGTAGTTCCCTGTCTTTCTTGAACTGGGAATCTCAGAACTGGACACAGTACTCCAGATGTGGCCTCATCAGGGCAGAATAGAGGGGGAAGAGAAAACTCCCTCGACCTACTGGCTACACTCTTTTTAATTAACCACAGGGTACCATTGATCTTCTTTGTTTCTTTGTAAGATTTTCTATATTATTTCGTTCTTTTATGTTTTTTATTTCTAAATTCATCATTTGCCAACGTAATTATCTGAATAACAAAAATGAAACTTGACATAAGAAAGCGTGATTCAAATATTAAAACCTAGTAAAATTAACCTGGCATCTGCTTTTGTATGCTATATGATTGGGCTACATGTGGGCAGAGCTCTTTGCTATGATTATTTGAAGCTCAATACTGGTATTCAAAAACACATTTTGGTTCAATCTATTCACAAATATGAATGCTTGTGAGGTAGAGGATGAAAATCATGACAGGATAGAGAAATCCTATGGATCTTGTGGCCCATTTCTTCAGAGTTTGAATTTTTTTATGCATTTTGTGCAGAATCTGGACTTCCATTTAGATAACAAGATTGATTTAGGTAGCTGGAATGGGCAGGCAATGGACTGTGTAATGCTTAACACTGCAATACACAAATATGCCAGTGGATTACAAAATCCTGAATCCCCTGTTTTCACTTATTTAAAATCTAATTTAAACAAATACTGGAAAATATTTTAAAATATGTATGATACTATTTGTCTTTAAGGAATAATTAAGTGTTGTTAAATTAAATCTATTGGAATTGCTTTGTAGTCTGATGGAAATGACAATAATAGAGGTTGACAAGACATCTAGAAAGTTTCCTTGTGCAAGTGTAGGAATCCCAAAGACAACCTTCTCAAACTGTGAAGTATTGATTATCTTGATGTGTAAAATAGTGACAAGGCACAAAAACTTAAACTTTGTATATTTTCACATAAATTTAATCCAGCAATTAGAGAATATGATTTGAAATTTAATGTCTGGATACCGTGCATTTACCAGGAGAAGAAAATAAACCAACCAGGAGGTACCAAGCCAACCACAACAAGAAATAGACGTATCTGCATATGCTTAGTTTGTATCCTTTTAAAAAAGTTTCATCGTTTCCATGGTGAATGGTCATCTCCAGTTTGGCTTGTCATAAAAATTCCCTCTTCCTCCAGAATCCCCAAAGAGGAACTCTTTTTAGAGTTTTGGAGCCTGAGGGTGGTAGGTTCTCTCGTAGAATATAGCAAATTAATGCCTACAACAACAAAAACAATCATATTTGTTTGCCCTTTTTTTTTTTTGACATCTGCATCCCCCTCTGTAAAAACAGTATTAAATTGTGAGTGTAAAATAGATCTACCTACTTCAAATATAATCCTTTGCCCTAAATATCAGCACATTCCAGGGTCAGAGAGTTGTGGTATTTTATTTTTTCTTGTTTTAAGGCAATAGTCCAATAAAGCTGGCTTCTATACATACCTGAATTGTCAACATTGTTGTCATAAATGGCCGACCAGCAAAGTTAAGAACAAAATAGTATTTTGGAACATGTAATTGCTGCAGGCAAAAGAATTGAGCGTAATACAGTAATCCAAGAGTGAAAACATTATGAAGAGATTTAGCTCTGTGATTTGAGCTAAGCTAGTAAAAGAATCATTATCATAATAGACTATTATATATTGGACCAAGTTTTATGGGAATTGTAGACTATTAGTTCAATGAATTGAGTCATTGAATTGTAGTTCTTGTATTCTTGCACACACAATTACTCCAGTATCACATCAAACATTATTTCAATAGATACTACAATAAGGTGAAATTCACCTATTCCTATACACAGAGCAAAGTAAATAGATTTTGTGCTGTGAATGAAGGTGAAGAAGAAGGCCTTTGACAAGAAATGTCAGTGGAATAGTAGATGCTGTAACTCAGGAGATCTATGGATGGAATGCTTCTTATGCTATAGTATTCTCTATGTTATAGCATAGCATCTTTATAGTTGATTTACGTTTTCTACATAGTTTAGCTCCCAGTACAGTCTCAGAACCTCCTAATATCAACTTAGGGCCCCTATGTCATTCCTATGTATGTAATTAAAAAGAAATTAAAGAATGATAGTGTAGAAAGAAACTCTGAGCAGATAATTAAAAAAAAGAGAGAGAGTGAGTATATATTTGGAAATAGCAGCCATTTAAGAAGGAGAAAATATAAATCTTCACCATTTTATCTTGGATCAATAGGATACATACAATCTTCTCAAAAAGCCTACAGCTTTAGTATTAGATTCTGGGCAAGTACAGCAGTTTTCTTTTGACTGGGCTCAAACCAGTCAAGTAAAAATGTGAAGAGTGATTAAGATATTCCAAATGTTTTAAAGTATTGATACAAGACGTAAACATACGAAAGCATGTGAGTTAATAGGAGAGTTCTACAATGATTTTTGTTTATAGATGTCAAGTACTTTCTATGATTTTTCATTATTTTCAAGAAATTTGGTAGAATAGTTTCTAGAAATTTGCTACACTTGTTTCAGGACAGAATTCTAGAAATATTCTAGAATTGAGATTCTAGCTGAGAACACAAGATAATATGGAGGTTGCTCCAAAAGTAATGCTGCTTATTTATTTCCACAGAAAATAGATTCAAGGAGCACAGTAACACTATCTTATAGAGCAAATTCCCAGCCACAAAACACTATTTTGCAACATAGTCAGCATATTTAGCATCATTTTTGCCAGTGAAGAACAAGAGCCTGCATGTCACACTTGTAATGATCTGCACCAGCAGAGGTGACTCACTGTTTCTTTCACCACTGCTGAAATGCACCACTCATTGCCTCCCTGTGCTCACATCCTCTGTTTGGTCTCCATAAATGTTCAGCAAGCATTGATGAATATCAGTGAGTGCAACTTTTTCTGCATGGAGGAATTCAATGACTCACCTTTTTTTCATATCCCCTTTGACATCAGACACCATTTTGTCAGACTGTCCCTCTGCTGCCATCTCCCATGCAGCAACAAATTTTAACGTAGTGTTGGTGGAAAGGTTCATTCTCTACTGCCATACGATCAATATCTGCCTTTGACATTGTGGGCCAACATAATGAAACAAGAGACATTACTTTCAGATCAGCTCTCATATATAAAGTGAAAGCAGATTTTATTCAAGAAGTCATATACTGCATTCTTCATGTAGAGACATGTTAGTTTCCATAAAAGGCAAATGGTCTTCAGTAGATAGAGGGAGAATTTCTGATGTATTGCTGGCCTCATGTTCTGTAAGAGGATGTTTAGATTAGATATTAGGAAGAGTTTGTTCATAAAAAGGGTGATCAGATATTAAAATAGGCTGCCCAAGGTAGAGATGCCATCTCTGGAAGTCTGTAAGAGACGTGTGGATATAATATTAAGGGATATGATTTAGTGGTGGACTTGTCATTTTTAGGTGATGATTGGACTTGATAATCATGAGGGTCTTTTCCAACCTAAATGATTCTTTGATTTTGTATTATCATCTTTTCATATTGAAGAGTAGTAACCTGGAGATGATGCAAAACAAAATGCGTGTTTACATATACAATAGATGTCTCTGAAAAAAAAACACCACCACCTTCTAGACTGCTACTTTAGTTACAGCAATTCCTAGATTCAGGATATAAAACAGCAGCAATAGAAATGACAAGAAAAATGTTATGCATATAAACAGAGCTTTATTTCATTTCACATTTGTTTTTCAAATTTTGTTATGGATTTGTTTGTTTTTCTTTCCCCCTCAGATTTGGCATACAACAGATGTCTGTGATCTTTTTCCAACTAAAGGCAGAAAATGGACTGAAACAGAAGAGGTGAGGACTGAATTGTTTGTGGGCCATTTGACACAGCTGTTGCAAATATTATGTACTTGAATTACGCCATGCCCTTTTACATAAAAGAGAATTGTATTTTGCCAGCATTTGGAGATGTTCTGCTTTGTTATTCACAAACAAATATTTTTTAGCTTTTTAGCTTTTTCATGTTATTCATTTGTTTTTGTTCTTTTGTGTTTCTTTTTGACAGTTCCTGAAGGACTTCAATTTTCCAGCTAAAGATTTGTAGGGTTTGGCTGCATTATGTTTTGTGAACATAATATGAAACATGAAGGCAAAAATTCCTCTTTATTCTCATGTTCTGATTGCCAGAGACTGACCTTTAGTTTCTGTGTTCCTTTCTGTGGGGNCCAGCTCTATGTCGAGGCCAGAAATTCAAAGTTAGGAATTGGGAATATCACTGAACTTTAAACTACCTGCTTCAGGTTAAACTTACATCTAATTCCAATACCTATTTCATTTCACACAGAATAAAGTTTCACCAATTTTTTCAACAACTCAAAATAGAAAATCAAATAAATAGTGAAATATACAAACAAAATACTCAGTTTCAGGTTTTGTCACCTTTGAGAATTGATCAGTGGAATGCAAGCTATCTTACTTCTTTTCTTTTTCTGTCAATCTAGCAAGCAGCATGGTAGCAGTCATTTCCCCACCAGGAAGAAATAGAGTATACAAACAGCTGCTACCACTATCTGCTATTTATCCCTAGTAATGCTAGTTCAAAGCAATTTTATCTTTCAGCACAATCTATGTCTGGCAGATGAATGGTTGGCAGATTATGATGTAGATGGCAAAGCTGATGAGTAGTTAGATACAAACGGGAAAGATGTCATCTGAGCTAATAGCATTGTTCTAAGTCACGTGTGAATAAGAACATATGGAATATATAGGACATATATTGTCTTGCTGCTGCATGAAAATTGAATTGACTAGTATTTTGAGTTCTATCCCATAAACGCAGTAGGTCTTACTTTCAATAATTTTATCCTGCTTCTTCTAATCCGGTACTTCTTTTTTTTGGTACTTATTTCAGTCACAAATGCATGATATAAACCTCAAGTATGTTTTCAACTTATTTCTAGCAGCACCGTAACTGTGCTCTTAGTTCATAACATTTTCCAAAGGAAAATTATTCAGAGGTGTAGACTGTGGACTTTATTAATATTACTTTTATTATAGTTAGTGTTTATGGAACGTTTTACTTTTCTGATACCATATGGACGCAAAAAGATAACCCCAGACTTCCTTGTAAAAATTCTAAAGGTGGTTTTTAGAATAGTTCTTGCTTAGGATGTATTTTTAAGCTTCTAGAATATATGACATTCCAGTTATCTTCTTCCTAGAACCTCAGTAATATCTGTTCGAAATTTGAAATACAAATAGGTAATAACAAATGTTGTGCTTAGACCAAAGGAAGTAATTCTGTGTAATGGCTGACAAATTAACTTTCATAAAATTTATTTGGTTTCCGACTTTTATTTTGCTACATTTTCTATGTTTTGCATCCCAATACGATGAGAAATCTCAAAACATGCCCAAAAGAAACATTTTATCCTTAACTCTTTGGGAACCATCTTTAAATAATGTCAGCAAATATCTATGAAGAGTTTAATTTAAACTTAATGAACAGAAGCAGGACATGAAGCACTGCTAAAGTTTTTACAAGCTATCTGTTATACCTCAGTTGACATTTTCAATCAAACCCTTTGAGGCAATATAATTTTAGAAATATCAGCCAAAAAGCATACTTTTGTAATGAAAAGCTTTTTGCAGTGTCTAACCAATAATTTCTAGTTTCATTTAGAGTAAACATTTCCTGTGAGGAATGTGCTGCATCTGTACTCTTTCAACCATTGCCAAAGATGCTGTTCAAAAATGTTGTGTAACTACAAGAATTTAAAAATATAAGTTTAGAGTAGTGCAGTGGTTCTTAGAAGTCAAATTACTGAGGTAGGCTCTGTGTTTGTAATCAACTCTCAGTCTTTCTCTGCACTTCACACACTTCCGACTAAGAGTTTTTCATCAAAATCTTCCAACAATTTCATTCTGCCTACTAGAAGACTTCAGGTTTGATTTCAATATACTTCATATCAGGCATCTAATTTGATCTGAAAGGATCAAATCAGAAGGAAAAAGCAAACTAATGATGTTATTAGACAGTAAATTTCTTTTAAAGTATATACTATTAAGAATTACATTAAAAAATCATTTAGAAGCAATGCATACTTCTGTAAACAGGAATACTCTTTAAAGTGAAGAATAGACATAAGAAATAATCTTAAGACTCACTGGAATAGACAAGAAACTTGGATTAAAGCAAAAATATTAGCAACAAAAATCCAGCAATCTTATAATTTTATTTTCTAAGACTATCTTGAAAAGAAAAAAGGATTAATAAAATCATTTGCATTGCCTGTCAGCCAGCCTATTTGCCTAACAATAACATTATAAAACAATAGTCACTGAGATATCCTTACATTTCCATTCACAAAAAATCCATCTTCTCATAGTTTTCAGTGCAGAAACAATATCCACATCATTTCAACTTTACACAATCACTTAAAAGATGTGTATAATGGAATTACATGTTCAAAAGGTGTCAGACTAATAAGTAGAAAATTATCAGGGGGCTGAAAAAACATCCAGATATGGTTCTTCAAACATTGCATCTCCTCTGAATTCATCAGTTACCCTTCTTTTTATACATCTGAGTATCTGACCCACTGCTTTTTACTTTTGTTTGTTTGTTAGCTTGCTTAATTTTAATTTCCTGGTGAATTTAGCTAGAAATGAGATCTCACCTGGAGTATTGCATCCTGTTCTGTGGCCCCCAACACAAGAAGGATGTAGAACTGTTGGAGTTGGTCCAGAGGAGGGCCACAAAGATCATCAGATGCTGGAGCACCTCCCCTANACAGTGAAGTGATCATAGTTTTATCATTTTTGAAAAGTATTTCTCTTCTGATAATTCTTACATTCCACTGCATTTTTGACTTCTGGTCACTTAACTACCCATTTTAAAGAACAATCCATGGAAATTGTGTGAATTTAAAAGCTCTTTTCTGAGTAGGTTAATATGCGTAATTTAGTTTATATAGCATAGTCATTGCTAAATATAGAGTGTTATATTTCTCTTGTGCATTACTTAGATTCTATCTGCATTGAATTTTATCTAGCTATTCATTTTCCAGATTACTTGCATGTATTCCCCTCAAAGATATGAAAAAGTAAAGTATCAGATCTATGAAAATTATCCAAGATTTTCCTACAAACATTAAAGACAGTGATTCATTTTTCTGTAAATTGAAATGAATGGACCTTCTTCCTAATGTACATATTTCTTCCTGTACACTATACTGGTAACTTAAATGCTAAGTTTAGACTGAATATCAAACTTCTAGACAGATTAAGTTAGATTAGATGTATTTGATCATTGGTGTCATAAGATCTTCCGATTGTTCATTTTAAGTACATTTTTCTTAGTCTATTCAAAATAATTCCATAATTGTTAAAACTGTCACCTCAGTATTCATTATCTTTTTCAGTATTGAAAAGTATAAAGTATTTGTGAGACCCTACTGGTAGCACACCTTTTCAGTATGAAATGAAAATTATTGCTATTTTACTTTTCTAGATTTTAATGGTTACTTACAGGATCCACTAGATTTTCCCTTCTATCTCAACAAGGTTTCTTAAAGAACTTTTAGTGAGTGCATCCAATTAAGACCTTTTTTTGAACTCTAAAGACAAAAGATAATTCAGTTCAGATTTATCACTGTAATCTCTGATTATCTTAAATACTTTTAATAGATTTATCATATGTGATTTCCATCTGAAAGAGACATTGCTTCTATATTTCTTACTTACCCGTGTATCTTCTAATTCCATTCTTTAATATGATTTCTATAGATTTGTTTGTGTCCTGACTTCAGCTAGAACAAAGGGTTTTTTTGCCTTCATAGTGTCTGATATGAGGTTATGTTTCTGTGTTTTGGCCTTAGGAGAAAAATGTTGATAATACATCAATGTTTTAGTTGTTGCTGAGTAGTGGCTGCACAAAGCCAAGGATGCTTCAACATCCCATACTTCCCTGATAGCAAGCTGAAGAGGCACAGGGAGCTGGGAGGGGACAGAACCAGGGCAGCTGACCTAAGCTAGCCAAATGAATATTCTGTACCATATGGCATCAGGAGAAAAAAAAATTAAAACCTATGGAGAGTTGATGGGGAGGCCAGCTTCTCAGGGACTGACTAGGTATTGGTCCGTGGGTGATAAGCAATTACAACGTGCATCACTTGCTTTGTAAATACGTATTACATTATTATCATTAGCATTGTTATTCTCCTTTCTGTTCCTTTTCTTTCTTAGATTTTATCTCAACATAAAAGTACAACTTTGTTGTTTTTTTTTTTTTTTTCAATTCTCTCTTGCATCCCACTAGGAGGGCAGAGTGAGAGAACAACTGTGTGAGACTTAGCTGCCAGTTAGGTTAAACCACAACAGCTTGACATGACAAATCCTATTAGAAATTAATATAACTTTTTCATATTCCATTCCTCCAGTTGTTTTGAAGGCTAGGTTATAAACCAAAACTAGTAATTTGTCAAGTTCAGATTTAAATAACTTTAGAACATTTAGGTGAATGTTGTCCATCCCTGGCAAATTGTTTTTCTTCATTTCCATCAATTTCAGTTCAATTAAAGAGTTCTTCAGATGTCTGTTAATATAATTGGATGTTCACTGTGCAACTTGACAGTGTGGGGCTCCACCACCACCTCTCTGATAGTCTTCTGATTTTCAGAGCTCTTTGAAAGCATTGCATTACAATGACTTTTACATGATGTTCCTTAGAATTTTTTATCATTAATGTTATTATTTTTGCTGTGTTTACTGTAATTTTACATTTCAAGTTAATGCTCTCTTCTGTTTTATTCAATTGAAGAATTTTGTTTTAGAAAGAAAACATTTCTACCACATCTTACCACTCTTTATTCTAGTTAGCCATGCTTCGTATTCTTTTTCTTTTTTCTTTTATTTTAATCTAGAACTGTAATGAATTTATCTTTTCCTTTTCCTTCTTTATTTTTTTTCCCCCATGGTTCTCATACCCCCTGAAAATCTTTTCTCCCTTTAGCTGGTTTTTAGTTAATCTTTTAAACTGTGTTCCTTGCTGTTATGGCATTCCTCTTTTAAAATAGAAATAAAAACATTATTCTGTTGAGCATTATTCTATTATTATTCTATTCTATTGGTCACTTTTACAATAGTTTTTGGATCAGGTATTGTGCCTTTCTCAATACTATATCAAAAGAAGATTTTGTTTCCATGATTTGATAGAAGTAAATTGCTCCAAAGTGCATCTGTATTTTAAAAGATATAATGTTTTACAGCATAATATTAATCCAGTCTCTGTGAGCAATTGAAATCTCCTATTATGATTGCAATTATGCTTCTCTCTTACCATTTCACAACCATTTTCAACATCCTGGTTCGATCGTTGATCATATATAGCTCTAACGTTAAAATCTTATTTTGGTTATGCTATTTCAAGCTACTGAGTTTGTCTGTTTTGTTTGGTATAGATAAATTATATATTATAGGTCCAGTTGCCTATTTGTAAAGGGTCTGTTTACTATAGAGCTTTGTTTTCTTGTTCTGCTGACCTCATTATTTCCTGCTTTAATTCTATTCCAAAAAGTTTTCTTGTGTTCTATCACTAAATTTAATTTCTTCTTTTTTATGTGGACAAATCAAACACCTGTGGAGATTTTGTCTCTGGTATTTCATATAGAACAGACCAGATAATGCTGCAGTGAGATCCTCACCTTTGGCTGGAGTTCACAGCTTACAGTTCCCTTGAGAGCTGGTCCACATGTCATCAGCAATTACATGCTCTGCAAATAGCAAATCATAGAACCACGGAATCATAAAATCCTTAGAGTTGGAAGAGACCTTTAATGGTCATTTACTCCAACTCCCCTGCAATGTACAGGGACATCTAAAGCTAGAACAGGGTGCTCAGAGCCCTATCCAACCTGACCTTGAACGCCTCCAGGAATGGGGAATCTACCATCTCTCTGGGCAACCCGCGCTGGTGCTTCACCACTCTTACCGTAGAAATCTTTTTCCTTATATCCAATCTAAAACTCTTATCTTTTAGTCTGAAGCCATTTCCCCTTGTCCTATCACCATAGATGCTGCTAAAATATCTGTTCCCTTCGTTCTTGTAGCCCCCCTTTAGATACTGAGAAGTCGCTATCAGGTCTCCCCAGAGCCTTCTCCAGGCTGAACAGATTCAGCTCTCTCAGCCTGTCCTTGTAGGAAAGAAGCTCCAACCCCTTGATTATTTTGTGGCCCTCCTCTGGATGCACTCCAACAGCTCAATGTCTCTCCTGCACTGAGGACTCCACATCTGGACACAGCACTCCAGGTGAGGTCTCTCCAGCGCAGAGAGGGGCAGGATCACCTCCCTCGCCCTGCCGGCCATGCTTCTTTAGATGCAGCTCAGGATATGATTGGCTTTCTGGGCTGTGAGGGCACATTGCTGGCTCAAGTCCAATTTGCCATCTACCAGTACCCCCAAGTCCTTTTCGGTAGGGCTGTGCTCTATCCTTTCATCCCCCAGCTTGTGTTTATAGCAGGGGTTGCCATGGCCCAGGTGCAAGACCTTGCACTTGGATTTGTTGAACATCATGAGGTTCTCCTGGGCCCAATGCTCGAGACTGTCTAAATCTCTCTGAATGGCACCCTGTCCTTCAGGTGTTTCAGCTACACCACACAGCTTGGTATCATCTGCAGACTTGCTGAGCATGCACTAGATCCCATTGTTGATGTCATTGATGAAGATATTAAAGAACATTGGTCTACAGTATTTATTAAACTAAGATTTTAAAAAGTGCACTCTTATGAATACATGAGTTTTTTCCCTATTTAAATGATTCTAGAATAATTTTTGATTTTTTGAACTTCAAGAAAAGCTCATTTAACATGCTTGATATTTTCTTTTTGTGGCCAGAAAAGTCTGGTTTAAGGAAGAGTTTTCATGTCAAACTAATGGCTAACAAAAGATATATTTGGTTTCTAGCTCAAATAATGCAGGATTACTTTCAGGCAGCAGTTGTGCTTAAAAAGACAAATCCAGAGTCAAATTTGTAATCCTAGTTTAGCATTTTATATAGAGAAACTTGTGAAAGCATCCCTGCTGATTTTAAAGCCCCATAATGAGCAGCAATTAGATGGATCAAAAACAAGACTGTTTGCTTTTGAAATTCAGCTATCCACAGTCATCCATAGGTCATATACAACTTACAGAAATGATGAATGCTGTGAACTCCTTTTCCATTTATTTAAATATAGGCAACAAATTCTTCAGTCAGTTGGCCTACTTTCAAGCTTTACCTTCTCTTCAGAAAGTAAATTAGAAATACTAAAACTTTGGAAGATAAGCTGCCTCTGAAGCAACATTGAACACTGCTTCTAGGCAGGAGGGAAGGGAAAGAAATTATATATTCAATGTTGACATTTCTGCTAAAGCCTACAGTAGGTCTTCAACAATTCATTAAAATATCTAGTACTAAGAAATACTCTTTTTATGGGTTTAAAACTATATTTATACTAATTTCATATTATTTTCAGTTAATGAATACTACATTCTATAGCTCTTATTCATGAAAAACACGGTGAGGAAACTTTGTCCAATTTTAAATTCATTTATACCAATAGTAAACTGTTTGTTGATTTCAGGGGTGTGTCCACAGGTCCACTGGGGTTCCTCATCATAATTACTTAAAATAAAATTTTTCATAGAAACACCCCCACTACTTCAATATTTTATTTTATTTTATTTTATTTTATTTTATTTTATTTTATTTTATTTTATTTTATTTTATTTTATTTTATTAAAATTGTTATACAGAAAAAGTCTCAAACCTTGGCAATGTGTAAATATGTGAGCTACATTTCCATAATTCAGCCTCAGCAGTTTAATGGCATGCAAACACATTAAGAAGACACAAAATATGAATTATAGCAGCATGACTCACATTCGTTCAGGTACTATGGCTTCATTATCCTTTTCCCATTCACACCCATCATCATAACTGTGCATGGAAGAACTATGGCAAGCACAAAACACACAGAAGCAATACCAAAAATGCATGAAGAAACATCAGAAAAGACCACAAATGTAGGCAGAACTGCCTTACATTTCCTGTAAAACGTATGTTTATAGAAATATAATCACTTAGGTGCCAAGGACAAAGTACAAACTATTTTTCAGGAAAATGCACAATTAAGAGACTGACAGTTTTCCTTAAAAGGTTAGTACTAATGACTTTGGCCCTTAGGAGATGCATTTAAATGGAGAATCTATTGTTACCTGAAGTACCGTTTTCACATAATCTATCCATACTTTCAACTTTATTGTAAGTTCTTAGAAATAGAAGTTTTAAAAGAATACCAGATAAAAATATAGATGATCTATTCTAATACTTAATTAGAGAAAAAAGAAAGAATTAGGAATGTAAAAAAGTACTGATACTTTGTTGAGAACCTGAGTAACGGAAAATCAAATAAAGAACTCCCAACATTGTCATTATACAGCATCTTTGACAGTGAAGAAGAGGAAAGGTGAAAATATTAATCAGATTCAGTTTCAGTAAAAAACTGAACAAAAAAAATACCACCAGAAAATGGAAATAATTTGATCCTGAAGCATCCGAGTTTAAGGGCTTAAAGCAGTGTTCTAACTTTTTTGATCTCAATGACAGTTCCAACTTCATGAGTTACAGGTGTTTCTTAAAAACCCTAAGAATACAAAAATGGTTGGAAATACAGAATTTTCTGTACATATTTATAGGCACAAGAAATAACTCTAAAGCTTTCATTTTGTCTCAGACTGCATCTTACAAACAATATGCAAACTGGCTCTGCTGTGCATGCTCTGATGTCAAAAAGTCTTCATGTGAGCATGCGTTTAAAGGTCTGAAGATTCATAGTGTTACCATGATAGTCCTTGCAATGGAATTGACTATCCCAGAACTACAGATCTTTTGAGTTGCATTTGAAGTTTCAGTTCGGATAGAATGAAATGAGTTTTTTGCTTTTTTTTTTTTTTTCCGGTTGTTTTTGTGTGGGTTTTTTTTGATAGATTTCTAAAAGCATATGCGATACAGACTACAATAATACACTAATTCTTCACTTTTACTCATTGACAGAGAACTTGCAGGGAAAAAAAGATTTTTCAAGATTTGAGTAAAACTTTTGTGTTTAGATAGATTATTGTTTTGCTTTGTTTTGTTAATTAATATGCAAACAATTACGAAGCCAGTTACACAATGATGGCTACACTGTACAGGTAAGAAAAAAATTACATGTGACAAAAACAAGCTTAGTTATTCATTAGATGTGGAATGCTTCAAACTAACTATAAAAGATCAATGAGAAGCTAAAGATACAATGCACGTTTTGTGGATAATAATTGTGGTCCCGTAAGTTGAGATATTTGATACAGTGACCAAGCACTGGAAATGATATTTCAAGGACAGCATTAGGCAAAGCTTCCAAAAATTATCTTAATGTGCTCATATGCAAATGATAATTAAATGAAGCAGATTAAATCTTTTTTCTCCAATTCATAGCCACAATGTATTTCTTTCCTCAGTAAGTGGTGAGTTAATTCAGCTTTCGTCAGAAAAATCAAAATCAATATTCTTCCAAAGATAAATACTGCAACACGCCACATGATTTTGGGCATAATCATGCTAGATGCAATTCACACCTCAGTGAAGTCACTAGAACACTTTCCAATAAAGCTCCACTTCCCAATACTGGAGACGGTATCAAATATAAAGAAGTTAAAACTGTGCCTACACTAAAAAAAAAAAGTATGAAAAAAAATATAAGAGCTCCTTTGCAGTTTTCTCTTACCAAAATAGTTATCCTTGTGGACTGTTTATTTTAGGGAAAAATCAGTTCCCTTAAACAAGGAGTTTAGAAAGAGGAATACACTTTTCTGATATTTAAATATTGTGTCAATTCAAAATCTGAAGAAATAAACTATGCAAACTCTTTACAGGGTTAGAGTCAAAGTATTTTTGTCTATATCTCATAGACAAATTGTATTTTGACTTACAAAGGTCCAATAGTTCTGCAATCTTTAACAAATAATCATTTTTTGTGACCTTGAGCTCATTTTTCTGCGCAAGAAATGAAAGAGCTTACTCCCCTTCTGTTTTGAAACATCTCCTAATGATAGGTGAAAATGACAATGGAACATAAGGATTTCTGACTATACAGCTTGTCTTACATGCTGTTTAATCCAACTTTCTGTTTCTGTTCTCCACTATTTCTATTGTACAAAAAATACTAAGTTTTTAAGGATGTGTTTTTCTCTGAAATATCTTGGAGAAGTAAGTAAAAAGAAACGCATTGACTACATTAAGTCTGACAAAACACTGTTCATTTATGTTTTCCAATGAGTTTAATACTCTGCTTTGCACATACTGAGCTGAGGCTCGAAGAATGAAATAAAACTTGTTACAATACAGGAAATCTGAAGCAGTAGACATACACTACACAGAATTACAAGAAAAAGAAAGAATAAAAATCAGCACCACAGATAAGAAGCATTAAAAGCCTTAAAACACCTACCAATTATTCATGTCTGATAACAAATTTAACTAACTGTCACTGAAAGAAAAACATGTCTTTACCTAAAAGTTCAAGAACTTTATATCACAGCAACTCTTGGTGGCAACTGCTAGAAGAGAAAGCTTGCAACACTGACAACTGTTGTTCGTTTGCTTGGCAAATAGGCATAATGGGGAAAGCCACAAGTGATTTGATTTCATTTTATTATTTAGTTTGAAGTGCTTCAGTTGCTTAAGAATTATGTATTTAAAATACGTACTTGACATTTTATTTCATTTTAATTTGGTACTTAACAATTCAACAAGGAGATGTGCAGTAGAGAAAGATTTCATACTTTATTGTAGGGAAGCAGGGGATCTAATTATATCAAAGAAAATGTCTTTTTGAATAGCAGTTTTACACCTTTTGCTCTTAGTTTCATCCTCAAAACGTTCTGGCTCTAGCCTCAAATTCTTGCACGTTTTACAGTAATAATTTTGTCTTTGATTCCACATCAGAGGCAAATTTAGCTGTTGTGACCAGAAGCATCAAACCACATAGTACTCAGTGGCACACAGTTTAAAATGTAATAAGCAGAAAAGGCATTGTGGATGGACAGTAATTTCTGAGATTCCTATTCTGCAACACACACAAAACACTCACACCAAGCCAGTCCCAGAGGAAACTGACAGAATGCAAGGGACCCCCAGGAGATGAGGATGCTCAGTCTGCCCCTTTCACAGGGTGGTATCTTGAATTCCTCACTCAGCGTGCTGCCCACAGTTTGGCCTTCTGCAGAAAACTGGACATCTATGAATGCATCATCCTAATCCTAAGAGGTTATTTTCCCAGCTATCCATTATTTCTACATAGCTTGTCATCATAAACTTCTAACAGCCTTTTTAATCCTGAAAACAGTGTCAATTTCTC
This sequence comes from Penelope pileata, assembly GCA_013396635.1. Classification (NCBI taxonomy): domain Eukaryota; kingdom Metazoa; phylum Chordata; class Aves; order Galliformes; family Cracidae; genus Penelope; species Penelope pileata. The sequence goes on from WBMW01005320.1 coordinate 217,625, forward strand.
TGATTTTTGCTAAATCTGAGGTCTATTTAGTGTCTGTCACTGGGTTTTCCAACTGTCACTGGTCTCCCACTTCATCTGTTTTACAGGATGGGTGAAGTCAGAGACAGTCACACAAGATACTTCCTCTATTACTACTTTGTTTTCCAGCCCCATTCAGATTAAATGTCAAAGTTAGGAAGTAGCTTGAGTAGTTGAGGTGTCCTCTGTCTGAGTGAAGTTTTAAAGTAAGCTTCATCTGTGGCACTTCTATAGATATGTGACTGAGGAAAATTAAGCTTACAAACAGCCTTCTAAGTTTTGTGGGATGAGACATGAGATAAAAAGTGGATCCTAATATTGATCTAATTGAAAAGTGGATTTACAGACATATCCTTTTCACCTGCATAAGTTTCAGAAACATTGCACTGTTTGTTTTATTGAGTACAGAAATCATTGCTGTGGACACTCATAATAATTGCCTACTAAGCCTGCTGCCAAATATCAGTCATTTTCAGTTTGAGATAGTAATGATGTTAGAAGTCAATGCTGTCACATATTGCTGCCAACAAACAATGTTATGAATTGAAATAGTCATTATTCAGCATAGTGCACAGTATTAATTTTCTAGTATTGTTCATTCAATAACAGTGGCAGTGGTTAGGACTTTCTAAATGCAGGAAAAATTCAGCTATTTGGAAATGGTTCCTGGTACGACATAGTCCTTCACCCTCCCAGAGCCCCCTCTGAACAAGACTTGAAAAGCCTGACAATTCGTTGCAAGTTCAAATGAATAATCTCCTTTAATGTTAATCCTTAAGGCTTTGATCTTGAAAATAGGTAGGTGTTTGAAAAACTTTTCTATGTGTAAGAAATGCAATTTTTAACATCACTTGTTAATTCATTTGCATAATCATTGAGAGTTTCAGAGCTGCTATTTGTAGAAAGACTGAAATAGCAGAGACCGTTGTGACATTCTCTGTATCATTATTCAAATAAAAAATATTTGACAAAAGAAACAAGTTCCAAATTCACAAGCCAACTACATTAACAAAATGTAATCCATCCTTAAAAACCTTAAGAATATTGACATATAAATACGTATACAGAACAGATGATCGGAAATCAGAGTTCCTATAGATTGTTCACTGTTCTGTCACTGACTGGACACAGTCTTGACTCAATTACTTTTCTATGCATCCAGTTGCCGCTCTTTGGAAGGGGGAGAATAACACTCATCAATCTTAAAGAAGAGTGTAATACCTGATGCTGAAGATCTTGGATTATCTCGGATGAAAAGCACTATGTAGTTGAAAATGTAGTTTTCCATTCTTCTTCATCTTGATGTCACAATGATATAACACCCTTCACTTCCGGGAAAGAGAATCAAATGGTTGTGCTTTTCATTGTTTCTTTTCATTTGCTCATTTGTTTTTATTTATTTTGTTGGTTTTTTTAATGATATTTATGGTTTCATTGGACATAAAAGTGTTTCCTTCTGTTCCCAGAAGGTCTTAAATTTCCTACTCAGATAACTGTTAAATATTAATTTTCCTAATTGTGAACAAAGTAAATAAACATTCTAATTGGATTTTTAACTTTAGGTTTTCTACACGTTTATACACGCGTACACAACATGCAGAGACAGAGCACTGGGATCTATGTGTTGTATTTTGTGGTCTGTGTGGATTTTCTCTTGTAATGTTATTACAACCATAAAAAATAAAGTCATTTAAAAAGTCAAGATACAGAATTAGAAACTAGGTGTATGCAATCTTAGATTACTTCAAAGATTCCATTTGTTATTTAATGCTCATTCTTATGGGTACATTTAGTACATTTATAGTCTTTTCAAAGGAAAAAAAGTGCATGGTATGAACATGAAAATACATGAAAACTCATTTTTTAGTTGTGGATAGATTTGGTAAAGCAAATAAATGGAGGGATATAACTTTAGTGTGATGGTTTAATTATGTCGTTGATTATTATCCAGAGAGGTAGTTTCTGGAGATTCACTATGGCAATCTCAGTGTTCTTCCAACAGCATCTCTATGGACCATGTACCAAACAAAGTGCCCTGGAACATTGTGATGGTATATCTGGCCTTGCAAAAACACTCACGTAACATCAAGTAACACTGCCTACTTAGCACAGACTTTAAGCATGTTCTGTGCTGGTTAAACTGTACTACTAAGGCTAGGTTAGAATTTCATTTCCCTTGTCCTCTCTGAAAGAGGAATTCTGCTGAGCAAAGACAGTTACAGACATGTTCACTCACTACTGAGTGAAACAATACAGCAGAGCTGTGTTTTTCTGTCATTAGAATTCAAGATTTTCTCTAAGCTTTGTACAGTTGTTTGATAAAAATTATCTGACATGAACATGAATACCTTTCACTTGAGGTCCTGGTGCTTGCTTAAAGTAGTATTCTGAAAGAAATTTCCATAATTTCTATTAATGGAAATCTCAGGAATGATCCATGAGTTCTCTTTGAGTGTGTATGAATATGCATCCATATAAGGACCAGCTTTATATTGTAATGAATGGGACAAAGCTGTATTTCTATATACGTAAACGTACATACATACATACATGTTAATGCTTCCAGAGTGATATATTCATACTGCTTGTCCATCAAAGTAGCAGCTGACTTGAATGACCTCATCTGATTTTCTCATTCCCAGATCATTAAATTACAAGTGAATTAAGAAAAACAATGCAAAAGGAGCATTGTTAAAGTATGAAATGTTGAACACTTCCTACTTAGTACTAATATTTCAATAATCATTTGCAATAAATCAATCAGTGGTGAAGTAAAATCTCACGAAGCTGCTTAACTCAAATGCCATACTCAATATTTCTATGTAGATATAGATGTGCACACACACATACACACTCAGTGACAACTGGATGGATTTTTTTGTTATACAGTAACTTCACACTAAGGTCCACTTTAACTCATAAACATGTTTAGAAGGAACTAAGGAAAAAAAGTGCACTAAACTAAATGGAAGTGAATTGCCTGTGTGCTTTGAATTTTTGAATTCCTACCACAGAACTGCTTGCTGTACTTTAACCTTGGAATAGATATTGATTACCATTTACCACAGGGGACTTCGTTGTTTTACACTAGTACATCTGAACATGAAATGGTGCTTCCCATATATAAGAAGAGACTATCTTCAATGTAAAAATACACTCACATGTTTATCTATGGCATTCTGGGGCACTCACAGTGACCTGGTCGTCAGCTTATACAGAATAGGTAGCTAGATTATGCAGTGGAATATTCATCTTGATTTCTTTTTCATGGAAATTAGGAGGTAGGAAGAAGAGGAAGAGCAGTGAAGGTCACTTTATTTGTCACCCCAGCCTGTAACTAGGATGATGCACAGACTGAGAATGCAAAATTGCTTTTAGGTTTTCTGGCACAGGCTTGGTGCTGAAAAACATCTTCCTCTCTGTACTCTCTTGTTTAACTAAGGTCAGGTGACCTACTCAATCTATACAATATAATCTTCACTCAATGAACAAGCTTAAGGATCTTCAGTGCATGAATCAATCTTCTTTCCATTAAAAAGGACATTGGTTTCATTATGAAGACATTTATTGACCTCTAAATAGATCTTTCCCACCAGATGGGGGAGGGGATTGTGGGAAGAAAGAATTTTTGTTTTCTATTTGGAAATCTCATTATTCTGCAAAAATGACAGGATTTTTCTCTTGGGAAAAAAAAAAAAAAAAAAAAAAAAAAAAAAAAAAAAAAAAAAGAAAGAAAAAGAAAGAAAAGTATACATTTGCTCCTGAAATAAACAGAATGGCAGATAGCACCTTGACTGAAGCCTTCCTGTATAGATGTGCTATTTCTAGAAAATATGTTTTTGTATGTTTAAAAGAATAGTTTCTTTCCAGAACTTGTATGTGATTATCATTCACTTGAAATAAAGAAATTGGTATTAAGTCTCCAAGACTATTTACACAAAATAAAGTAGGGCAAAATGCTTATGGAATCAGGCTAATGGGGCATATATATCAAACTTACCAATGAAGTAACTGTTGCAAAAAAGAGGGGAGATTTAGGTTAGATGTTAGAAAGAAATTTTTTACTCGGAGGCTGGTGAGGCAGTGGAACAGGTTGCCCAGGGAAGTTGTGGATGCCCCATCCCTGGAGGCGTTCAAGGCTAGGTTGGATGGGGCCCTACACAGCCTGATCTTGTGGGTGACCATGTCCATGGCAGGGAGATGGTAACTAGGTGATCTTTAAAGTCCCTTCCAAACCAAGCCATTCTATGATTCTACGGTTCTTTGATTCTACGACTGAGGAAATGAATTGAGGAATACAGAATTGTTTTCCAGTTATAAATAAAATTAATTGCTTTGAAAACATACGGTTGCTTACGGTGACATAAGTTGGCATTGACAGCTAAGATGATACTACTCAAAGTTCTGTAGCTCATAATTTAGCAGTTTAAATGCATATTTAAATCTTTATAGATATACATCAAGACCAATAGTGCTATGCATACCCTACAAGTACAGCATTTGAAGCCTAACTGAGGGCTCTGGTGATGGTGATTTGTAATGACAGTAATGGTGATTTGCTTTAGGCCACAGTCATTCACTGAGAAATGCAGATTTACCTACTCTAGAAACTTCAATGAACTAAAGAGGCATTAAGAAACATTTAATAAACTCTTTCCTTTTTAATTTCTAGAGTCTTAGCCAACAGAAAAGTACTTGATCATTCTTCCCCCTGGAGACTGATATCTTATGTCAATCTCTTTCACAGCAAAACGTGTAGGAAGAAACTCTGGAAAACAAGATCTCTTATCAGTGTTTTCCTTTCTGGCTTAAAAATGTGTTATAGGAACACAGACACACAGAAAAGTTATCTACAAAAATATGAGTGATAAACTTCAGAATATTGCCCTTTTCACTCTGCAGTTTCTATGACAGTTCAAGATAGTATCATGATCTTGGCATCCCAGGTTAGTTGATCAATTTGCCAGAGCTTAATATTTATGTAACAAAAACAATACAGTAGTAAGCTTGTTTGTTAGAGACAGATGCCCTGTCAGCAATGAAGTGTGTCCTACAGAGATCTTCCTCTTTCATCTCAGTTCTCCTTTTGAATAATGAAAAGCAGTTTGTTCTAATTGACTGAGATGTCATCAAAACATGATTTTTGGTTCCTGTTCCAAGTGCCTGAAACCTGGAACTGTCAAAAGACCACATGGAAAATCAATCAACTCCAAAATCTCATAAACTGGTCTATTTGCAAACACTATTACAAAACAATCCCAAAGCCCAAATACACATTGATGTATATTGCAGAATCTCTGGAGAATTTTTGGTTTTTCAGATATGTAGCTGAAACAGGAAAATCTGATACAATCTGGCAAATGGTCTTATTTGTTCTTAAAACCATCCAGTGGAAGGGACTTCTTGGTGATTAGTCCCTTAACTCAGATTTTGTGACACGTAGATGAGATCAGAATTAAAAAAATCATCTAAAATAATGTATGTATGAAGCATATATATGAGAAATCCATTTTTTTCAATATACTTTAAAAATTTCTAAATTAATGCACTTTTTTTGAAAGAGGAATTTTCTCTTGGATAACTTCCCTTTGTTTGATATTTAATTACTTTACATTCATCTCCACATTATACCTCCAAATAAAAACTTATCTGTGCACATAAGACAGTTTAATTTTTTTACGTGAAAGAAAGCAATTATTAAGCAGTGCGAAGCACCATTCTTCTTACCGCAAGTAACTCTGAGGGATCAAGAGAGGAGATTCAGACATTTTCTTGTAAAAAAGCAGCAATATATATTGCTAGATATGCAAATTTTTCTGTGCAACAACTCTACTCTTTCCAATACAAAAATGTTCATTTGTGGGATTTTTTTCAGTATTCACTAAAACAAACTGACACCGTACCTGGTGTAGCTGTCCAAATACTGTTCACTTACAACTTTAGGGCAGTATGGTCACAATGAGATCACAACTCAAAAGTATGTCTTACAAGTGAGACATAGGAATGCATTCTCTTTGTTATAATAGCTGCGTATGAGCATGGAGAGTATGCTCTGATGTTTAAGAAAAATGTTTCTATTCTTCTTTACCATATATATCATTTCTCATTTTCATGTATATATGATTTACTATTTTCCAGTGATAATAGAAAGTAGAACAAAGAAGATAAAAATATGCAAAAGAAAGATTGCAACCTCCAACACATATCTTTAGCAGATGACACTACTCTGATTTTACTCAGTCAAAATTCACTAAAATCTTATACATAAAAAAAAAAAAGAAAAAAAAAAGAATCCATAAAAATTGTGAAGCCAAAAAGTACAGAGCAATAGTAAAATGCACTTAAACCAGGCTGAAAAATTCAAGCAGCTCAGGATGTAGCATATATATGCTGGGAACACGCTTCAGCTCTTCAGGTCATGTTTTCCAGATTTAACTAAATATTTGCCTAAAAGAATGCTTAAAAAAATATTTGAGACTTCATCTTTATTTTTTTTCTCTCTCAAAAATTAACTTTGGTTTATATTTAATGTGGCAGAACAGACAATTTCTGCTTTCAAAGTAAGCAGAAAAAAGTGCCAAAAAAGAGAAATTACAAATAACATTTTCTGAAGGACCTGTGTGATGTCACTTTTTTGTAAGTGTATTTTTTGTTTGTTTGTTTGTTTTTGTGTGAAGTGAATAAGACCAAATTGCATCTCAGTGCAAAATCCATTATTGGGCATGTTGTTTAATTCACTAAACTTAAATGAGTTTAAGTTTAGGTGACTTTATGAAACTAGATACAATTCCAGTAATAAAATTTGGTCTCTTTCATACTACAAACGTTAAAGTAATAAAGATGCTGTAACATGTAGATGCTTTCCAAACATCTGTTTTTACAACAATTCAGTGTCATGCCACTTCCGAGTGTGTTTCAGGAAAGAAAACAAATTACAACTACAATACCGTAAATAAAAAATATTTTGCAATGTAGATGGATAAATTCAGTGACATTGACCTATAAAGACTGTGCAGTAGCACAATCCATATGCTACAGCAATATTCTATAAAGGATTTCCTAGAAAGGATATTGCTTTTTTGGAAAAGATTATAGATACTCAGAATAAATTATGCACTCATTAAAACCAGAAACAACAATGCTTTCAACAGTATGTCTCACAGAATTAGGAGAGTAGAAAAAGTGGAAGAGTCTGGGTTAGCAATTGCCAAAGGTGTGGTTTAGGAGAGGACTACTTTTCTACTTGTTTACTATAATTTCAGTATTTCTATCCATATACAGAGTGATAAATTTTGTTCATTAGTTTGTTCTTTCTGAAAAAAAAAATCATTGTGGGCTTTTTACAGATAAAATCAGTGCAGAATTTAGGTCTCCCTTAGCAGTGTCAGAAAAGCATGATCCAGAATTTCATAAGCAAATTGACCTTGAGCTGCCGTCTGTATCAGGGTGAATTTCACCCAATAGTAATAATGGTAGTAGTAACAACAGCAATTGCATACAATTCTGTTGGATTGTAACCAGCCAGAACAATTTCAGGACAGCTGCTATACAGCTCAAATCACTGAACAGGAAGTTGCTTCGCAGGTTACTATTATATCTTTCAGTTATTGACAATGAAAATTTCTCTCCTAGGCAGCACTGGGGCACCCTATTGCTATTGTAAAGCTGCTTAAAACAGAAGCTATTATGAAAACATTACTCANAGGAAAGGAAAGGAAAGGAAAGGAAAGGAAAGGAAAGGAAAGGAAAGGAAAGGAAAGGAAAGGAAAGGAAAGGAAAGGAAAGGAAAGGAAAGGAAAGGAAAGGAAAGGAAAGGAAAGGAAAGGAAAGGAAAGGAAAGGAAAGGAAAGGAAAGGAAAGGAAAGGAAAGGAAAGGAAAGGAAAGGAAAGGAAAGGAAAGGAAAGGAAAGGAAAGGAAAGGAAAGGAAAGGAAAGGAAAGGAAAGGAAAGGAAAGGAAAGGAAAGGAAAGGAAAGGAAAGGAAAGGAAAGGAAAGGAAAGGAAAGGAAAGGAAAGGAAAGGAAAGGAAAGGAAAGGAAAGGAAAGGAAAGGAAAGGAAAGGAAAGGAAAGGAAAGGAAAGGAAAGGAAAGGAAAGGAAAGGAAAGGAAAGGAAAGGAAAGGAAAGGAAAGGAAAGGAAAGGAAAGGAAAGGAAAGGAAAGGAAAGGAAAGGAAAGGAAAGGAAAGGAAAGGAAAGGAAAGGAAAGGAAAGGAAAGGAAAGGAAAGGAAAGGAAAGGAAAGGAAAGGAAAGGAAAGGAAAGGAAAGGAAAGGAAAGGAAAGGAAAGGAAAGGAAAGGAAAGGAGACAGCAGGGAACATTTTATACAGGCCAATGTAAGAGAATTATTCCAGTCTTATTGCAGCAACAAGAAGATGAAGTTAGAGGTTGAGATACAGGTTCACAAAATTTGTTTGATTTATACTTCCTGAGGATCCCTGAGAAGGTTGAATGCTTAAGCATGTGGGTAGCTTGAACTAGGGAAAGACTGAGAGGTCTTTTTTGCATGATTTTGTTATGCAGTGCAAATATTTGAAAATATATAGGGAAAGGATTATATGATGGATCAATACACAAATATTTACAACATATATGAAATACTAAATATAGGAAGGAAAATGAATTTTCTGAAGAAAAATCCAACAACTTGCTCAATAATGTGCAGACAAACATATCTTTCATTATCAATTATTTTGTATGAGCAATTCTTGTTTCTGCCCATGCATTTGTTAATCCACCAACTTCAATATTTTTGCATTTAGGACCTTTCTGGAAAACGGAATACCTGCTCTAGGAAAAACTGACAAAAGACTGTTTTACTCTATCAATGATTACCAAGGCCAAATAAGAGCTTGACAGCTTCTTTGACAGAATTTAGACTGTAGGAATTCTCAGAGCGCATCTACTTAATTCTGCAGGGAAAAAAGTACTTGAGCATCTTGCTAGTTCAGTATTTCTCTGTTGACCCAACTGAGGTAAAGATCTATTCAACTTATCTGACAGCTCACAAAACACACATGAAATTGCAAGTACCACACCAAAGCACAAGTACAAAAATATTAGAAGTATATATGTGAAAAATGTAGTTTGTTCCATTGTTATTCCAAAACTCTGGCAGAATTCTGCAATGACTTTGAGCTTTGACAGTCTTCCCTAAATAATCATAGCATTTGTGTATTCATGTATACATACAGTATTGCATCTTTCATTTCACAGTAAATGTAGAGACATACATATTTATATCAGTATATAAATGTATATTAAAAATTACATTAAATTTTGCCTGTTTTCATCTCAGTATTCCACTAGCAGATAGACTGTTCTCATATGCAGTCTAAGACTATACGAGAACAGGAAACTGCACAGAACAAAATGGAATCATATCAAGAACTTACAGACAGATCGCTTACACTGACCACCTAACCAGGCAACTAAGGATGCTGACTTAACAGCAGTGTTACATAACAGAGGAGATAGAGCACACAAAGATTGCAAAGAGCTCTTTGACTGATAACATTGGGAATATCATATACCATATAGTTATGGTATTTTTGACTTAAAGTCTGTAAATTACTGTATTTCAGGTATTAGTCTTACCTGTAGAATATTTCTAAACAACTTCCGAGATCAGAACTTTTACTTTTAAATTGATATTTATTTTTAGACAGTGATGGTATTCATAATATCATAAATGGTCTATCTGTAAACAAAAAGCCTGGCCTTGTTGGGTTTCCACCATAAAAAAAAACACATTTATATTGCACAGAAATATGTGAAAGTGCAGTGTGTAGTTAGTGATTACTGTCACATTGATGTCGATCAGCATGTGAAAATTGCATTGAAAATTGTGAAAATTATTATTGTTAAAATGATAGACTTTTCATAAAAGTCAGATTAATTTTAAGTGAATAAATTTTTATGGAATGGCATCCTTATAGGAACAATAAAAGAAGTAAGGAATAATAAAAGGAGTAAAATCAAGATTAAAAAAAGAAAATTTTGCAATGAAATGTTAACACTTACACTGCTCGCATTTTTCTTAATTGAAAGCAGATGTGAAATTATTTTGTTAAGAGGAAGTTGACAACATTTCTAAATGGAAATTCAGCAGCAACAGAAAGAAAAACTTTTCTATCTGCGTAAGTGTGACATGTCCACCCATGACATATATTGATCTCTATCAGAATTGACTCCACAGTAAGTCATTCTACTATGAATGCTAGCTGGGAGTGAGATTTTTTACCCATTTCTAGGTGACAAAATGTTGTAGTATTAGCATGGTTTTATTCTTGACACATAACTCTAAAAGCTCACATAAGACATTGCAAGATTGACAAGTTTGATTTTAAGAACTTTAAGATCATGTCTATGCTTTCAATAATGTTTCATTTATAGATACTTCACTGCGCCCTGGTTTCAGAGTGGGTCTCTAAAGGACTGCAGAAATAAAAATTAGATTTAAAAATAAAAGCATTTACAGAATGTGGGGAAAAACTTGCAGGAATTTATGGAGCTGAGAAAAGAGACATAGAAAAATCAGAAGAGGATTTTATGATCTACAAAATCCAAAAGATATAGCTGTACTAGATGCCCACACAGTGTAAATGAAACAATTTTTTCTTTAATAAAACTTCGGGGAATATGTTGGAAAAAGACTTGTTTCTTTTAATGTGAAAGTAGCCTACTCCTCTTAATTACTGTATTCAGGAAGCCACATACTGCATGTAACAGTTATAGCTGATGAATTTATGGAATGCTTTAAATCAGATCAGGCCAGATTTCTTAGATGTCTTAGTTTCAACTGGGACAAAAGTTGTTTTTCCTCATAGCGTCTGATTGGATGCTATGTTTTGGTTTTAGGAGAAAGACAGTACTGATAGTGCTGATGTTTATACTTGTTGCTGGACAGTGCTGTACAGAGCCAAGAACGTTTTAGTTTCTCAGCTTCTTGTACTGCCCTGCCAGCAAGGGGGCTGGGAGGGCACGAGGAACTGAGAGGGGACAGGACCATGGCAGCTGACCTGAACTGGCCAAAGGGATATTCCATACCATATGACATCATATGAACTATAAAACTGAAGGAAGTTAGTTGGGGAGGGGCCCTTGCTCGGGGACTTGCTGGGCAGTGATCAAAGGGTGGTGACCAATTGCTTTGTGAATCACTTGTTTTGTATATAATAATCATTACTGTCATTTTTATTCTATTTTCCGTTTCTGACTTAGTAAATTGCTTTTATCTCAACCCACAATTTCTACTTCTTTGTTCTGATTCTCTCTCCCATCCCAGCTGGGAGGAGAGGGAGTAAGCAAAGGACTGTGTGGTGTTCAGCTACTGCTGGGTTAAACCACAACATATAATATAATACTTAGGAGAACTTATACTAATACTTATGAGAACTCTGAGAATTTAGTAAAAAAAGTAATTACTATATTTAGATTTTGCATTTTTTTTAATTAAATATGTTTATTCAACAATCTAAGTTGAAATAAATGTTCAAAATGTTTTCGTTTTCAGGATTTCTTATCAAGCAAAGAATTAAATCAGAAAAACTGTCAACCATCAAAATATTTAAAAATCAATCTGGAAATTATGACATCTTTCCATTTGGATCTGGATGCTTTTATTTGTTATGAAATGTTGTATATACATTTTTTTCATACTGTTTCTTACATTTCAAGGAAATTTTCTCCAAAGCTTCTTGGGAATACATTCAAATCAGTATCTACATTATTTTGGCATTGAAACTGTGTCTGATGAGTAATGCAGTTTAAAAATTAAATATTAATTATAATACTAATAAAGCAAACCTTGAGGATAACAATAAACCAAAACCCTGTTAGCATGCAAGGATATAGGATATTTTCAAGTCAAGTGTCAAATGTGTTTTCACATATGTTCTGGTACAATATATTTAAGGGGGCAGAATTTTTTATCAAGTTAAATAGAAGTAGTAAGCAAACACAGAAAATGAGATATAAAAATCAAGTCCTATGAAACATGGTTTTGTACAGGAGGTCTGATGCAAATGAAACAACAATTTCACTGTCTGTCTCTGGGATAAAAGCCTGGAATAAAAATGGTAAATTGTGATCCACTCACTGTGTACCAGTTGAGCACTGCAAGAGCTTTATAACATTTATACTGTGACTTACTCAATAGATTTGACATGACTCAGGATCTTTATTTGTTTTAAAGGAGCTGCTCCTGATCTAGTACGCTGTAAATCAGATTGAAATGAGAACTACAACTAATAATACTGACAGTGGAATCCAGTGCTAGCTGCAATTTCTCATAGATAAGGTTGATCACATAAGATTAGATATATCAAATACTTTCAAAGATATTGCTGGAAACTGTTATTTAGGGGGAAAAGAAAGAGTATTTAAAATATTGTACATAAAAATATGTATCCAGATTACTTTCACTAGTAAATAGACTTGAGAAAAGTTTAGTTCCATGGTCACCTTCAAGTCAAATATTTCTTCTAGATCTTACCTACTCAGTATGTCAGCTTGCCACCTTTCTCTCCTATTAAGACACGTTATGCTGGTGGTGTCACGGGACAGATGCCTCAAAGGACCACTTGTTCTTGTAAGCCAGGTACAGCAGCCATTAATACTCTATTTCTCCTGAGTGGGCAGGGAACGGTCAGTAATTTCTGCAGAAAACCCCTCAAGATACTATAAAAAAAAAAATACATATTCGTTGTGCCTAGTTTGGTTAACCCACTCCAGCACAGAGGACAAAAGAATCTTATGACGCCAGATGTCATTGCTGAGTCCAGTTTCTGACTGCATGTGGAAGAAACTCCATCATCCCAAGATGTAGTTAATGAAATGGTTGCATGTTGCCTGTACTCAGACTTCATACCTATATATTGCCTGTTTTCTGTTTGGAGTCCTGGTAAATTTATGACATGTAACAGACTATCATCAGTATAGATTTCATGATGCATCATTCAAATATGTAAATAATGCTGGTGTTAATATAACATAAAGTAACACAACATTTAATAAATTATTAATACCGTTGGTTTATAGATGGGGATTTCGTTGATCCTTTTTCACCCCTAGAGAGTCAAGAAATTCTATATAGTGAGAGCCCTAACTGCCACATATTAATAAAGTGAAATTTCTTAGCATTCCCAGGAGTGCAATGTTACACCAAGTCGGAGTGCCAGTAAAGTAACATTAGGGGAGGCAGGTTGTGTTTTTTTTGTTTTTTTTTCCCCCAAGAACAGTTTATGGCTATTTCTTATAGTACTGCTTACAAATATCTCTATAGGTCACGAGAAAACATTAAAAGTCCTACAGTATTTAAATTCAGTTGTTGGGTTTGGGATTTAATTTTTTTTAATTAAATATACTCCCTGTACTTTATATTCCAATCTGGAGAGAAGGTTGATGTGTCACCAGTGATTTGCTAATTCATTCACTTCAAAATTGAATGAAATGACTGTCGTAGGGTGTATTCCTGGTGCAGTGAAAAGCTATTCAGCTCCTCATAAGGCAGGGTAGAAAGTTCAGCTTGCATAAATGCATTTTCAAATATTTTTAGAGTGTTCCATTGTATGTTTTGGATACAATAATCACAAAATGCAGACAAACTACTGATAATGTGCTGTGCAACTGTATTGGCCAAGGTTGTTTCTGCTCTTCTGCTCACGTTTAAATTTTCTAAATTTAAAAAAGGTGTAGTCTTTCTGTGAATAGTATAACTGAAAAGAGATATGGTCCTAAATATATTTTTACTTTAAAAATCAACAATTAAGCCACTTTTATGTAATACTTTGATATTTTCATTCGCATTTATCCTATTATAAAAAAGCAAAACAAACAAACAAACAACCAAAGGGATTATAAAAAGATGGAGTCATATATCAACATATAGAAAATTCCTTTAATTTCCAATAAGGTTGTTGCTGCATAGTTAACTTCTTTAAGCACTCTTCCTAGCAGCTGATGCTCCTCAAGACCTCTCTGTGTCTTTCCTCCTCTTCCAGAATACAGCATGAATGTTTCTGCATTTTCAGGGTGAATTATACCTGGCTGAAAAACAATTCAAAACCAAAGAGGTTATTTTTTTGGGATGAATCATTTCCCTAACCATTTCCAGTACGAGCAAGTCTGATAGAAGAAAGATTTTTTAAAAATGCCGTAGTCAAAGCAAAGACATAATCACTGAAAAAAGTAGCTCCTAACAGTGATCTAAGTAACAGAAATTTATTTGCGGTATCATGGCATCTTTGCACAGGAGTTTTTCCAGGGCTCTTCTGTTGATAACCTGAGAAGGAAAATGCGTTCTTTCTCATCTTCCGGTGCTTTTAGGATTCCCACCACCAATAAAGCACAAACAGTGGAGTTCATGTTCTGTGCTCACATGAAACGGACTCTCCTCTATTTCATAAATAGAAAATTTGGCTAGAATTTGTCATTGCAGCACAATGAACAGTAGATTAATACGGACTAGAAACCTAATTTTATTAGTGCTGAAGGACTGTAAGGAAAAAAATAGGAAAAAGTCTGTATGGTACTTTATCTTCATTAACCTAGTGTCTTACACATGTTGATAGGGTCTTCTGCATTCAGAAACCGAGACACATAGCAAAACACTAAATTAACTTTATCAACAAGCACTACTCAAATGAAGTCTTGGCTAGAAAATGGATGGTGGAGAAACAAACGGGAGAACAGACTTTTAACTTTTAGCTGGAGTTTGATTTTTTCTAGTTTTGAATACCAATAAACTGTTAATGATAGTTTTCAGCTTTTTGTCACTTTGGCTAATTCCAAGCTCTACAGCGACTGTTTTCTTTGATGAAGCAAGTTTATATATGTTTATATATATGTTTATAAGAAAAAAAATTATATAAATATCTATAAACTTGGACTTTATTTTTAGACCAGCTAGTATAATTGAGAAAAGAGAAATCTTTCAAGCCTTTTCTATCTGAAAGAGGTAACAAACTTCAGTCTAAGCACAGGCTGACAACATTTGTTCTGAGTTCGACTTAATTATGTGAGTTTGGATTTTCTTAGTTACCGACTAAGCTTTTGACAACTTGTGAAGTAGTATGTGAGTACTGCTGAGACTGCCGAGATGTTGGTTTATAAATATACTTGGCAAAGAAAAAGAGAAATGCATAGTGAAAATTAGCTTGTAAAGACTCAAGAACTAGGGTATGTGAAGTAAACTAGCTTTTGGCAAGTGCATTTAACAAAATTTACCTAGCATAAAAGCTTAAGGGAGGACTAATATTTTCCGTTCACCCATCACTCTTTCTCCCGTTTCTGCTTCCAAAATCCAATCTCCCCTCAGGGAAAAATAAGAAAATACTTACTGTTATTTAGCTGGAAAAAAAAAATGGCATTCTACACAAAACCAAAAATGCAATATCAGGCCATCACTCCTAAGGTCTCTGACTCGCCATAGGCTTGGGAACTTACTGAGTTCCTGGGAATATCTGTGCTTCTCTCTCAAAACAGAAAAGGGGATGGTGAGTTGGTAAGTAAGATAAGTAAGCTTTTGACTTCAGTTCCATGGCACACAGTTAATCCAAAAGAACTGAAAGCTCTTGAGTGGACCAAGGATGACTGCAAGGTTTTGGAGGCAAGTTTCTCATGTACAATGGTTACAAAATAAAACAACAAGGGTCAATACAACACATTGAAGTAAAGGAAATTCCATCAAATAGAAATCAAAACTATCAGAATGTCAATTGTTAAGCACTGTAGCAAGTTTCCCAGAGAGAAAAGTATCTCCATTCTTGGACAAAGACCTGAGCAACCAGCTTTAACTTCAGAATTATAGTGAGCATATTTGTTTATAGCGAACAAGCTCGTGTAACCAGTGAGGTCAGACATCACACCCTAATAGAAAAGGAGCCATGAGCTCAGACAGGGAGATGTGTGCAGCAGATATGCACAGGTGCAGATGTCTTAACTCAAGCAGAGATGCATTAGGAATCTCCCAATGGTCATTACTATATTTGTCCAGTTGTAGAAATTGTAGAAATTGTTAGAAAAATTCCTCTGTCACTGAAATTTTACATAGAATTATTATTACTATTTTTAACTATACTTTGAGATATTATACTGCAGTTTCAAATATTGACAAAGTGAAAGAAACTTTTAGAGAGTTCTAAAATTTTCAATAAGAGGTACAAAAAAATTCCTACAATTTAGTTTGACATTTTAAACATATTCTGTTTATTTTCTTTTGAAAATAAATCTTGGAGTAAAATCACATTAAAAGTATGAAACAATTTCATAATATGGTGAATTTTATATGAATATTAGAAAAAAATGAAATTCTATCCACTTTATCATCTTGTTTAAGCATTACTGAGAATATGTGCACATGCAGTTAATCCAACTAACATACAAGTAACTAAAGGAAGATGTATTTATTTTCACAACAATATAATTTCTTTTAATGATAGACAACTTGTGAAATATGGAAACCTAAATTACTCTATAACGTCTTTGAAAGGTTGAGGAGAATGGGAGAGGTGTCTGAGGACTGGAGGAAAGCCAGTGCCACTTCAGTCTTCAAAAAGGCCAAGAAGGAGCTGGGAAACTACAGGCCAGTCAGACTCACCTCCATCCATGGAAAGGTGAGGGAACAACTTATTCTGGATGTCATCTCCAAGCAAGTAGAATAATAGAAGGTTATCAGGAGCAATCAACATGGATTCACTAAGGGGAAATCATGCTTGACCAATCTGGTAGCCTTCTATGATGCCATAACTGGCTGGATAGATGAGGGAAAAGCGGTGGATGTTACCTACTTTAGCATCAGCAAGGCTTTTCACACTATCTCCCATAACGTCCTTGGAGGTAAGCTTAGGAAGTGTGGGCTAGATGAGTGGATGATGAGGTGGATCGAGAACTGGGTGACTGGCAGAGCTCAGAGGGTCATGATCAGTGGCAGAGAGTCTAGTGGGACGCCTGTAACTAGCAGTGCTTTCCAGCAGTCGCTACTGGGTCCAGTCTTGTTTAACATCTTCATCAGTGACCTGGATGCAGGGATAGAGTGCACCCTCAACAAGTTTCCTGATGGAACAAAGTTGGGAGAAGTGCTTGATACACCAGAAGGCTGTGCTGCCATTCAACAAGACCTGGACAGGCTGAAGAGTTGGACAGAGAGAAACCTAGTGAAGTTCAACAAGGGCAAATGCAGAGTGTTGTACCTGAGGAGGAACAACTGCATGCATCAGTACAGGTTAGCAGATGGCCTGCTGGAAAGGAGCTCTGTGAAGAAGGACGTAGTCATCCTGGTGGACAGCAGGTTGACCATGGGCCAACAGGGTGTCTTGTGGCCAAGAAGGCTAGTGGTTCCCTGGGGCGCATTGAGAAAAGCATGGCCAGAAGTTTGAGGGAGGTTCTGGAATACTGTGTGCATTTCTGGACTTACTGGTTCAAGAAAGACAGGGAATTTCTAGAAAGGGTCTATCAGAGAACCACAAAAACGATTAGGGGCCTGGAGCATCTTTCTTATGAGGAAAGACCTGCAGCTGCTTAACCTGGAGGACAGAAGACTGACAGGAGATCATATCAATGCCTACAAATATCGGGAGGGCAGGAGTCAAGTGAAGGGGGCCAGGCTCTTTTCAGCAGTGCCCAGTGTCAAGGGACAACAGGCACAAACTGCAACATAAGAAGTTTCACACAAGCAAAAGGGAAAACTTCTTTACTTTGAGGGTGACAGAGCACTGGAACAGACTGTTCAGGGAGGTTGTGGAGTCTCCTTTTCTGGAGATATTCAAGACACTCCTGGACAATTTCCTGTGCAACCTACTCTAGGGAACCTGCATTAACAAGTATATTGGACTCCAGATCTCCGGAAATCCCTTCCAATCCCTTTGATTCTGTGATTTAGTGAAACCCCCCTAGAAATGCAGAAATAGAGGTCATCTGGGTCAACTCTTTGCTCCCAAAGATCAACTAACACATCTCTAAAAAGTTTTCCTAGATCTTTAACTAAACCTTCATTTCCTAAAATAAAACTAACATCTTCTCCTTTTTTGGTAACTGAATATACAAAAAGTATTACAAGAAGGATGTTTGCCTTGTGAGATTGTCTCTGATACCCCTGTCTCCTTTCCCTGCAGGCATACAGAATTCTATTTTTAAACTAAAGTCAGTCCTCCAAGTTTTCCACTCTTTTTTCCTTGATCTTGTGTTCTCTGTTGAAGTTTTACTCTCCTCTGTCTGATTCCACTTTTCCCCCAGATTTTTAACATCAGAAACTGGAAACAATTCTCTAGTTGCAATATTTGGAGAGGAATAATTATCCTTCATTTCATTTTCTGCTTGCAATACACTTCCTAACACATCAGGAAGTACTACTTGTCTTTTCAACAGCAGTACTTTCTTATTTAAATTCACTTCCAGTGTACTATATCCCATAATTTTATTTTTCCCAGTCTGGTTACTACTGTCACTATAATTTTTATTTATTTTTCTTTTTGTGTGTATTTTATGTACTTTGATGTGTTGAATTTCATCTTAAAGGCTTCTGACAATTTTATGAGTTTATCAGAATCAATATGTATCCACCCATCCTCCAAGGAGTTTGAAGTGCTTACTGTTGGATGTCAAGATTTATAAGTCATCTAATTTGTTAATGAAACAAATTTCAATGGACATTAGGTAGATCTCTATAGGGTCACCAACATCAAGGATCTTCCTTGTTTCTTGACAACAAATTGTTGGTAACTGCTATTTCATAGAATAATACAGTGGCTTGGGTTGGAAGGGTCCTTAAAGATCATTTAGTAACTATCCTCCTGTCATGGACAGGGCTGCCACCCACCAGATCAGACCATCCAGAGCCCATCCAGCCTGGCCTTGGACACCTCCAGGGATTAGGTATCCACAGCTTCTATGGGCAACCTGCTCCAGTGCCTCACCACTGCCTGAGTAAACATTCTTCTCTTAAAACCTAATCTAAATCTCCCCTCTTTTATTTTAAACCATTCCCCTTTGTCCTATCACTATCTGCCTGTGTATTGATGATTTCAACATGATATGAATCTGCCTGTTTACATTTTAATCCACGCCATATGGCACAGTCTGTAAACTAGGAAAACGTAAGATACCACTAAAAGGTAAATTGCAAATGGACCAATTAACTTTCTCCTAGGCATTTCTTCTGCACACTATATTCTGGCTGGAAAGAAAAAGACACACTGAGCAATATATGAGAACTTTAATGAGTAATCACAAGTTCTGTCATAACACGACATTTCCATTCAGATTGTATTCCATCTTTGTATTCTGTACAGATACTACAGACAGTGGCATAGCAATATGCTTACTCTTTGCATTCCATTCAGTCAGTTATGGTAGTATCATTCTCATCACTCACAACTTCAAAAAGTGTTAACATCAATCAGTCATTAACTTTGGTTACCACACCTGATGCAAACATATACTATACTCGTGCCATTAGTAATGCCATTTTTATGAAGTATAGATTGTCCTTAACTGAGAGAAGAATAAACTCTACACTATTCTATCAAGACTTTTTTTTATTCCTCTCATTATGAGTGACTTAAATTCAGCATATACAGAAGTATATCAAATTATAATGTTTTTCTTCTATATTTAACCAAAAATAATTTTGAAATTACTTTTTCTGGTGAATAGATCTTTTATTCTGTCCACTCTGCTTTTGTCCATTTGCCCTGATAATCTGTGAAAGATCATCCCAAATATTTGTAGAAATAAAAACCAAAAAATTCTCCTACTTCTACCAGCATAACACTGCTTTTTAAAAACCAAAGAATACTCATTATTGCAGAAGACTAAAGATGACAAGAACACCTACAAACATTTTATCTTTAGTCTTCAATAAGTTTGGGCATATCTGTTAGTTGTTTTAAAGAGATGTCAGAACCCTTATGTTCAATATGATGATATTGAACAGATGATATTGATATGAGTAAAGTAATATATTGAACAGGTAATAGATTTAATGAGTAGAAAATGCTTTCTAGGTGGCACAATGCAATATGCTGTAACAGCTGAGCTCTTCATAGTATTCTGCTGCATCGGTGTTGTTTAAACCAGAAGCTATGGAATTACAAACAACTGAAGGGAGTTCATACTCCACTGGAGATTAAAAATGTTCTTTCCTTAGTAGAAATGAAATGGGAGGCATGACACTGATAACATTTCAATGACACCTGGTTAGAATTTCTTTGAATATTTCTACTGGAGGGACCTCACAGGAACTTAAAAGGGCTGCTCAAAAAGTAATGCCTCCTATTTTATTAGGTTGGCCCAGTGCATCAGAGACAGATGTTCATGGCATGGCAGTAGAGACTGAGCCTTCCCACCAATATTCTGTTAAATTTTGTTGCCATATGACAGACGGCAGCAGAGGGGCAGTCTGACAAAATGGCACCTGACATGGACGTGTATATGAAGCAAAAATGTGGAATCAAATTCCTCCATGCAGAAAAAATAGAACTCATTCACATTAACCAATACTTGCTGAACATTTATGGAGTTCAAATAGTGTATGTTAGCACAACGAGGCAGTGGGTGGTGTGTTTCAGCAGCTGTGACAGCGACATGAAAGACAAGCCACATTCTAGATGACTATGCACAGCTATCACACCACGAAATGAAGAGCTTCTCAGTCAGCTCATCCATGGAAGTTGGTGGATTACAACCAGAGAACTGTGTACGGAGTTGGACATTGGCTTCTATTCATTGGAAATGATGGTGACAGCATCGGGATATTCCAAAATTAGTGCCTGGTGAGTCCCACAAATATTCACACATGAACAGAAAGAAAACCATATACAAGTTTGTCAGGACCTATTGAACCAATACAAAGCTGAAGGTGACAGTTTCCTGTTTTGCATGATTACTGGTGATGAGACTTGGCATCACCACTAGAAGTCGGAGAAAAGATGACAGTCCATGGAGTGGCAATGTGAATTTCCCACCGAAGAAAAAGTTCAAGACACAGCCCTCAGCAGGTCAAGTGATGTACACTGTCTTCTGGGATAGGAAAGATATCCTTCTGAATTTCCTGGAATCCAGACAAATAAGCAATTCTGACTGCTATATCTTAGTGTTGACTAAGCTGGAGGCTCAAAAGTCCTGAGCCAGGCCAGAGAGGAAGATAACCTCTCCCTTGCAACATGCTAACACCAGGTCCCATACCAGTTTGAAGACCATTGAGTACATTCCCAGTCTTGGCTGGACTATTCTACCACACCCACCATATAGTCCGGATTTGGCGCCTTCTGACTTCCATCTGTTCAGGCTGATGAAACATGAACTGCGTGGGGAGCATTTTCCTAGCAACCATGCTGTCATAGCAGCTGTGAAACAGTGGGTCACCTCCTCTGGTGCAGATTTTAACAAGTGCAGCATGCAGACTCTTGATCATCGTTGGCAAAAATGCGTAACCGATGGTTGTGGCTATGTTGAAAAATAGTGTGAACTACAACTTCTGTTGTAGTTTCCACGGAAATAAACAAGAGGCATTACTTTCAAAGCAACCTATCTTACGAAATCAGAAAACAGCAGGAACTGTATTTCTATGATAATGAAGAAAGCATGAGATAGTTTTTCACTGAAAAAATAAATACTTCCTTAAAATAAAAATCACTGAAAAACTGTGTTCTATGGGAAAACAAAACAAAATGAATTCTCAGTGAACGGTGCCATGGTAAATCTCATTTTAGCTTTCAGACTTTAAAGGGGAAAAAAATCGATGACCACTTTTAATATATTCCTGTCTCATTAATATGATAATTTTATCTTTTTAATGACAACTCCTCCAATCACATGTCAATATGTTTTGGAAAAATAAAAGGTATACTTTAATATGGACTATTGAATTGCTAAATTATAACTTACATTATTAAAAACAAAAATTGCTAATAAAATTTGACAATCTCATTGAAGAAGTAATTTTCTGTTTCATTTTTGCAAATTAATTTCATGATATATTGAGAGTTTGTCATACATTTTAGTACATCTTATTAATTTCATATGACATTCAGTAACTTAACAAGAAGGTGATATTGACAATATTGATTGGATATCTTATTAAGGAATTTGTAATTTCTTGTGAACGCATGGTTTATCTAACAGTGTCTGGATTTCTTATGTTTTTTTTCTCTTAGAGGTCAGGTGATAACTTTTACTCTTGTTTTATACAGAACAGATGTTTTCTTACCCTTCTAAGAGAGGAAACATTTTATGAAAAATAAAAGCATAGAATATTTTAAAGGCAGAATGATGCAAGAAAAATCAAGATTTCTCCCCAGAAGACAACCCAAATCTGCTGTTGAAAATGTAAGATCTGAGGAAAAATATGCAGGAAATATTAAATATATCCTCTCTCTCTTTCAACTTATCTTACTTTATTTTTTAATAATGCTAAGACTACTCCACTTATCTTCAAAACATACAATATTATAGTCCCTTCAAGTGCTTACAAACTATTTGCTTACATCTTCAAGCTACAACTTCAGCTTCAACTGCTTGGAGCCATATTGATTTCAATTTGCCTATCAGGATCATGAGTGTACAGACTGAATTTACATTCATTATTGCTTAACTATATAGAAAGCAAAAACTAAGGTTCTAGAGATAAAAAATGTGTGAATTTCTGTGCTCCATTAGTTCCAGTTGGCTTCTGAATATTTATCTGCACACATAAACTCGACAAACCAGTATTCAGTGGAGAAAGGAAATGGCCAAAAAGAGCATTTAACTGGAAACTGCTGAATATAGAAAAAGGACAAATAAGTGTAGGCTAGAAGAAATAAAAAAAATCATTTCCCTCCAAAGTCCAATTCATCAAAGCCAGCACTTCAAAATAAGGTTTTATATACCTTTGACAACTACTACAAAATTGATGCAATTCCAAAAACTTAATTCACTATTAAGTTATTTCACAGTCCCTAACCAGTAAAATAGAGAACAACTTCTATGATGAGATGAACACGATTTGGTGTGACATAAACCATCCCCATATAAAATCGTTCTTCTTTTGGGTCACTAGATAGAGGGGGTTTACAGTCAGACTGTAAACTGGAATATGCATTCTCCAGAAACCCACAACACCTAAGAAAGCTTCTGTTTCTTTTTTGCTAGTTGGTACGGACATGGCAGTTATTTTGTTGATCACATTTGTAGGGATGTGATGATGTTCGTCTTGCCATTTTATTCCTAAGAACTGGATTTCCTGTGCAGGTCCCTTGACCTTACTTTGCTTAGTGGCAAAACCGGCTTTCAGAAGGATTTGGATTAGTTTCTTCCCTTTCTCAAAAACTTCTGCTGTGTTGCCCCACACGATGATGTCATCGATGTATTGCAGGTGTTCAGGAGCTTCACCCTGTTCCAGTGCAGTTTGGATCAGTCCATGGCAAATGGTGGGGCTGTGCTTCTACCCCTGGGGCAGTCGATTCCAAGTGTACTGGATGCCCCTCCAAGTGAAAGCAAACTG
>WBMW01005323.1:0-18148 GCA_013396635.1 Penelope pileata
AAGAAGCGTCTAGACGAAGTGCTTAGGGGTATGATTGAGTAGCTTAGTGGGTAGAGATGGTGATAGGAGGACGGTTGGACTAGATGATCTTGTAGGTCCTTTGCAACCTAGTGATTCTATGATTCTATGATTATTACTGCTTTTTTGTTACACAAATGTAGAAAATCATTGCAGTGCGAAGGAAGTGCTCAAGGGAGCTAGACTCTACCACTAGATTTCAAATTAGCAAAATGGAAATTCTGAGGGGTTCTAACAATTAGAAAAGTGATAGTCCCTCACAACTGTGTTTTATAATGAGAATGAAGTGTTTGTACTCTACAAAGTACAAATATATTTCATCGCTTTAGGTTGTACCAACACTATCAGTTCAGTCTCTGTTCCATTCTCAAACCCTACTCAGCTCACTGCACACATCACATACATTCTAATTCACTTCTGGGCTCTCTTCTAAAGAAACTCAAAGAGAATACATGATAACAGATGGTAGGATACTGAGTTTCAGGACTTTTTCCAAGTAAGTCTATGATGAATGTGGATTATGCCAAGTTTGTCTCTCCTTTGACTATGACAAACACTGTATTTGGAAACCTTTTCCTTCAAATGGCCCATGCCTTCTTCCAGAAGATGTAAAACACAACTGTGGTATTATGCTATAAGAACACTATTCTGGTGAGCTACAAGAGCAGCTATTTTGGAACTGTGAAATCAAAAACTACAAACAGAATTATGTCTCATTATTACATAGAAGATATAGGCTGTGGAAAGTAAAGGAATTTAGTTTGTTCTAGAAGGCGTCAGCCCAAAAGGACTGGACATGAGCCAGTCTGGACAGCAGTTCACTGGGGACTTGGGTTCTTCTTTTGAGTGCCATTCACAATACAGTGAATATAAACTAATTAAATATTTAGTTATTTTAAAAGAGATTTTTTTCTTTGTAATATAGGTAAGGTTTTGAAATTTATTATAAATCTCAGAATTTCCAGCAGAGTCAAATGTTCACATGAAATCTTAGTGAAGCAAAACTTTCAAAAGAATGCACTTCATATTGTTCAAATTGTTTTAATACGATGGTGTTGTAAAAGTTAAGGCATGGAAACACTTTGCTGAGCATTTGATTTTTGAAACATTATGTAGAGAAAATACACTACATTTGCAAAAGCTTACCCATATGTCTCAATTTAGAAACACCTTCAAATCATAATCACTCTCATTTAGTAGCTTCACCTTTACTGTGTAGATTTTAATAGAAGCTGACCTTGCTTAGTAGCTGCGCTCATTTGATAGCTGCACCTTTCCCATGGACCTTTCCAATGCAAGCCATTGGGAAAAGTAATTAAATTTAATAAAAACTGAGCTTTCCAAACAAGGATATATGGTTAGTCATATCAAATGGTCAGTAGGCTAAATCATTTGTGGAGAAATTACCCACAGGTCAAAGGTTAAAGTACTGTAGCTCAAGATATAAAGTAATACTAAAATGTAAAGAGCATAAGTTGCGGAGATTCTTTGATAAGAGCAACATAGTGACTATACCCTTACAAGATTTGTATGTCACCACAAGCTCAGAACTCATCTGCTGATTCATGACAGTGTCATTCAGTGAAAGAAGATGGAGGCTGCTTTCTGAAACAATGTGGACATGCAGTCTTCCAAAATAAATATCAAATGAGAATCTGATTCACTGTATTTTACTCCTCCTGTTTATCAGGAATGTACTCACAACCAGTCTTCGCACTCCTACTCCCTGTAATATTTTGGGCAAGGACAGAGCTCACAGTTCAAAGTGATTTAAAGAATAGTAAAGAAGCAATTAACTGTTGATCCGCTAGCAGATTTACTATAATCTGATTTGATAACAGAAAATGGAGTGAACAAAACTAACCATTTGTCTTCACATTCTTGTATTTATTCTCTTTTTTTTTTCCTTGGGAAAGATAGAAAGCTCTTTCAAGAAAATACCAGGTACATCTGTTTTGTGTTGGTGGTGTTATTTTTAGAAATTACTTAATGTTATTTTAAGCCAGAGACAGTTAAAGATTCATTGCTAAGGAGATGAACTTGTTTCATGTTTTTGATCTAAGGTACTCAGTGGGGCACAATGGTAATTTGATCCCAGTGAGTCACTGCAAACTAAAGTTTTGTTCGATGTAAGGGAATTTTAAAAATCTTGCAATACAGTCATCTTTTAAAAATAAAATATATTTTCTTTGCGTTGAAATAATTTTGCTTTCCATTAATGACAACATGCGTAATAACTCTGGAAATATATACTTTTTCACTTCAGAACGTTACGTTTTGAGAATGTAAGCTGCAATAAAATATGTTGGGATTTTACTTACCAAAAGGTTTCACACTAATACGATCATGGTAGCAGAGAGTTTTATTACTGGTGTTGTTGCAGTTTAGTTTACAAAATATTAATGCAGCACCATGAGATTTCTAAGTGTTTTGCACTATCATTCTCTCATGTTCTACAAGATGTGGAGCTTTTTCCAACAGGTAAACGGAGATGTACATCAACAATGAGATAAAAGCCGAAAACAGCAATTATGAGATTATTTTGATTAAAAAAGTACTTCGTTTGAAAGATAAGACTCAAAAATTCAGCTCACCTTGTAAATGTGCACAGCTTTATTCTTTGTTGCACAGCAATAACAATTAGCTGAATATATATTGATTTGAGTTAGTTGTTCTCTCTTTAGTGAGAACTGGAAATCCTAATTAAGATTTCTCTACACAGACATTTTCATTGCTGTGATATTTCTGCTTTTAATTTAAAAAAAATTAAAAATGAGTTTATTTTTACTGATGTATTTATATAAATAAATATATAAATATATAAACCTGGTATTACTGTATTTCTAATTGGTAGTGTGTAGAGAATAATACATTTGGTTATTTTAGAGATAAATATAGCAGATACTAGACTTACCGTTGTCACTGAAAAAATAAAAATATTTCACTGTTTTACTCATTTCTGTAGCAATCCTCCTTATGTTGCCATTCTTGTATATGCACTGTGCATGCTGTGTCTAAGCTAGCAGTTTAAGGTATAATGCTAGCAGTGGGAGATATGCTTTCATTGTCAATTGTCTGGCTGTTTTTCCAGGTTCCCAGCTTATTTTGCTGCAATGACTTTCCAACTGACTAGCCTTTGTAGGTTCATGATCCGTGAACCTGTGCTAACCAGCCTTGAATGCCCAACAGGTTATTTCTGCTCACAGGACATGCATATTTTCATTCATAAAAAGGGAGATTTTCAGAGTAGGTTCAAGAAGTGAAAAACAGTTTTTCTCAACTGTGCGCTTGCTCAACACAGCCTACTTGGCCCCTTCTGTTTCATCAAATTAGTCATGTTATGATAAAAGCTGCAGCTAGCAGCCCCTTTACCTTTAGAACTATTTCTGCTGAAGATTTGCAGCAGAAATACTGATCTGCAACAGCATGGCAAATGTTACAAACTGAATTATTTGCAAGAGTCTCTTTTTCTCATTCGGACTGATTTTCTCATTTCATTCTGAACTGATTAAGCTAAGTATATATTCAAATATATAGAAGCATATATATTCAAGATAAGTATATTTGTGTTTTTTTTTCTTATTTGTTTTGACAATTGAAAATTCCTCACCCATTCCCAATAGATGTGTTATGTCAAAAATGTTTTAGCCAGCTTGATCTGAGACAATATACATTAATTTGCCCAGTTGTCTTTTTTGTTTGTTTGTTTTGCTTTTTCTCTCAAATGTGGCCTTGCAGTAAGCATTGTCTTTGTAAAGCATAATATTGTGTTGCAAAGCCAGGTCATAAGTATGAGGATAGAAAGAAGTATAATAAAAACTGGTAAATGTGCTCTATCCCTTGTATGCTGTTACAGGCACTATCATAGGAAACTCTATCCTCTCCCCTACATCTGCCTACTCCTCTCCATTGCATGCCTGCTGCCTATACCTTCTGATGCATGAAATGCCCTGTTAGCTAACAAGGGCTTTATCATCTTCCTAGGAGTTGCAGCCCTTGGAAAATACAGCTGAGATGACAATCAGGCCCATAAATTGCAATATTGCCATAGCGGAATGAATATTTTACAGTTTTCTGAGACAAAGTAATAAAAAGAAGGAAAGAAATTTCTCTTGCTATGAGAAATACTGATTTCTCCAGTCTTTTTGAAGAAGCATAATACAAGAAAAGCTGTAATTATGTTGTGGAGTCATTCTTAATGCTTCTTACCTGCAACATCATTTTCTGCAACTGATTTTTATAGCGAACACGTCAGAATATCTTACCTGTGAGCACACATCTTTTCTCGTAAATGTGAAGCTGTTGACAGTCTTGCCCACAATACCTGAAATGCAATTTGTGAGTCTTGGAGGGAGGAGGGATGGAGACAAAATACACTATTTGGTGTGGATTTGATTAACATGCATTATTCTGTTGCTCTCAGTTCATGGCAGAATTTAGTTTCCGGCATGACATGTAGTTGCTTGAGTGCAGATGATACAAGGGCCTAGCAGAAGGTTTTAATTATCAAAGACTGTGGGAGAATTTTGTCTGCCTTTAGAAGCATTTTCAGATCCATGTGGGTTAGATGTTTTGGCCACTGTGAACAGGTATGACCACTATAAAAGTGGCTTGCTAAAACTTACAAGCAAGGATAATATTTAGGTGAGCCAGGAAATGCACTGACTTATTTTCAGTCTTTTCACAAAGTACCCTTGCCTGAGGGAGTAATACATTTGTTTTGGAGAAGCTGATTTTGGAGAATTTAATCTGTCATCTTTCAAGAAGGAAGCTCTCAAGGGGTTATGTGTACAAGCAGGTCAGCAAACACAGAATCTAATATATGAGTGAATGATCGTACGATTACTCAGAAGACAGCTAGGTTAGGGAAATGAGCTGCCTCCATGAGTGTACACATCAAGATTCAACAGAATCTAAATATTCACTTTCTGTCTTTCATTTCCATTCAGTTACTGCCTCAAAATCTGAATTTTAAGTCATTACAAGTCTTCATCTTTTGTTGCATTTTTAAAAATGTTTGATGCGGTATCTGTAAGAGATGGGTTACAATTAGGGTCAATAGTTCACAATATTGCTTAGAGATGTATGCAGGTTATTTGACAAGTTCATGGGAAATCTACACCACTACAGCTTTACTGTTCAGTAACTATTGGAACAGATAGATGTGTTTCAACTATTCATCTTCTCTCGTGTTTTTTTAAATTATCATCAATTTTATCAGACAAACAAACAAGATGGATAAGCTTAATTTGTATTACATTTCAAGACAATATTTGCATTATGTACAATAAAACATATTTTTGCATCTATTTTCTGAACATCTCTAGTTATCAATAATAGTGTGACTCATAATTTCTTAAAAAAAGATCTTTCTAATTCATGAAAATACTTCTTTTCATAATTCATTTGTCATAAATAATACATCTCAAAATTGTGTGCAGACAGTACACTGCATACTAAATTTTTTAAAACAGTTACACAGTCAAAGTGTTGATAATAGACAAAGTATCAAGAAGGAGCAAAATAAAAAGACTTATGATTTTGAGTCCACTGAAGTGAAAGATAGGATTCCTCGTGACTTGTATTGTCTTTGGATTCAGGTTCAGTGAAAAGCAGGCCTTTATCTATGCAGAATTTCCGAGGTGAATTGAAGTGCACATTCTGATTCGGGTAGGTGCTGTAAAACTATCATAAAATTGCTGTTCAATAGAACAGAGAGGAAGCTATGATCCTGTGTTATCTTAATTTTGATTATGGTTATTTGGACCTTAGAATATTCTACCTATTAGTATCTTCAAAGATGAGAGCATCTATACATATTTAAAGAATATATAAATTAAATGCCTTGATTTTTAGAGAGAAAGGATATGGCAACTTGGCTGAAATGAAGATACTATCAGCAAAAATATCTTTTATCTGTGAATCTAAGTACAGATATAGATATATGTCTAAATTTAGACATCTATGTTTAAAACCTGTGACCTGTGTTTCAAAGTGCCTAATCTTTATAAATATTTTAGTAAACTCTGTGTTTGCTCAGTGTTAACTGGCTCATAGCAAAATTAAATGCAAGAAATAAATATTTATACTGGGTAGCTAAGATGTATTGAGTTTAGTATTATAATTTCAAAATTAGTTGTGATTTGTTGTCTTCAACTATACATTATAATCTATATTTTCTCTACATAGTAGTATCTAATAGCTTTTGCCTGAAGTGAGCTTGTTTCAGAAGAAACAAAAATTTGTTACACTTCAAAGAGATTGCTGGACCTTGTAGGACCCACTGACTACTATCCACTGCTGTTGTTTCATGGAGGCACCAGTGACACAGCTGTAAGCATCATGAAGAATATCAAGAGGGACTACAAGGCACTGGGAGCAGCAGTGAAAGACTTGGGAGCACAGGTCATCTTCTCATCAATCCTCCCGGTTAAAGGGAAGGGGAGGGAAAAGGAGGAAAAAAATTCAGAAAATCAATAAATGGTTGAGGGAGTGGCATCATAGACAGGGCTTTGGCTATTTGTGCCATGGGATTGGCTTTGAGAAATCTGGTCTTCTGGGGGCTGATGAGGTCCAGCTTTCACAGAAGGAGAAGGATATCTTTGGCAACAAGCTTTCCAACCTAGTCAGGAAGGCTTTAAACTAAAGTTTCTGGGGGAGGGGGTTGTCCCACTCCAATTATTGGAGTGAGAGGAGATTCTTTAACATACCTGGAGTGAGATTAAGACACAAACAAGGTCAAATGTTATTCGACCAGTTTAATAGGAATTCTGGTCAGTGAGGGAGACAGGGATGGGGAAGCAGGCAATAGTAAAAGATAGGAAATAAGAGCAAGGGTTACGTATAAAAAAGCAGAGACAGTCACCACCATGGATCCCACGTTGTTGTGTTGGTCCAGGAATATCTTCAGGCCCTTGTGGGAGCGAGGGAGCGAGAGCACAGGGGGAGCAGTAGCAGCAGCAGGCATCAGGCCATCAGGTCTCAGGCAGCAGGCACCAGGTGAAGCAAGAGCAGACATCAAGAGAAGCAGGAGCAGGCTTCAGATATCAGGCATCAGGTAGCAGGGCAGCAGGACTTCATGTCTCAAGCAGCAGGAGGTATCAAGCAGGTCCAGCCAGGCATCCGTCAGGCATCAGTCAGACAGCAGCAGGTAGGCANTGGGCAAACTTTGAGACAAAAGAGTTCTCACAGCAAGCTTTGAGACAAAAGATTCTGAAACAGTCTCTTACAGGGATCCTCAATCCATCTCACTTCGAGGCTGATGACACAAATGGATGCCCTGGGCCTGGTGTAGAATCACAGGCCAGGAAGAGAGCACCTGAAGGGACGGACAAGGGAACTCCAACTGGTAAATAAGCCTCAGTGGGAGCCCAACTTAAATGCCTGTACACCAACGCATGGAGCATGGGGAACAAACAGGCAGGGCTACAGGAGTGTGCACACCTACAAGGCTATGATGTCATTGACATCACTGAGACGTGGTGGGACGGCTCTCATAACTGGAGTGTAGGAATGAATGGGTATGAACTCTTTAGGAAAGACAGGTAGGGGAAAAGGGGAGGGGGTGTTTCCCTCTGTATCAGTGACCAGCTGGTGTCAATGGAGCTCCTCCTGGGGTTGGATGAGGAACTGCCACAGAGCTTATGGGTCAGGTTTAAAGGGAAGGTGAGGAAAAGGGACATTGTAGTGGGGTCTACCACAGGTCACCTGACCAGGAAGATTGAGTGGATGAGACCCTCTACAAACAGATAGAAACAGTTTTGCATTCGCAAGCTATGGTCCTCATGGGGGACTTCAACCACTCCAATATATATTGGGAGGACAACACAGTGGGGAACCAGCAATCAAAGAGGTTCCTGGAATGTATTGACAATAACTTCCTCTTCCAAGTGGTACAGGAACCCATGCCAAAAGGTGCCATGCTGGACCTGGTCCTCAACAATGAGGAGGGGCTGGTGAGTAATGTGAGGCTCAAAGGCAGCCTTGGATGCAGTGACCACAAAATCGTAGAGTTTGAGATCCTTAGGGCAGCTAAGAGGGTGCACAGCAAACTCACTACCCTGGACTTCAAGGGAGCAGATTTTGACCTCTTCAGGAATCTGCTTGGCACGGTGCCATGGGACAAAACCCTGGAGGGAAGAGGGGCACAAGAAAGCTGATTAGTATTCAAGAGCCATCTCCTATAAGCTCAGGAGCAGTACATCCCTAAAAAGAGGAAGGTGGGCAAGAATGTCAGGAGGCCTCCGTGGATGAATAAGGAGCTCCTGGACCTACTAGTGTGCAAAAGGAAAGTCTACAGGGAGTGGAAGTGAGAACGGGTTAGTTGGGAAGAATACAAGGAGGCTGTCTGAGCAGCCAGGGACCAGGTTAGGAAAGCTAAAGCCCAGGTAGAATTAAATCTAGCTAGGGACATAAAGGGGAACAAGAATTTCTACAGGTATATCAGTGATACACACAAAGGTTAGGGAAGATGTGGGCCCTCTCTACAAGGAAACTGGAGACCTGGTCACAAAGAAATGTGGAGAAGGCTGATGTGTTCAATGACTTCTTTGACTCANTAGTTTACTAGCCAAATCAAACTCCTTCCCGAGTTCATGTCCACTCTCTCTTTGATTCAGAAAGTGAATTTTAACAAAATCTCTCACTTTCAAAAATTTATTAATCACCTTCATTTATCACCTTCTCTGCAGAGAAAAGATTCACTCAACCAGAGAGAACACTTACGAGGGCTGCTCTGAAAGTAATGTCTCCTATTTTATTATGATGGCCTGGAATGTCAGAGGCAGACGTTTGTGGTACGGCAGCAGACATTGAACCTTCCCACCAATATTGCATTACATTTTGTTGCCATGCAACAGATAACAGCAGAGGAGCAGTCTGACAAAGTGGCGCCTGACATGGAAGTGCGTAGAAGCAAAGGTGCGTCACTGAATTCCTCCACGTGGAAAAAGAATTACATCCATTGACATTTTTGAACATTTAAATTTCTGAACATTTATGGAGAACAAGAGATGGATGTTAGCACAGTGAGGCATTTCAGCAGTGGTGACAGTGGCATGAAAGACAAGCTACATTCTGGATGGCCATGCACAACTGCCAAACCACAAAATGAAGAGCTTGTCTGTGCAAATTGGCTAATTGCAACCAGGGAACCATGTATTGAGCTGAAAATTAGCTTCAATGAAATGGAAACAATGGTGGTGACAATGGAATATCTCAAAGTTTGTGCCAGATGGGTCCCATAAATGCTTACATGGGAACAGAAAGAATACCATATGCAAGTTTGTCAGTACCTATTAAACCAATACAAGACTGAAGATGACAGTTTCCTGGATCACGTCATTACCGGTGATGAGATGTGATGTCACCACTACAAGCCAGTCAAAATGACAGTGCATGGAACGGTGACATGTGAATTTCCCACTGAGGAAAAAGTTCAAGACACAGCCCTCAGCAGGTGAAGTGATGTGCACTGTCTTTTGGGATAGGAAAGGGATGATCCTTCTGGATTTCCTGGAACTTGGACAAACTATTAACTCTGATCACTACATTACAACACTGACTAAACTGAAGGCTCGAACTTCCAGAGTCAGACCAGAGAAAATGACAATCTTTCTCTTGGAACACAATAACACCAAGCCCCATACCAGTTTGAAGACTGTGGAGCACATTGCTGATCTTTGCTGGACTGCCCTGCTGCAATCACTGTACAGTCTGAATTTGGTGCCTTCCGACTTCCATCTGTTCAGGCTGATGAAAAATTGCATGGGCAATATTTTCCTACCAACTATGGTATCTTAGCAGCTATGAAACTGTCGGTCACCTTGTGCAGATTTTTATGAGAGTGGCATTCAGGCTCTTGTTCATTGTTGGTGAAAATGCATAGCTAATGGTGGAAACTATGTTGAAAAAGAGTGTTATGTAGCTGAGAATTTGCTCTATCAAATAGTCTTCTTGTGCTCTTTGCATCTCTTGTAGTTTCCCTGGAAAAAAATAGGAGGCATTGCTTTCAGAGTGACCTACATATATGTTCATAACAAGTCCACTTGTAGATAAGAAAGTACATACTCCTGCTCTAAAATAAAGCAGAAACTGAACCTTAGTACCCAGACTCCTGAGAGACGTTTTTCACTGAGGAGGCTGTAGGGTAGTACCTTTAATCATTTTGTTTGAGGAATAATAGACCTTGATAGTTTACCGATAAGACCCTTGGAGAATAACAGAAAGTAAACTGCTTGCTATACTATAAAGGCTATACAAAGGCTTTGTCTCTCAACTAGACAGAATTGTAAAGTTAGGCAGATTTTGAAAATAAAGGTAATTTTTATAGGGAAATTATGAACAGGTGTTTCTAGTTGTCTTCTCTTCCATTTACTCCATTTTGTATATAATATATAAATGATTGTAAAGCCAAAGAGCTAGCTAATGAGAATGAGTCTGCCACTAGTGCAGTGATAACTCATGGCAGAAGCCATGAGTGAAATGTTGCAGAATAAAAAGGAATCATTACTGCCTATGGCACACAAACAAGACCAAAATGTCCCTGCTCTATTCTGCACCTAGTGGACTCTTTTAACACTGCTTCCTGCGCAAGGAAGAGAGTTTGGAGAAATGGCACCTCAGTACATAAAGGCTTAAGGAGAGAGGCCTGTAAGGATGGAGAAAAGGCTGTCACATTAAATGAAACTGCAAATATTGACCATAACACACTCAACAGGAAAGAACCAAATAATTCTTCAGGCAAAATGGAAGACCAAAATGGAATACAGTAATTAGAGCAAACCTGATTTGAATATTTGTAGGCAAAGAACAGATCTGCAGCTGTCTGTGTTTACCAAGAGCAGGACTGGTGAATAAAAGGAAGAAATAACCTGTTCTTTCTCTGTGTGTTTTTTGTATGGGTTCAGGAAAATCTCTATTAAACTTAACACATTTCACCTGAACTCATTAATAAATTTGGGAGTGATCGAGTCTTCATGCTCTCAATGAAAAATAAATCAATCAGTGAAAAGTAGTGTGTATCAAGGAAAATATTCTTAGCTGCAAGTGGAAAACCTTCATCCTTCTACTGACTATGAGTGATAGGAAATTGGACTTCATGTCTTCTTACCAATTTTCCTATGAATTGTAGAAAAGGAGCTAGGTAAATGCTTGAATAAACTGCTGCTGAGCCAAAAATCTGCCTATAAGATTCATGGAACAATGTGTTTGTGTAGACACTGGGAGACTGTACTGTCCATGTTAGCCAACGGCTAATGCAAACTCCCAGGCTTCTTCTGATATCAAAAGACGGGTTTTGCAAGGATGAGTTAATCTTAGTAAGGACTTTAAGATTAATTTTTTACCCTCCAATATGATTCAAGAAGGTTTTACACCCAGATCCTGGCATGTATTTTGAACAAGAAAACATAAGAGGTATGCCAAGAGCACTGAAGAATCAACTGCTGTTTGGTCACATAGAATGAGACCTTTGCAATTTCAAATGTTTTTGAAATCACTTCACTTGTAGTACTTAATTGTTCTCATTGGAACGAGCCATTGGAAGGAAAGCTGGTAAGAAGAAGATTTAGTGGAAAGAAGATGAACTGAAAGTAGTGGATTTCCGTGAAATATTTGTTGCTGAACCTGCAGATTGGTTATGTTATGGGGACTTCTTTCTCTGTGTAGAACAAAAAAACTATTTACAAGACCAGCAGAAGAAGATCCATGTCATAATGTGTCACCTGATAAACTTTGGGATTAATAACGTATATCATTATAAATTAAACATAGGCTAGAATTTGAAACAAACCTTCTGCTATGAATGAATGATCTACAGCATACTATCTAGTAATAAAATACTCCAAAAGATTATAATGCATTTAAAATACAGTTAGTTTAGTCTAATCTGCACCACAATTTACTACTGTGTTTTACAGGCAATGTAATGGCAGTCTTAAAGTACCAATTACTGTACATCGCTAATTAAGCTGGTTTAGCTGTTGTAAGAGTGACACTAGAATTGTCCATTTCCCCCTTCCAGCTCTCTATCTGCAGTATTTTCTGTGAGGCTTTGTTTTGAAAAACTATTTAATTTCATAAGCTACCACTTTAACCATGTCCCACTTTGTAGTTCTTAACTTTCTTCAATGATTTTTTTTTAAGTATCAAAGTGTAACTCTTTATGTCTACAGAATGTATGATAAAGGACTTACATTTTCATAGTCATTAAAAAATTCTGTTCATTCTACTTATTTAAACTGTCCATTTGAAAACTCTACACAAGAATCTTTGTTAGGATTTTTTAAAAATGGAATCTGTTATAAATGACTATACAGCCCCTCTATATTCTAATAAACTGTTCACTAGTAATTTTGTCGAATAATTGTTTTCTATATTTTCTTACTGAGATTTAGAAAGCCACAGTCCTGATTCTGAAAGAAAAAAAAAAAAGGGACATATAGTCTGAACTTCATACATAGATATGTATTGAATTCTAATGAATGTGCCCAATAAAGAAAGAGCATAGGTTTATTTTTTACATATATATTTATTTCAGAGTCAATAAGAGAACTCAGTGAATACTCCCTTATCATGTTTAAAGTGATCCCATGAGGTACTGATTCAAAAAATAGCTGGTTAAGGCGTACAGACATTCATGTTTAGCTGCTCCATTCAAAGTTCCCCAAAAAGCTTTGGTATTTGATATTGAATACATGCAGAGAAGAACTGAGATTGTTCCAGATGCCTTTATTTATGCCCAATGCTATTAGAACATTATCCTGCAAGAACCAGTTGTAAACCTTTTCCTTTTCAAGATAGGATAAACTTGCAGCATAGAACACAGCTCAGCTTTACATTATCTAAGAATCCATATCCACAACTCTAATCCAAAGCCAGAGCAGTTTTATCAATTATTCCTGACTACTGAAGAGCATATTGGTAGAAATTAGTCACTTTCCCTTCATTTGCTAAAATCCAACCAATGTGCCATCTGCTTGACTTTTTTTAATCTATACTCTTGTTTTCCTTCTCTGTGTTTGATATTGATAACTCCTATAACTTTTAAAACCCAAATTAAGAGATTGCTACCTTTGAGAACATTTCTTTTGAAGGTATTGCGTCAAAGTAGAATTTTTTAATTAATATTTTATTTATTACTCCACATTGTAAGCTTTAGTGGTGCTTAACAGAAAGTACGATAATAAATATTCCATCCAGTAAACTCTTTTGTTAAGTGCCAAAATGTGTTCTAATTTAACCTTCAGAGGCACCAGGCCAGTATTTTCCTGTGTAGACTTGGAAGAGTTCATGTATATCATGCACTGAATATATCGCATACTCCATAGACTCCAAGTCCTAGTACTCCAAGACTTGTGACCGCCTGAAAATCAAACCATATTTCTGAGAGCATTGTCCAAATGCTTCTTGCACTCTGGCAGGTTTGGTGCTTCCTTGTGGATTCTGTTCCAGTTTCTGACCGCCATCTTGATGGAAGAACCATTTTCTAGTACCCAGCCTAAACCTTCTCTGACAAATCTCCATGCCATTCTCTTGGGTCCCTAGTAAACGTTCAAAATCTGCATCCAAGTAATTGATGAAAACATTAAAGAGAACTGGCCCTAAAACAAAGCCCTGTGGAGCCCCACTAGTGATGGACTGGCAGCCCGATGGAACTCCATTCACTATATAACATTTCGAGCTTGACCTGTCAGCCAATTTTCACCAACCATATTATGTATTTATATAGCTGTGTGCTGGACATTGTATCCAGAAGGATGCTCTGCAATGGGAGTCTTCAGCAGAGGGCTTAGGGGCAGTGGGTCACAGGTGCATAAGTGGCTGTCCCGCATCACTTGACTCCTATATACTTCAAGCAGCATGAAATTGTTCAGAACCTAACATCAGGTAAAGAGGAAAGGGAGCTGTTTTTGTTTCCTCACTTACAGTTGATTAGAAAAGCCACTAGGCTCACATCAAGCGTGATGTGCCAAAGTTGGAATGTGGCAGAGTTGTATTTAATAAATGAGTATGTGCATAGCCCTACTGAATTTCTACCATCTCTAACTCCTACTTAATATCCTCTTCCTCTCCCATTATTTTCTTCCTTCACTAACTCAGAAAAAAATATAATTTATATTTGCATCAAAAAACAGCCTCACATTCTTTTGACAATCAGTAGCACTGAGTTAAGATTACCTTCTGTGCTTCTATAGACCAATAGTGTAAAGATCTTTCCTTAAAGGATTCCTAATGTAGAGTGCACTCAAAGATTTTCCTTCTGGCTATTTTATGAGAGTTCAGGAACATTGTATGTTCTTTGGTACTAAATATAGCTCTTTTTTGGAGCTTCCTCCAACATTACATAATTCTGTTTAAAGGTTGTTGTGTTTAAAGGGAAAGAAATGCCTTGTGTATAAGGCAAAAAAGGACTCCCTTTGAATCTCATTCACTGACTGCTCTTGCATACACGCAATTTCTCCACAGACAATAAAGGATTACATTAGCAATATTTTCTATGAAAAATCTTTTTTGCCTTGGAATACACAAAATCTAAACATCCTTGCTCTCAGTAGATAGCAGTAAGGTGAGTATGGAGAGGACAAGAGTGGAAGAAAATGCAAAAAAGTGTAGAAATAAACTGTGCTTCCTGCTGATCATAAAAGTTCTGCTTGTAATTTGATGCTGCTTCTTTTTAAAACACTTGGCCTTCTCTAGAGAAGAAAATGCATTAGTGTGATTCATGTCTATTACTTTGAAATAATGTGATGACCATTAGTCTTCTCAGTAAGATTGGCATTCGCTACTTGACTTTTCCGAAAGAATGCATAATCCTTATTCCTGAAGTGGAGTTAATATAGCAAAATGACAAAGGATAGAAACCACACAGAAAATAGTGGTCACAATTTTAAAGGTATCATTTTAACTCATAGTTATTGGAAGTGAAAACTCCCAGTTATTTTTGAAAGCTAGTTGGACTTAAGTTGATTGCATATGTTTTTGAACCTACTCAAATTAGGAAGTGTTGATCTGAACGATTTCCTTTTGTAGAAAACCTGGTGATATTCAAAAGGACAGCTGACAGTACCTGGCAGTCAGCTTTGAAGTGTCCATGGTATAAAACCACCTCATTATGACAATTACCAATCCTCCCAGTGTCACTCATTCTTATGACTGAGGATTGGGTTTCATTACATTATTTAACTTAAGGGAACTAGAGAAGGCAAAATTGATTTTCATATAGAGTCTAAAACTTCATTTGTACTTATAATCCCCATTTATAGAGGGACATAGTTGTCAGTTATGCAGAGTTTTATACAGCCATGGTTTTGGCTTTCTTAACAGATATTTCAACAATTGTGGTGAGAAGTCACGATTTTTCTTTTTATGTTTCTGCAGCTTTAATGGTCATTTTTAAATTTATTTCAGTTTGTGCAATTTCAGAAAATATAATCATTCAAAAGCACATTGATTTTCCTTGAGAAAAAAAAACAAAAACAAAAACCCAGCACTAAAAGTTTCACATGAATGAAGCCATGGCCTCTATATTTTTTATTACTAGCAGTGTCTCGTACAAACTGATTTGTACTGATGAAGAACAATGAAATTTTCTTAGTTGGGTGAACATTAATATCAACGAAAAGGTGCCTTTGGCAAAGATCTTTCATATATGCATTAAATAATACAATAAGAATGCAGATTTCTGAGATTGAGAATGATCTACTAGTCCTTTCCATTATGATCAGTGTAGGTAAAGCCAGGGGTATCTTTAATTCAGTTTGTTGTTATCAGTTTATAATCAGCTATGATACAACCTATAACCTATAAAGCTTTGCTTTCACAGAATCACAGAACTGTAGGGGTTGGAAGGGACCTCTAGAGATAAGTCCAACCCCCCTGCCAAAGCAGGCTCCCTAGAGCAAGTCACACAGGTAGGCGTACAGACAAGTTTTGAATATCTCCAGAGAAGGAGACTCCACAACCTCCCTGGGCAACCTGTTTCAGCGCTCCGTCACCCACCCCGTGAAGAAGTTCTTACGCATGTTGGTGCGGAACTTCCTGCACTCCAGTTTGTGACCATTGCCCCTTGTCCTGTCCCCACGCACCACTGGCAAGAGTCTAGCCTTGTCCCTTTGCCTCCTGCACTTTAGATATTTATAGACATTAATAAGATCCCCTCTCAGCCTTCTTTTCTCAAAGCTGAACAGACCCAGTTTACCCAGCCTTTCTGTGTTCTGATTGTGTCTCTGTATTTGCCAAATCTCTCTGTCCTTACAACTCTACTTGTTCAACTGTAAAATAGCTGATAGAAATGATACTGCCAAGAAAAGAAATTATCACACAAACAAAAACAAAACAAACAAAGAAAATTTAAGTACAATTTCTTGCTCAAACCATAATGGCCAATAGTTTGCTAAGGAGCCTGACTAGATTGTTGAACACTTTCAGGGAATGCAAGTAACAAAGTGCTGCTTTTTTTTTTTTTTTTTACAGAAAAACAAAAACAAAAGGTTGTGGATTACTCTGCATCATTGTAGACATTCATTTCACCCCAAACCAACCAGATAAGTTACGTGCCTTGAGTATGACAGAACTGGGCACCTACAGTACTGCTACTTTAACACTGTATGGCTCACATGCCACCTGGTGGACAATTTTGCAATTTTACTATTCACTGTGCTCCTGAAAGGTAATTGATATGCTTGCAAAATCCTGAGAGAAATGTCTCTGATATTCCTTCTTTGGGGTATATGCATGAATTGATTCTTTAATAGTCTGAGAGGAGAAGATGCTACAATAAGTTGAAAGCATGTCAAACATTTTGATTCTACAATGCCACAATGTATGTTTGATATAGCAATGAGTTTCCTATGTAACTGAAGTGGCTGTATATGCCTTCTAACTAAGTGCCAATGCTTATCCTGACAGAACAGCTTTCATTACTACTGTGCGTTGTAATAATGACAAAAAATGGAATAATTTAACTTGAAGATCCAAACGTTTCATAAGCAGCAAACTTTTATTGTATTACTTCCTCAACAAAATTTCATAATAATGCAAGACGTTTTTTGGTAAGAGAAAAATAAAGTAACTCTTGCAGAGAATCACATTCTCTAATTGTTGAGATCAGCTGAAAATACTCTTATCAGTCCCCAAGATCAGCTGCTTCGGAACCAGCACAGCCAGAGCCGCAGCGGCAGATTTTGAGGTACAGGGGGGTTTTCAGGCGGTTCCTTTCTCAGGGGAACTGTGTGAGAGCGGAGCGTCCTGGCAGCTCCCAGCAGCTCTCGCGAGAGAGGCTGACCTGGTGTGGGTGTTGCCAGGGCAACGGCGGGAGATTTAAACGGCCGAAACCAGGAACTAGCACTCAGTCCCGAAGATCAGCTGCTTCAGAACTGGCACAGCCAGAGCTGCAGCGGCAGATTTTGAGGTACAGGGGGGTTTTCAGGCGGTTCCTTTCTCAGGGGAACTGTGTGAGAGCGGAGCGTCCTGGCAGCTCCCAGCAGCTCTCGCGAGAGAGGCTGATGTGGCGTGGACGTTGCCAGGGCAACGGTGCCCTCACCCACGCCCTCGCACAGGGCAAAGCCTCAGGGAGGAAAGCGACGTGTCGCTGCCCACCAGGCACAGGGAGGAGTGATCAGTGCATGAGTACTGCCCCTACCACGCTGAAGTGGTGGGTGTGAGAGCTTGTGCGGCCGGGCGAAGGAACTCTGTTCCTCCTTGCTCGCGAGTCCATCCTATTTATTGCCTGTCTCTGTGACCACAGTTTTTCGCCATGGTCTCCACCAGGCAGAGAGCTTGCCCCAAAAAGATCATGGCGACCCAGACGGAGGGCCTGCCCAGAAACGTGGCTACACAGGTCTCTGGCTGCAGGGAGTGCCAGAGCCTGCTGCTGCTGGGGGAGGGCATCAAGCATTCCACCTGTGTGAGGTGCGAGCAGGTGGAAGATCTGCTCAGCATGGTGGCGGAGCTGCAAGAGGAGGTTGAGAGACTGAGGGCCATCAGGGACTGTGAGCAGGAGATTGATTGGTGGAGTAGCTCCCTGGCATGCCAGAGGGAAAGGTGCCAGGCAGACACCCCACAATTGGTGGTGGACTCCCTGACTTGTCCCTGTCGGGCAGAGGTGCGGGATCTGAGGGATGGGGAGGGC
>WBMW01005324.1:0-11741 GCA_013396635.1 Penelope pileata
AGGAAGGAAGGAAATAGATCTTAGGTAGTTGCTGTAGAATTTCTCTTACCAGGTAAAAGCGAAAAATAATTGATCAAACCCTCTCCCTCAATACAAAATTTCAGTGTAATGCATATAGACTTAGAAAACCTTAGATATCTGGTTAGCTGTAACACTTTTTTTTTCCAGCTTCCACTTTGTTTTCCCTTGAAGATAGGAATTTAGTTCTTCCATTCAGATCACCAGAGAACATTACTTTTTTGCAGCTGCTCAGTATTAAATGTTTGCAATGCTAAAAGTGGGCAAGTTTGTGTAAATACTCTTTTAAAAGGAGGAAACTGCAGATAAATGAAAGTAGCTGAATGGTAACAGCAGGGATAAAGAAGAGAAAGCCATTAGCAAATTTATTATTTTTTTAACTTTGGCATTTAGTCCTTCTGATTAATGGCTTTCCTGTAGGCTGCTATTTTCATCTCAAATATTAACATGCAGAATATGTAACATATAAGAATAAAGTGTTGTTACTGTTTATGCACCTTTCAAAATCCCTAAGGTATCAGAGATGAAGACAAAACGAAGATAATAAAAGAGAAAGTTAGTTTATTGTACACATTGTTTATTTATCTTACGAAGAAGGACAGCAGTATAGCACACTCGCACCTATAAAGTTTAAGTGTGCATTTAGAAAAAAAATGTCGTTTCACAACAACTGTGTGTGTTTCACAAGTTAAAAAGGACAAATGGCAAGTTCTTCTACAGCCTGTGTCATGATGAAGAATATCAGCCTGTACAATATCACAGAAGTCTACAGCAGGAGGGAGAAGATAAAATCTGTCTTCTCTCACCAAACCTAGATGCTCAGGAGGTGATTTGGATAAAATTTCTGATACAAAGTATAATTCTTGCTTCTGATACTGATAAGGTATAAATCAACCCCACTGTATTATTTCTATTTATAGCTTGACTAGATTCACAGTTGAAAGCTGCTGTTTTCCATTACGGATAACCAAGAGGTCACCACTCTCATTGCTCTACTTCCGTTACCAGCTCATTGTCAAACCCTTCCTCCTATCTGTCCCCAGTATGCACTCTCTAATTTCTTATTCTTGTTCAGGTCAGGTTTTCATTTCAATGAAAAATTAAAAGGATATAATCGCTCATTATTGTGTTCTCCTACGACCTATCACCACTTCTGCTATTTCCGAGGTTGAAATTTCTGACTAGTTCATAATCTTCCCAAATCTAAGTTACCAGTCCTACTGTCTGCTCACACTTTTCTTGTTTAACAATATATTTTTTCTCTTATTATAAAGAGCCTAATGCAGGCAAAGTCCATTTTTTTCTGGTATTCCTTACTTTCACACTCTCTAAAGTCGTTGAGTACAATAACTGCCTGAAACGTCTGTCCTGTCTCAGCCTTGAACTTCTCTACCTTCATGAGATATAGGGAACTGGAAAAGCTTCCTCCAGTCTACAATAAACTTCTTGGTTACTTCTTAATCTCACTGCCCTATTTTCAGCCTCCTCCCTCTGCTGATGGATTTCAATGACTAAATTCATCCTCAAGCTCTTGTATTCAACCACTTCAAATTCCCCAGCAAAAATGACTAACTTATAGCCTGACTAGAGAACAAAATCTATT
This sequence comes from Penelope pileata, assembly GCA_013396635.1. NCBI lineage: Eukaryota > Metazoa > Chordata > Aves > Galliformes > Cracidae > Penelope > Penelope pileata. The sequence continues at coordinate 1,622 of WBMW01005324.1, forward strand.
CTCACATCTCTAGATCAGCAGTAAGACTCCTTAGTCCTCCCTGTCATTGTTCACTAACATTGCATTTTTTTTCAAATGCATAAGAAAATATTAGCTGTGTTTTTCATTTAACATTTCAAACTGCTACAAAGATCCTGTTTTATTCCTTTGAGAGCACTTTTCTTCTCTCTTTTCCTTCTTACCCTTCTCCACTACACCACACTGAAAAGTTTTGTTTATGTGCTTGACAGCTCTCACTGCATCATTGTAGTAATTAATGGCAGACTAAAAAACAGGAGAAAGAATAGAGGCAAAATAACTTGCCATGTGCCTATAGCATACCAGACGGTAGAATGACAAATACAGGACTCCAAAACTCTCTGTTACTGAAGCGGTTGCTTATTCTTAGTATACAATAACGTAATACAGTAGAAGAAAGGAGGCTAACAAGTTCAGTGTCCTCTATTGTCCAATGCAAAGAATAATATTCTTCTTTTATTCAGGGGTTGTTATTCCAAAAGTAAAATACTCAGAGCCAGGATGGTTAAAAAGAATTCAAAAAGCCTCAAAACTTATAAATCATGCATAATATTAACCTCTAACAAAAAAAAACCTCTAATAAATTATTTGTTGTACATAGCACACTACATATCAGTGCGGATAGATTAAGTTAAGAGCAGCTATTTCCTTGAAGGTTATTTAACAATTAACTATATACATTAAAGGAATACTTTGAAATAACAGATGTTTCTCAGAACAGAATTGCATACTGTCTTATGCAAAATGATTTCAATCAAACTTAGGATGAAGCATGCTTTAAAAAAGAAATACTAATATTTTACCTTTTAAGGTAATACACTACTGAAAAGTTTGCAAATACGGGGAAGGAGGGAAATTAGAAGACTAATAGTCCGTGTACTTTTCCACCAACTTCAATGAATACTTTCTCTTTTCAGCATGCCTGGAACTTAACAGAAATATAGGCAGGGTATAGAGAATGTCACATGGCAGATACTAATTGTTACGATTAAGGTCTAACAAGCATGCTTCCCTGCTGTTTTGAGAATGTCTCTGACTTTTGATCCTGACATCTGTGTCTTACAAGAATTTCACTCTGCTCTGACATTCCTTCTGATGTTGATCCAGGAATTAATGGATTGTGAAAAAGCTGGCAGGATATCATTTAAAAAACAGAATTCTTGGTGTACAACGGATGAAAAGGTATCAGAATTCACATACTTTGTGTCTGATACCAATACACTGTGTCTATATGAAGGAATATCTCAAAACAGAGGTCAGAAAATAAGATCTAGAAGGAAGCTTCATGCTACATAGATTTACAGTATTACTATTGTACTTCTTCAGCATGTTACAAGACGAAAATTGTCAATGCTTCAGACAAATTCTGTGTAGTGGAGATTCAATGTTTAAAATCTCACCTAGTTTATCATGGAAGAAATTTCATCAGAGCCATTCAGAAGCGCAATTACAGTGTGACATGTTTTGTGGTCATCATCTTACCGTTTCAGTTTGGACATGTATTCAAGCTGTTTTGTGGTACAATATTTTCAAATTTTAAGAATCTCAAAGGAAACTGAGATATTTCTCAAATGTGTTTAAGACTGAAGAATTACATACAGAATTGAAATTTTACACATCAGAGGATATTGCCTTGTATTTCATGGTTCCGGATAATTACTAGATGCCAGTGGATAACTTAAACATAGCTTAGAGTCACTGACATTAATGTGTGACAGACAGCATTGCAGAACATATTTAGCTATTTTAAATGAAAAAAGATAGAATGATACTTGGGGAAAAAAAAAACAGAAAAAGAAATCAGAAAAATAAAAATAGGGATTATCACAACAGAAAAAAAGCTGCGCCATCCAAAAATGTTTTTCAGAATGATAGAAAATGAAATCAAAGGAACTATAAGTTTTCAACAAGTTAAAATGAAACTAAATTGAATTCAATTGCCAATTGTTGGCAATAACAAGATAAAAATTTAAGATCACATAGTTTAACCATATCTTCAGGCAGGTCAGCCAAATTTCAAATCAAACCCTGCATCATTATTCATTAAGCTATTCCTGGTGTTTGTATTTTGGTGGTTTAGATATTTTAGCAATATCTTTTAACACTCAAAGGGATAGGACATTTTTACACAAAATCCAGACTTAAATGTTATTAATAAAGAAATACAATTAATAAAATTAATAGTACAGACTATCTATAATTATTTAGCTGTCTGTTACATATTGGAAGTACTTGTTTTAGGGAACATAAAAGTATCCAAAATAAGTAATCTACGATTTGAATCAATTTACCAGAAGTCAATTTATACCTTAGACTTTAGGAATGAATACAGTGAAAAAAGCTTAGTGACTTGCAAGTTGTGTGCCTCTTACCAATGCTTACTACAATTTTGTGGCTCGGGTGCATAATATTTACAAAATTCTAACAAGAATACAATAATTCTAACAACAACAAAAAAAGCCTCAATAAACATTTACAATATTAATAGTACACCTAGGGAATCCATTAATGCTTTGTCTAAAACATATTATGAAAGACATCATGCCATTCTGGTTTTGTTTTAAGGTATACATGCATGATCTTAAGTACTAATATTTTTCTTATTTACATTCAGTGCTATTTAAACTCACTGTTCTATTTTTCCCTAAGATTTCCAGAATTTATTTAACAATCAATATATAAAATAGAGATGAAGAAATTAAACAGTGGAGAAGAGGCAAAAAAGTAAAGAGAATAGTTAACGAGAAAAGGCTGGATCACATTTAAGATGGGGAAAAACAAAAGGCAAAGCTTGTAAAATCTGGAAAAGTGAGGTAGGGGTGTGATGTGTGACAGGTGGGGTAAGATGAGACAGTTGGGAGGAATGAAATAAAAATGAAGAGCACAAATTAGACAAGACATTCATTTTAAGCCCTTAACAGGCTGGATCTCATCGTTGTCATCAGACAGGAAATGTCAGAGCTGGCACATTATTTTTTTTAATGTTTTTTACTTGTTAAAAAAAAAGAATCTGTCTTACAATACATGAAAGTCTATTTGCTTTAAAGAAAAACACATCTTAATTTGTTCCCATTTTTTCTCCTACTCAATCTTTAACAAACTTCAATTCTATTATATTGGAAACTACAATAATTATAAGGTTTAATACTTCCATTATATTTTGAGTTATTTTACTTAATACTTGAATAGGAGTTGAATTCTTTAAAAATAACTAAACTTTGCACTTATAACTACAGGTGGATTTCTGGAGGAGGTGACTGTTGCGTAAGGTGATATGCAGTAAGTGTTATCTCGCAAATACAAACAAATCCTATCCTTGCTGTACAGTTTAGGATTTATAAAGGTATGTGGATATTCCTTCCAAAATAAATGAAAAGTGACTATGTTGGAAACAAGTTTCTTTTCTTTTCTTTTTCTTTTTCTTTTTCTTTTTCTTTTTCTTTTTCTTTTTCTTTTTCTTTTTCTTTTTCTTTTTCTTTTTCTTTTTCTTTTTCTTTTTTTTCTTCTGATTAATGGAAAGAACTTAAAGATATGTAAACTTTTAATATAGCCTTTAGTAAATTTCTGGAAGGGGTATTTGAGGCCTGTGGCACTGAATAAAATGTATTATTGCCAAGCTTCTCTCAATATGACCACTTAATTTGTCTATGTTATTCTGTCAAATAAAAAAAATGAGCCCCTGTGTACTGGTACATGGCAGAAAAGGCAAGTGCAGTAATTACAATGCACGTGTCCATAATTTGCTACTCCATTTCTTCTAAACAATGCCAAGGTTAACTTCAAATGCAGAAGAATACTGCCAGCAGGAAAGTACGTATAGTATATGTAATGCTTATCCATTCGGTACTTTCAAAACATGTTCTTTTTTCCCCATTTTTAGCTTAAATGAACTTTTGAACTTTTCCATTTGAAAATGTCTATCTCAGAAGTATATATAAAACTAAAATATTTCCATAGTGAGGGAATAGACTTCTACATCACGTTCAATTTAGATCTTTATATAGGACATTCTCTTGTCTTGACTCTTCCATCAGTTTTATCCATAAATTAACAAATAAGCAGAAGAGGCTAGTATATTTAAAAAATATAAGAAAACATTGAACTGGAAAAGATATACATTTTCTTATAATTCATAGTTCTCATAACCATCTGTATGTATGCTTAGTGAAAGCCAAATGGATGGATGTAAAGTGGAAACAAAGACATTGCATTGTATACACTGAGGCAAATGATCACTGATGATCTAGGCAGGAAAGGGTCAAAACGACAGGAGCAGACATCATTTGTTATACTAATAGTACCCCTATAACTGTTCCCAACAGTGAATGGATATTTAAGGGAAAAAAAAAAAAAAAAGAAAAGAAACAAAGAAGGTGCAGTCATGTGATCAGATCTCTGAAAGGATAGTCAGGGATTTCTGGACACAAGAGTTGAATTCAGACCATCAAGTTTAAAAGCCATTAGTAAGCCTATCTGCCATGAATACTTCTAATTTCTATTCTTTACTTATAGTTTAAATAAATGTATTTTCAAGCACAGGTCTTTCTTTTGGGCCACAAACACCCTATGAGAGAACCTCAAGTCTTATGAGGAATGGCTAAGGGGACTGGAATTGTTTAGTCTAGAAAAGAGGTAGCTCAAGGGAGACCTTATTGCTCTCTACAACTACCTGAAAGGAAGCCATAGCAGGGTGGGGGTCAGTCTCTTTTCACAGATAACTAGCAATAGGACATGACGTAATGGCCTCAGGTTGCACCAGGGGAGGTTCAGGTTAGATATTAGGAAAAATTTCCCCTCTTAAAGAGTGGTCAAGTGTTGGAATAGGCTGCCCAGGGAAATGGTGGAGTCACCGTCCCTTGAGGTGTTCAAGAAATGTGTAGATGTGACACTTAGGGACATAGTTTAGTGGGCATGGTGGAGATGGGTTGACAGTTGGACTAGATGGTCTTAGAAGTCTTTTCCAACCTCAAAAATTCTATGATTCTGTAATTTAACACAGGAAGACTCACCAAGCTTTATCAAGCTTCGGTCCACCTACACAAAAGAACTGATGCTAAGATCCTGCAAATCTTTTCATGTGTGCTCAGCTTCAAAGGTTCTAAATATTGTCAGAAAGTTCAGTTATTAAACTAGATTTAGAAGCATATTAGTTTAAAGGCATTCATTCAAAGAAACAGGAACATAAATAAGCAAATAAATTATACTTTGAACCATTTACTCTTATAATATGCCCCCAAAAGGGCAAAAGGGTATAAGTTAAATGGAGAAAATATTGAGCCCTATGCAATACAGTACTTCTAGATTATATATAATTTCTATAGATACATTCATCTCATTTTGCTTTTCTCTGAAAATCATTTAAAATAGACACTGGTTGTAGCAGAGTTTATAATCTTAGCCCATTATACATTCCATTCTGTTATATCTCAACACATCTCCATTTTCACTTACTTATCTTTAGACTACAAAAAGTAGATGTACTTTTATTCTTGTTCATCAGAAAGAATACTATGGCTTGCTTAAGGTAAAAATGCTCTTAGCAAAAGATATTAAGAAATTACACTCAATTTTCCAAACCATAAGCTAAACATCTTAATGTTGAAGAGTATTCTGGGCCTCCTTAGTTTACAATTTTTTAGATACTAACCACCACTGTGATGTCTTAATTACTCTTTGCTCCAGTCATCCTCTTTTTTCCTCCTTATACCTTCCTCACCTTGACTTGCATGTAGTGTCCTTTCACAACTCAATAGTACCCTCAGCAGCCAGCAAAACCTGGTCAAGAACTGTCACAATCAGAAATGCAAGTTTATGTACTTTATCTATTCACTGTTCTTTATTGCCAAATCTTTTCTCATTGTTCACAGAAAAGAGAGTGGCAAAGCGCTATTTTCTGTTGGATTTAGTTACTCCTTCTCATATGTGCCAGGCCTGAGAAGAGCAGGAAGATCAGCTGTATTCTGTATGATTGATACACAAGGTTATTATTACAGGTGTAACAGGCCAGGTAAGTCTTATTCTGCAAAATTGCAGGCTAAAAGGTGTTATATAGCCTCTTTCTCAAGATGTCAACTGAAACCATCAAGGAATTTCAGCACTTAGCTAAATTAGTTAACATATTTTATGAAGACATCAAAACTAAATGAGAAGTTTTTGATTGATAAATATAGAATATATTTTGATAAGTATTTTCAAAGGTTAATTATCTGTGCTGTTAAAAGTGTACACTTACTTTCCATTTGACTTTGTATGGTCTCGTTGTACATTTTTATGCCTTTGCCTACTACATTACAGAATACTACTGTGTGAGACACTATGTCTATGAAATTATTCAGGTATTCTTGATTTTTTAAAAACTGAAACTCTTGGCATTTTTGAAATAAAAGACAGAGGGTAGATCTGCAAAATATGGCCTTAGAATAGTTGAATATATAAAAAAAAGTAATGGACAGTGACGAATTTCAACACATCTGCAAATTAGGTCTATTTAAAAAACTAAGATAGTTGACACCATAAAGTATATTTAAAATGTCTAGAAATGCCGTAGCTAAAGATACTGCAGGACTCTTAACTGAGAAGCATTGGCTAGAAGATGCTGTCCCTATTGATAAAGACACGTCCATGAACCCTACACTTACTGAAAATTGAGAAATTCTTGCAACTGGGTCAGACAATAAAATAGTAAAATTGAGAAATTCTCTAGTCATAGACATCAAAATAGCTAATTTTCTTTCATGTTCAGCTCTACAACGCTTTGAGATTTTAGTGTATTATCTGCAGTCATTGCATGGGATTTTTTCAAAGAAAGATCTACAGTGTAAATGGTTGGGATCTTATCTGTAGAGACTGGAGTGTATTTAGATACATTTACTACTAAAATGCAAGGATGCTCATATCTACTCTTTGACCAACAGTAACCCTTTTTCCCCACTGAATAGTGAGTGGCAGTCCAAGAAGCACATGAAGGATATGATTCAAAAATGTGACAGGTCATTATGGTTGTTTGAACTGTTCAGTAAGTATGGAACGACCAAAAATATCAATACTTCAGTCACATATTCCTACTTGCTGGTCTTGTATCTCCAACATCATTTCTACGTGGCCCAGAGACACACTGTCTTACTGTCCCTACCTAGTAAGGGTTCCCTGTGGCTAGGTCATTTACTGTCCACTATGTGTGCAACCTTCTGTGCTTTAAGTGGGGAAGAAGGACAGATAAGGTACAGGCAGCTCTAAAACTCATGTTGCAATGGTCCCTAGGGAACCACTGCCAGCTGGCATAGGTTAAAGCAACCAGAGGCCTGAGGCTATGCAGAACATCAAGGAACCGTAACCATCACCCTGACAGCCACACAGTGTAAACTGGATAAATAGAAGGATCCAGGTCTTTGTGTACTTAGGGGAGAATATCAGTGTTTATTTATCAAACTTTCTGAAAGATTTTATCTGTCAACACATTGAACAACGTAAAAGCCAGTAAGTGGACTTTGTGTAGTTTCTAGATATTTGACTGAGATGTATGAGATGACATGAAGGTTGTAAAAGAAAAAGAAGCTTGGACAGGTTTTTAAAACCTTGTTTCTCAGCAGATCTGTAGGATTTTGAGAAATCAGTGGATTGAACAATTCCTAGCCAGGCACACATTGATGATTTACATTGCCTTTAGAGAGTAGAGAGTTGAGCTTTTCAAATCTCATTATTTGCTATCCAGCATTCATTGTTTTCACAGATTGTAAACGTACAGTGCTTTATAAAAAATACTGGCCTTTAATTAAAAATAAGCTGTGGATCTGAACTTTCCACAGTATCTTATGAAACCAACACACTCTGTTAGTTAGATCTGGAAACAAATAGCTGCTCTTTAGTGCCTTTTTACAGGCATTCAGAGTGGTAGCCAAAAAAACAACTGTAAAGTTTAGTTTGGACAAGAAATACATAGACCAGCATTCAATGGATAAGATAATTCAGTTGAAGGATCAGTTGCTACCATGCCATAGTTTCTGACTAACAGAGTGCTGCCACTTTTGAATGTTTCCCTTTGTCAGATGTTTACTGTTCCATTAAAAAACAAACAAACAAAGAGAAAAAACCCTATCTCTCCCTCTCTTCTACTCAGCTGTATTTATGGGACTGTCATCTGTAAATGTATTTGAATCCTCTATACCTTTTCATCACTGTTACAGTAGTAAGACCAAGCATGTGCAACATTCATCACATCCAGGTGTGCCCTTCACCTTCATCAGTTATTGTTGGTCATCAGGAACATCTACTGTAATTTGCACAAATCCCCATAAGAACTGGTGTTAAATTGATCGTGAGAAATACAGAACATGAGTACCTGTATTCTTAGCTATGGCTGCTTTTAACAGAACTCTGAGGAACAGAGAGGGCCCACGCCAATGTTCCTCATCTTGAAGCAACTAATTCTACTGGTCCACTCAGTTAAATCAGTGCAATATGAAGGCAATTCTTCACAGTTCTCTTTATAGACTGCAGCTACCAAATTGAACATGCCATCTGGCTTCTGTAGTTACCTCTAGTTACAATGAGTTTTAAAAGTAGCATTTATGTACAACCAGTGTAGCAGCAAAATAGGTTGCATAATAAGAAATCAAATTAATACATTTAAAATATTTTCAGAACTGAGAAGCAAAAGACTAAAGGATGGTTTTAAAAATAACTGTCAAATGTAGCAACAGTACTTAAGAATAGATGCATACATGAATAAAACTTTACTAGCATTATAAAAATCCATTGCCATTGTTATTAATATCAAAATATCATAATTTGGGATTAAGTTTAAGATTTAAATTACTTTACTTGCACTAATGAATAACACAATACATACTAGCAAGATTATTGGAATGACCATGCCGCTGAAGGGTTAATGGTTCTAGTTATGGTAGAAATTTAAATATCACGGGGAAGCACCTCCTGACCCAGCCATCACTGAGAATTATGCAGATTCAAATGGGAGCCACACAGGCTTTGATTTCCCCCAAGGATTGATGAACAAGTACGAAATAATAGAAAGTGACAGGAAGCAGATGACTGAGGTCTAATTTAATGTCATTCTAAAAGACAATATACCTTAAATTGGCCTTAGGAAAATTATGGGTTATAAATAAGAGAACAGAAACATGCACTTTTTCATTTTAGTTCACTAATTTAAGAAGTAAGCCTTTGAACAAACGAACAGTGAAACAATTGTCGCTTGGCAATGAAAAATTGCCAAACTTAAGTAGGCGTACTTTGCATAACTCACAATTTATTAGAAAGGGCTATAACCGTAAAAGGGAAACTCTATTAAACAAAATTATGAAACAGTCGGAAGAATTTTATGCAAATATTCATTTGAGACTGTTATGAAGATAAAGAATTAACAATTCTTAAACACTACAATAAAATGTAGCGAGGATATGCTCAGGAGATGTTTGCAATTTTAGTAAAGGATTAGCTACAATACTTATGTGGAAATGAAAAAAAAAATCTATGCTGAAAGAATTTTTCTAAGAATAAAAGCTGGAACATTTTACTACTTGTATTTAGTAAGGATAAGAAATAGTCTTCTAAATGTCCAAGTTAAGCGTAAACCATACTTTAAGCTAAATCTCGCAGACTTCAACAGAGGTTGTATTCAATATGTGCTTACACTATTTTAAATTACAGATTTGATAGAAATATCAACATTTGCATAGTATGAAGCCATTTCATTTTACACCAAAAATATTCGAGACATATTTGTGAAGAATCAGCATATTTTCAGTCTTCAGAAATTATAATTTCTCCATAACTTTTTTCAGTTCTTTAACATTTAACATACCATAGGGGTATCCCAAATGAGATGTTTCCTCTGATTTTTTCTCATGTAGAATCTAAACCTAGGAGATGAATTTTAATAAACAATCATTCAAAATGGATTTGTACAGCCTCAAAAATTCAACAATCAGAAATAATGCTTTGGAAAGACGCACTACAGAAACACACATTAAAGCATTGTCAGCAAAGATTGTCTCTAAAAACTGAGGCTTACTAACTTATTTGTGTTGCCTCAAAAAAAAAAAAAAAAAAAAAAAAAAAAAGGGAAAAAAAAGGGTTTTAA
>WBMW01005324.1:11751-102257 GCA_013396635.1 Penelope pileata
GAGGGAAATAGCAGGTTTTAAGTCATGTACAAATACCCTACCTCACAAAGAAGTATTACAGGCTTCCTATTATGATCAACATAGGAGAAAAAAAAGCGGCATTGCGCAAGTACTCCATCTGCAATGTAATCACATGGTAGACCTGGAGGCATTTCAACAGTGCTAACAGAACTGCCTCAGGAATTTACACAGCAGCCAGATGCCTGCCCTGGAAAAATATGTAATGTTGCATGATGTCTGCATTCTGTTACTTGCATTCAAAGAGAAGCCATAGGACTAATTCAGTGTTTAGGGATGAATAGAATCCTAATACTTGCATGTATTTTCATTTTGTGTAGTGTGATTTTTCCTTTGAGGATAAATTGAACAATGGTGATTAAATGTGTGAACCCTCAAAAGTTTTCTGAGTGAGAGCTATGTATAACTCTACCCAGACAAAAAAAAAAAAAAAGGTGTTAGTCAACAATATTTTGCTGACGATGAACAAAATGTGGCAAATAAACTACTGACCATACCAAAGTGTTTGTGTGTTCTAAATTTTAAGTGAAATGAAGAAGGAAATTTCTCCCTATAGAAGAACACTGCACATATTTAACAAACTAAGCAGAGCAGTAATATGTATCTCTAAGACAAACAGCAGTAATTGTCTCCCCAAAATCTGTTTTGTATAAATAGTGAATGTGCTTTCAAAAAAAAAAAATTAAGGCCTGAATCATCTTTATTTGCACCTTCCCATGAAAGAGCAGGTTTCCTACAGACAAAAACTTACATAGTTTAGAAACATGGTAAATGCTATTGCCATTGGAAAATAGTCCCTTGATTGTTATATTTCCTGACATCAGGTTGTTTTCCTGCATGTAATGTCCATTGTTCAGTGACATTTGCAGTAATCTTCAAAACTAAGTTTTAGTTTATGTGATGTAAGAAATGTATCATTTTATTTAAAGAAAACGCAGAGAAAGGAGGAGGGGAGAGAAAATACAATGCTGTACTGAACACAGTAATGCAGGTTAGGCAAATGGTCTAACAAATCTGAAAGAGTTAAAACTCCGATGTACTGTTTCTTATGGATTTGATTCGCTGAAGGTTTTCAGGGCTTCTGTTCTATTTTGCGTTGCCCAAGCTCTTTACCTGGACAAAGTGTTGACTACACCCTGACAGCCCATCTAAGGAACTAGTGGTAACCAGGCAACAGAATACCTGATGGAGACATTCATCATATAACAAACTTTCTCACAAAGGATGAGTTGGAAGCTTTTTAAAATGGCATCTTTCTAACTAAACTTGAGAATCTCCATCATCATTTATGGTGGGACCTCGTAGTTTCTACTCACAGCCAAGATCCAGAGGAATGTCTTCCTAATTCAAAACAGCTTCCAAACTATCTTTAACCATGGGCCCTGGAAATAGTGCTTATTTGTATTACAAACATTTTTTTAAACTGATGTAACACTTATTTTAGAGTACAACTTCAAAATTAACTTCAAAAATCACGGAGAAAATAGAATACATGAAAAATACTGTAATTGCAAATCAAGAACCTGTGTGTTTTAAGGTCTAGCGCAAGGTAATATGGCTATTACTACTGCTGCTTCTTGTGCTTTACATAAGGCTGCAGAGATTGTCAATCAGTCTAGGATAAAAATGATGTGGGCACAAGTTTAATTTTCTTGGCTTGCTCACAAAAGTAGAGAGAGGCACACAAAATAAATTTAAGCCTTGTCCTATGTATATAGGAATTTCTTTCAGCTATGCAATTTTTTGTTTCTCAGAAGAGAATGGTATTCTATGATATATCTGTGAAAATAACTGCCTTCTGAACAAGCAGTTAGCAAGATGTACCTTTCCATTTTTCAATCTTCTGAGCATGACTACTTCCATTCTTAACTACCTATCAGTTGGAATTTTAACAAAATAGATTATCATGCCCTCGGTTACAACTTAGGAGAGTTACGCATATGCATAACACATCCATATTTGTGAAGTTCCAATGAATATAAGTAGAACTTTAGAGATAATAACCGGCTAACATGACTATTAAGAACTGGAAAGTGAGAAAAGATTATTTTTTCTACATTTAGTTTTAATGGGCAGAGGAATAGATAACATTGTAGAAGATTTAACTGGAAAGGTTATGTAGATACTGAAAAAATTCTTGAGGTCTTATTTGACTAGAAAACAGCATGTGATATGTAAAAACCCCAAAGTGGCTTATACTAATATCAAGCCTAACAATAAAAACCTGATGTACTAACACACAACGTGAAACTCTGTATTACAGAACTAGCAAACACAGTGAGAGATTAGGATTAGTTTACAAGTATTGAAAGGAATGAGTTTTTCAGAAAAGACAGAAGAGATAGTAAGGTGGCACTGTACATTCACGACGAAATATTACAGTCTGATTCAGAAGTAAAACTCAAGATATTCAATACACCAAAGACAAAAAACAATCTTCACTTAAGAATTCTGAACAAGCTGCTGTGTGTACTCAAATATTCACTAAGAAATATTTCTAACAGATTTTAAAGGAAGAGGGACCATCAACAGACTAAAAAATACTGAATATAATTTATGCTTAAAAAAGGAAAAAAATATCCATGAAACTACAGAGCGACCCCGGAAGCCATTAAATAGTTTGAAATACTGTTCATCTTTTTCCTATGTTCAAGTAAGACTCAAGATAGAAGCAGATAAGGAGCAATGTAATGGCTAGAGCAACAAAATGCAACTCACACAAGAGGAAGCAAGAAGAATTTGGCTTAAAAAGAAAAAGAAAGGCTGAAAATAGATATGACAACATTTTAAAATTATATGGAATATATGGAAAGGAGGTAGTTGTAGCACAAGACTGATCCTGACATTTTTCAGTACCTTTTCAGTTCTACATTTTCAAAGCCTCTGTTGAATCTGGACTTTTAAAAAAGAACTCTGATAAATGCAATAGTGATGCTAGTTTTTACTTGTCTGCAGTTATATGGAAGACTTAAATCCACTTTCCTCTTTTATCATCAAAAGATATTTGCCAGTTATGTCAGCTAGAAGTAATTCTGATGGTCTGTTTCCTTGTTTTACAAACTTATTAGAAGTATTTTATGGATCTTTGTAGATTTGTGCTTATCTACTCAACAGACACTTGGTTGTCTACACAAAATTTGCTTCCAGAGACGTCTGTGCTATATGCAATATTGGCAGGGCAAAACCAGGTTAGTACAGGGTTTAACATGTCTGTTGTGAATTATCCAAATTCTTTACGCTTTTTTTAGCAAGGTGGGTTCAGTTTTCCCCTTTCACAGAACCTGAAAAATCGGTCATTAGACCAAGTTTTGTGCCTCGGTCACTACAGTGCTTATTTGCCTTTCTTAGTAAGCTGAGAGGGAGTTCAAAACAGTGGGAGGAGAACGAGAAGAAACATTATCTCTGTTGCAGTTTCAGGAGGTAGAATTCACATAACAGTTTTTTCATTTGCCAGCACATTGACTTATATTGATGATTCCATAACTAGATAAAGTTAGTTAATTTATATTAGAAAATTGGAGCCCTTACAGTGCTATATAGATTACATTATAATTTCACCTGTGATTCTCCATATTAGAACAAAGAGTACAACACTATTAAAGTTCCAAACTGTGAATAAAAACAAACTTCAGAAAAGAAGTAACTTCAATCAACCTCTCCAATTTATTTCTTACCTAACCTTTCTAACTTCACTTCTTAGGTGGGTAATCAGATGCATTAAAACAGCTGTCAAGTGGGTGTTTTCACTGACCCAGTGTAGCTGAATGCACAAACAATTTACTTTGTAAATACTGTTCTCTGAATTGCACATTAATAAATGTTAAAATATTCGATGTGAATGTCCATTCTTGTTAGCTTCTCCCTTTAATTTTTCTCTAATTCTTCACCCAGATTTGAATCGTTTTATACGCTGAAGCTTAAAATTTGTACAATATTAAAGGTTACACACATAGAGAACACTTTTTCCTTCTTCACATACCATTTTCTTCTTCTACATAGTCTTCTCCCTTCTGACACCAGAGATGTGAGGATCAGTAGATAATGGACTGTAAGCAAGCTTTAACAAAAAAATACGGAGTTATATAAATTTAAGGACATTTGCTGGCAACGATGCTGTGGTCAAACCATTATTCATGGTTCAGTCTGGGAAGTAGATTAAAACATGACTTGCTTCTCATCTTAATCAATGCACCTTTATGACTTCTTGCAGAACACCTATATTTTTGGGCTATCTGCACAAAAAAGGATGGTGAGAATTCTGGTAACTAACAAAACTGATCTTTCATTCTGGAAGACAACAGGACCCTGCTTAGAAACTATACATACACAATCATTTCACTCTAGGAAGAGGTGTATATTTGGTGAAGTTCTTTCACTCCTCTTCTGAAGTGTGTTGCTGTGTTAAAGAGAACGATTGCTTCTGCACAAGTGAATACTTGGCAATTCTGAGCAAGAGTCCAGCTCAAGTTTGCAATCAATATATAAAATTACAGTTATATAATATCCATATAGTCTGCCAGTTAGTCCAATAGAACTTTGCTTTTATTTTGAACAATTGCTGTCTTTAAGACTCAAGGGTGTAAAGTGGGAAAAAAAATCCCACTTATCTAGAAATTGTGTCAAATCATTCTTTGAATTCAAGACACTAGAGTGTAACAACTTGATAGATGGCATAGAACTCAGATGACTTAGCTTTACAAAACAGAATTTTGCTAACTCGGGACAAAATTTTATGATGACAAATATCTGCATGTAGTTTCCTTGGAATGACAGTAGAAGATTCACAATCATACTGAAACAGCACTTTGGCTCATGCTACAGGCTGCAACAGGTTCTTGATTCACAGCAACCTGAACTGTGTCTCACAGTTGTCTGGACTGTGAGACCTCTTCAGGAATGTCCAATAAGGCAGAATCCTTTTTTGGTTCCTGAAAGAAGAACATATGAGAAAAGCACAAGACTGACAAACCACTCGTTACCATTCAGCAAAGAGAAACGTACAGAACCTGTCAAATGATGAACCTCTCAAGCTGCTGGAATGAGTGAAAGTGTGTCTGACTGAAAGATGATCTGCAGAGAAGATTAAGCTGGAAAAGTGTTAAGCAAGAAAAAGGGAAATATGGATTTAGCACCAAATGCTACAGAGGAAAGTTTAGAAATTAATTTATTTCAACATCCTTGAAACTAGCAAGTCACTGTAAATCAATTAGACAATTTTGATTTACATCACTAATGTATTCTAAGAAACTGAATTAGTTTAGTTTTTAAATGGTAATTTTTATTTTATTAATACTGAATTAAAGTAATTCATCAAGATTCAAAAAAAAAAAAAAAAAAAAAAAAAAAAAAAAAAAAAAAAAGATATAAAAAAGCACCAACCTGAAAGAAAACAGCTTTGTAGAAAAGGACAAATTTGGAAGTATAAAATACCAGGTTAATAAAACAACAGTACAGTGTACAGAAAACAACATCCATGTGATATACAATAAATCTACTGTATGCACTGCAAGCAGGCCTGGTCTTTTGAGATCTTTTGGGCATTACTGGAATAAATGAAAATTAGTTTATGGAAATTATAGTATGAAAAAAAAGCATCTTTGAGAAATGCACAACCATATGATGTCTCATTTTTACAGGCTCAAGGTCCTCGTGCTAAAACTTGAACAGCTAAAGTTTATGCAACATTTTCAAAGAACCCATGCTGAATATTTCAGGACTCTATTATTAAGAAAGATTGAAAAAGAACGCCACAGAATCTCAAAATGGTACATGCAAATCAAATTAAAGAGAGAGAAATAAAGCAAATATAATCTCAATTTTGTCTTTGAGGTCTTTGTTCTTATGCTCAGCTTTTAAGCCAGTGAATAATTTCTTTTGAGATTTTCCAACAATTAAAGAATAACATTGATTAATTGGGAAAGAAAGTGAAGAGTACTAATCAATCCTTATGACAGTTTTTCTTCTCCTACCTCAAGCCTTTTCGTCACCCACAAACAATGTGTTTTCTATACTGTTCAGATTCTTTGAAAAAACATTCATATTCTTGTCCATTCACACAAAACTCTCTTGGTGAGCATTGTTTTGGGAGGAGTGGGTGGTAGGCAGGGGGCACAGGATGTGGAGAGAACAGATAGGATGTCAGGTGAAGATGGAAAGCTGTGCCCTCTCTAACCAGCTGAAGACTCTGCATGATTGTTTTCTTACAAATAATACCTGTGGGTGTTGAAACTGCTCAGGGAATCTATCAAACATACTCTTTCACTTTGCTGCTGTAACTCTATAAAATTTATTCTCATTTCAAAAGACTCTTGGCAATAATACCTGTAGGTGGTTGAGTAATTTAGAGAAAATCTGTCAAACCCACTTCCACAGACTTTAGCAATAGAATTCAGTAATTACTTTTGAAGTTGTAAAATGCAATGATTTATTTTCAGTATATTCAGAAAGTTCTAAATTGAGACCTTATTTTTTATTTGAATGACTACTAACAAGTGTATCTGAAGAACTAACTCAAAGCGTAGACCTAATAATTGTGCAGTATTCCACTTAACTCACAAAAAGGGAAAAATGTCAGTGCTGCACTTAAGTAATAGATATGACATTACTGCAGATATGCTTCCATCTTCATGCAGGAAGACAATCCTCATTTAGTTGTCTCCTTACATAACTCTAAGATGATACATCTGTAACTAACCTTAATTCAATCTTTTCTGTGCAAAACTACCTACGTTTACAGAACATTTAGGAAGAATGTAACTGAAGAACTCTTTCTCCTGCCCAGTAGATATTCTCAGTATTTCTTAATCCAGAATAATAAAACAAATGTGAAAAGTCAATTTTATTGTAAGCCTGGTAGTACCCAAGGATTTTCTTACTGCCACCAGAGTCCGGCACACATTAAAATTACTGTGCTTAACAATCTACCCTTGTCAACTGAGCCAAATGATTGAACATTTAGTCACTTTAAGCCCATGGCAAATTTGACCTGGTGCAATCCCTAAAGAAAGGAAGGTAGTCCAAGATGAACTGATAGAATCTAAAAGCATGTAAAGACAGCTAAAATGCAGGACTTAAATCATTTGACAAATTCCTGGAACCCAGGTTCAGGTGATCAAAATTACTTTATATGCCATCAAAATGAAGATAGTATATCTTGAGACTTTTGAGTCTATGAATGCTGAGCGCTCAAAAAAGTGAAATTCATAGTTCTATGCAGATATGTTTATTTAAAATATTTTAGGTACAGACATTTTTTTGTTATCACAAAATCTTGCAAATACAAGACTGGCAATAAAATGGAAAATAATGAACTCCTTCTTCCTTTTCATCACCAAAGAATCCGTGTCCCATTTGGATTCACTCGGTTATGCATGAGGTACTCAGCACATCACATCTTCAAAAACTGAACCGATTTGTGGTCACTGAGGCCTAATCAAATATGAGTGGCAAATGCATTGGACGAAGATGTTGGACCTTGCTATAATTATAACTTCGTTAGTTCCTAATGGTTGCTTGATTTCTAATGGTCTACACTTGGACTACCTAATTTTTTAGAATGAACTATGTATCTCTAGCAAACATTCATGTTTGAACATGGAGAAGCAAAAAATAATGGAAATTCACAGTGAAAAACAATCCAGAAACAACATTTTAAGAGTGTTAATTTCAATTTTTCCCCACGTTTTCAGACAGATTTCCACCATTTCTTCTCACCACCGTATTCTCTGTACAGAAGGAATTAGTTAAATTACAATGAAAAAGCATTGCTAGCGAACTACCTCATCAGAGCAAGAGCTTCCTCATCAGAAACATGAAGCATGAGTACCATTGCCACCCTAGTTATTATGAAGCTCTGAAGTTCAAAAGAGAAAATGTTTATAAATTACATACCAGTAGAAGGAAAACCAGAAGCAATACATTTATTGCTGCTTATAAAAAAGAAAAGATTTTATCAGTCGTTCTCTTAATAAACATGCTATATCCATGCACTTACTCAAATCAGCCTTTTCTATACAAAGTTTTTAATTATCCATTTCTCAATAATCAACCAATTTTTCTTTTTAACTAAGTAAAACACTGTGTGATTACTCAATTTGACAAACTCATCCTTCATGCTTTCTAGACACAACTGTTGATCCCACATCTTTTGAAAACATATTTCAGAAGAATTTAGGGTTTCCAATAATTTCCTGGGAAGTAAAACTCTCTGCAGATCTGAATTGTTCTCTTTATTTGAAATGTAATGTAGCATATAGCAGAAACTGTTTATATGTTGTATCAATCAAGTGCAATCCATTTTGAAAGGAGAAAAAACTACCTAACATATCAAAATAATGTTCTCATAAGATAAAATAACTCAGAGACAATTCTCCAATGATATATGCTTACAAAAAATCAGAAGGAGCCATTTATGGTCTCCTAATACATAAATCAACAGAAAGAACA
The DNA here is from genome assembly GCA_013396635.1 of Penelope pileata. Classification (NCBI taxonomy): domain Eukaryota; kingdom Metazoa; phylum Chordata; class Aves; order Galliformes; family Cracidae; genus Penelope; species Penelope pileata. The sequence goes on from WBMW01005324.1 coordinate 20,215, forward strand.
CTTGGTTCAAATCTGAAACACCACAATATTAACTCCCTGTGATTACAAAGCTTTGGTTATCCTCCCTTACAGGTGTCAAATCAAATCAAAGTAATGTTATAATTTTTTAAGTAGCTGGTAACAGCCAAATTATTTAGATGAGAATTGTTTCTTAGATGTATATAAGTATTGGCTTACGGAAAACAAATCCTCGTGTTTTCACACTTTACCAAATGGAAAAGGCAGAAAAACAGCAAAAACCACCTTACTTCTCCTGACCTAAACAGTTTTGTGACAAGGTAAATGAACTATTCCATATAGACAGACATACATGCCACTATGTGATGGAAATAAATAGGGCTTTGAAATGTCAGTGTTTATTTTTCACTACAGCTTTCGCTTTCAGAATAATTACCTATGCACAAACTCTAGATGGCAACATTGCACTTACTGTATTACTAAAACAAAATGTCACGCTAAGTCCCTACATATTCTCTTTATCAACATTTTATGTGCCACAGATCTATAGCCTCTTATTATAAGTGTAATGAAGCAGAAGTTATTGAAGCATTTTATTGATTGCTCAGATCACAAGTTTACTGTCATACTGAATTGGCACCTTACTTGCTGAAGCAAACTGCTGACACCTTTTTAAAAAAGTGACAACTACATCTATTTCATGACCAGAAATCCATTTTCATCTCTATCAAGACAAGAATGCAATTTTCACTTCATTTAACTGATGTTAGGCCTGCTCAAGGCATGACACTTAGAAAAAGACACAAGTTTAAGGTTCTTAAAATACTTCTGGTAACTAGAATGCAGTTCAGTTGTGGGAAAAATTTCCAACATCACTCAAACCTATAAACAATACAACATGCTAAGAATCACTTATCTGAGCTATCAAGAGGGCAGTATTTTCTTTCAGTTTCAAACTGCAACACTATTTCCATATTCTGTTAATAAGAAGCTGCGTTGAAATATTAGAGTTTTTGCATAAAATCTTGCTTTACACAAAGTTCACTTTAACATGGTATTTTTTCTTGAGTCAAACGCAGGTCAAACAGACAAAAAATTCAATTGTTATGTGACCTATGAAGAATGAAATAAAGATACTTAACACCTCTTCAAGAGTGTGAGTCAATGTTGTACAAAATTAGACAAGTAGTAGCTGCAACCAAGAGGAAACTTAAATATTTAAGNCACAAATGCAAGCTAGGGCTGAACTGGAAATCAATTTCTTTTTCTTCAAATAGTATCTAATAATTATTATGACAGCTTTACCAAAATATAGTCTAAATTTCTGAAAATAGCATTACAAACAGGGTAACTGTACTTTGTTGTAATTTTCTGGTAATTCTATGAACTAATATGGATATAAAGTTTATACAAAAACATTGATAAAAAAATACTTGGCAAATAAAAGGTATTATTTTGTTTTAGTTTCTCAACGAAACCGCTGTGAAAGGATTCTACACAGCAGTTAACTTATATTTTACTTGTAGGGGGGGGGGAAAAAAAAGAAAACACATAAAAGAATCAGTAGAAATCTTACCACACAACAAAATTACTGAAATCAGTGGAAAACCAATTGAAGAGTCACGACATATATGTTTTTTACAAAGAACAAGAAAGTAAAGTTATGGAGACAAGATTCTGTTCACGCATCATAGATGTATTCAACCTCCAGCACTTGAGCCATTCATCTCAAAAGAGTGGTGAAAAATAATCAAAGAAATATAATTTTTCTTTTCTCTTTGTTCTAAAGACTACAATATTTCACTTTTTAAAAATTCAGTATTATTTAGTATGGATCCACATAGCAAAATGGGGAAAAACATGTGAGATACGATGTCTCTGGATCTACAGCATAGAATAACAACAGCAAAGCTGTTGTGTATACTATTTTGAAACAGTCCATTTAAGCTAGTGTTCCCATGGCTGAAATGTAGAAACGTATCCAAATAGTAGAATCAGCCAACAATTTTATTCTCCCTTATTTTCTTGTGGGTATTTTGCATACCAGTTCTATTACTTTAATGGAAATTGCTGTGGTTCAAATGATTAATTATTGTTACTGTAAATTCTGCTAAATCAAGCTAATGAACATTTAACACAATTTCCTGTCACTTCTCATCCCAGCTCAGTCATCTCATCCCCACATATAACATATTTGCAGTAAAAATAAAAGCGCACTGAACAGAACCTTAGCACTGGCCACAGTTGTTAGCTGCCACCTTCAAGTTTTGCTAAATGCATGCAAATAAAATATGTCCAAAGCCATTTAAATATATTTAAAGCAACTTGTGATTCTCATATACTTACACCTATACATTTTCTGCAATAAATCTTAACTGTGGCAATGGCTGAGATTATTCTTCTATTTACCTGTTCATATGTGTTTTTTGTCACTTAGCAAAGGACAGATCAACAGCTTGAATAAAGTATAATTCTAAATGAAGAAAATGTTTAAAAACCATTAATATCATTTTAAAAGGTATTTGAGTCTTCTCTTTTGGCCTCTGTTTAGCTGTGCTAGCCTGTGAATGACAGCTTCCCTGCTTGAAGCATACAGAAAGCACAGCCTTCCTCATTCACTGTCAGTACTATGGCCTTTTCACACGTTCCCTCCACAGCAGTGTTTGTCCCCAAACACTGGAACCCAGCACAATGGCATTCCTACTTCAACACCCCCACCAAGAGCACCACTACATATGAAGAATGCTAATGAGATGGACATCCCCCATGTCTGAAAGTGTTAACTATATCTCATACTATCACATATAATATTATTACTACTGTTGAGCGTTATATTTCATTTTAGTGCAATTTCATTTTGTAGATGGTTTTCTTCTGAAAACATTTTTAATAGAAACTCCAGTAGCTTGACAAAAAGATTTTAAAAGTGTCTTACATGCACTTACCCAATTACATATATTATATGCATAATGATTCAGATTTTAACATACAAATTTATTTGGGGATGTCAGGAATTACAAGAGACCCCAAAGGAGTGTGTTTGAGGTTGTAAGGCACAAGGGGCCACTATCTGAAATACTAATGACAAAATAATTCTAACAGGACTATTGTTTAAATTTCACTTTGCTGTTGTTAGAAAACTGCATTTTACAGTCACAGAATTCATGGTATTAAAATGTCAATATAAGCTTTATTAAGACTTCAGTGAAGCTTCTGTTATATTATACAGAGATGCAATTGCAATTAGAATTCAAAGAAAAAAATAGAAGGCATTTGCAGTATGGTGTTTATAGGTATATATTTTTTCCTATCTACTTCATTTAAAGTAATGCACAAACCATTTCCCAAACACCAAGTACTCTCAGTTTTACCTAAGTTCACTCTACCTTATGTTATTCTCAAGGAATACCAATTGAAGAATACTGATTGTCCTCTTTGAAAAGGTACAAAGACTATAGCAAAGAGAGGGTAACTCCTCACTGCTTCCTTCCTCTGGGGCAAGAAGCAACAGAGTGCTTATAAAAACCGAACAGTGCAAATACTGCACAGTGTGGACCAGAAATCATGGACTGTTTTAATTCAATACATGATTTTTTAATTGAAGTCCAGCTGGATTTTAATAGAAGTAACATGTATTAACATATTATTAGTTGTTTGTGGTATGATTTCAATGGACAGAGTATACTGCCTTAGCAAAGTAATACAGGATCAAAGGATTCCCTCCCCCCACTTTTACCTCCATTCCTTTTTTATTTAATTGAGCATACAGAGTAAATAGAAATAATGAAAATTGTCAAAATAACACTGAGATAAGAAGAAATGAAGAAAATGTTTTTAATATTGTCAAGTAATGGCTCGATGCTATGTTGGTATAAATGCTGCATGCAGTTATGACAGCATTATGTTGTCAGGCCTCGGCACAACAGGACAAAGTGCTATCGTATTTTGATTGAATGTCCCGGTTCTTTATTAGCATGCATCCTAACCTTGTGTCTGTACCATCAATTCACTCTTACCAAACAGACTTATTTTAGTTATTTATAACAAAGATCAGTGTAAAGAATATACAAAATGCAGACAGTTGTTTCAAATTGTTTCCTTACCTACAGTATAAGATAACCTATAGTAATTGTATCAGCTTCATTTATGTTCAGTATTAATACAACTTGAGTTCGAAAATGGTCAGAAAAATTAAGAGGCACTTTGAATTATATGGCGCATCTTATCTCTGAAGTAATATAATTCAAACTAACACAAGCTTTCAACACATTAACCACACAAAACACTTAACATCCTTCTGATGTAAAAGCACTTAAATCAATTGGATAAGTTTATTAAAATATTTAAATTGTAAGGTTTCTTTATAGACAAAAAAACCTGTCATACACATAAATGTGCTCATACATTTATCCTCTTAATCTGAAGACTCTTAAAAGCTGAAAATGTCCAGCAATGTTATACTGAACATCTGTCTGTATGCAAGCCTTTCATTACAAAGCAACATTTGCCTCCAGAAGAGATTTCAAATCTATGAAAATTATCATATTTTTCTTGCCATATATAATTTCCAACTAAACAATACTGGACAGTCACCAGAGGAATGATTAACGTAAGTTATTTTACTAAAGTATCTTCATATATTTTTTACAGTGAAGAGCAAAAAATAGTCAATATTGGCAGACTTGCACATGAATATTTATCTAAAAGCCTCATTGCTTTATTCTGCTCATTATCACTACACTTGTTAAATACTTGTAAGCATTCTATATATTTTTTCTAAAAGAGTAAAGGCACTGGAAATTAATACATCTCATTTCTGTGTCCTTTAAAACAGGCAGCATTGTCTTAAAAGATAAGAATTATCAATAAAATGTGTAAAGATAATTCTCAATTTTTAATATATCACTATACTGACTCAGAAGCATTTTGAAACAAGCTTTTCTTTTTTCTTTTCCACTTGTTTCTCTCTCACATTCTCTCTCATATTTGTTTTTATTTTTGTTTGATTTCTTCTTGCTGACCACTATTGACTCTAGACAGGAATAGTCTCTTCTAGTCAATTCTCATTTCTCTTTATGGATCTGACAGCAGGAGGTGCTGTATAAACAGCGTGACTGACACTTTGCTCGCACCTCTCCTCCCCCTACACAGACTGGTAGTATCATCTATCTGATACAGTCATTCTTAACTCCGGGGCTTGAGATCATTTTGAAATCTTAGTTTCCTAGATAGTTGCTTAATTTCTGTATAGTACTTTTCCTGGAAAATCTTTACATCTATTTTGATACATTACTCACATAATCTTTAAAAATGTGTATATTCTTACATATATAAATGAACATAAGTAACTACTCTGAACAAGATAATTTTTTCTTTTACTTTTACTTCCTAAAATACAACATCTAATTAGAAAAAAAAAAAATCATCCTATTGCTCCCAACCTGTGAAACAATATATTCACTATCTGTTTTCTACTATTTTTCCAAATTAAAGTGAATTTCTGGTATATTTATTTAACAGCACATGTGTAGTAATTAAATATGGGGATTTGTAAATTTTATACAGTTATTCAATTTTTCATAATGTAACACATAATGTTTTATTTATTTATCGAAGTAATCTTTCAACTAAATAATTATTTAGATTAGTTTTATGGGAAGATCCACGAGACCATTAAAAACCTGCAATGCAGAACAAGCTATGAAAAATTACTGCTTTAGAGAATTTCCACATAAGGAGCACAACAGCTAAGCACAGCATGCAGCAAGAAAACAGGATATATATGACATCCTATACCAAAAGAGCGACACAAATAGCTCCTTTATTGTTGGCTTTGTGATTATAGCTATAGAGATACATTTCATTTTCCTTAAAGATACTGCAGCTGGTGCAATATATGTCACATTTCCTTATGACACAGTGCCAATGACTGGTTTTTATACAATTAGTGCATTTAAAAATGAAAACAAAAAAAAGACTTTTTAAAAGTGGGACAACTCACCTGCTTGCAACAGTTTGCAGACTTTAATCATTGGTGCACGGCCAATAGAACCCCTTGCATATAAATCTCTGCTCCTGAGAGGCTGAAACGTTTTCTCTTAGAGACCAAAACAGGTCCATGCAAAAGTGTGATGGAATTTTACAGGCATCTGTCAAGCACAGGATCTAAGCAAAGGAAGAAAAATGGAAAAAAAAAAAGAAAAAAAAAAAAAAGCATTCTTTTGATCCAACTGAAATATACAGTCTCTAACACAGCTTCAGATTCAGAACTAACTCTTAATATCTATTATTTATATCTGACCTGGGTTAAGTCTTGGAAAAGCAACTCCTGCATTTCTAGTGGCCACCATGAAGGACGTATTTATATTGAGAAACCCCCCATGAAAGACTCATAAGCTTTGTGAGTACACCTGAATAGTTCTGAAGTGTGCCTAACTAGCTGCACAGAGTGTCATGGTGTGCACTGATTGCCTTATCTTCTCATTTATCACAGATGAGTTGGAACCAACCTTGCTGAAATCTACTTGCATTGTCCTGATAAAATTGCAAGATCCATGTTGTTTCTGTACACAGTTTCCTGTTGAGGAGCTTACATACACTTAGCATATTATAAATGGCAGCACTCATAAAATATAATCAACAGTCTCATAAGCAATTTTATTATTACCTTCTCATTGCTACTATTTGAAAAACAACTTATAGCAAATAAAAACGCTCAGTGTAGCTGTTTAATAATGAGGGAAGGTCAAATAAAAAGATAGAAAAAATTGATTCTTGGTGATGGTCTCAACAAGATATTTTCTTGCTATTCCTGGATTTCAGATCACAGTAAAGGTTGAAAGCATTCTCTCTTAGGGACCTAATATCAATATTTGTGTCAAACAAGAAATGATTATTTTGGCTTCAGGCATTAATGAGATTCATGTACTTCACAGATATTTTGTATTTTACTGCAATGTGTAATGCACATGGTTCTTTCTTCTGTGACAAAGTAAAACAGCATCAACTAGGATTTCAGCATTTTATCTGATATTGTAAAAAGGAGAAGGAGAAGGAGAGGAGAGGAGAAGGAGAGGAAAAGGAGAGGAGAGGAGGGGAGGAAGAGAANTGAGATTCATGTACTTCACAGATATTTTGTATTTTACTGCAATGTGTAATGCACATGGTTCTTTCTTCTGTGACAAAGTAAAACAGCATCAACGAGGATTTCAGCATTTTATCTGATATTGTAAAAAGGAGAAGGAGAAGGAGAGGAGAGGAGAGGAGAGGAGAGGAGAGGAGAAATAGAAATACAAGAAATTTAAAATACTAGAAGTATAAAAGAAAATACAAAAAAAACCCACAACAGTATAAAGTATATTGGTGAACAATGTAAATAAACTACTTGTATAATTAATCCCATCAAGACAATCTATGGTCATGAAGATCCATATTTGCATAAAGATATGTTATAAATTTTGAATTTCCTACATACGTGAATACTAACAAAGAACTACGTACTTTGTCAGAGCAAATAGCAGTAGATAAGTTACACTTTACATATTTTATTGAGGAGACAAACCTTGAATTCAGACATGACATATTTAGCCTCATTAGCTGTTTATTCAGCTGCAAAAGCAGAGACTAAAATAAGACTGTAACTTAGAAAGTTCCATACGTGAGTTCTTGAAGACTTTTGGACAAATAAAAAAGGAATGTATCTTACAGTTAAATCCTTCTTCAAAAATAAAGAAATTGGTAAACATGCTGCCGTAATTTGCTTAAGTCAACCTATTTTATGAATGATTTTAGCACATGGCTAATCTATGTTTATTTTTGTGAAAGGCATTACTTTTTTTTTTTTAAATCACGTTAAAATCCAAGACTTACAGAGTTTTGTGATACAATCTTATTATCTAGTCAGCAGTTTCATTCATGCTCACATAAATAATCTTAAGGTCTCCCTTATGCTATGCCAACTTCTCCAGCAGATATCCTTGCACCTACTTCCATCCTACATAATTAGCACAAAATGTCTTTTCTGCATTAAACTGCAAAGCCATTAAAATTTAGTCGTTTAAACTCCGTTGAAGTTTCAACACTACTATGATATTTACAAGACTATACAATCTCAGTTAAGCAAAATATGTAAATGCAAGAATAAATAAAAACACTACCAAAGTTCCATTTTGATCTAAAGGTCTATCTGTATGGTTAAGTACCTATTCATTAAATCAAGAGATATAAGTAATCTCTTGAATCAAAACTTATCATCATTCTTCCGAAGTAATTTAGAATTTTCTGTAAGTCTCATATGTGCTTCCTTTTTGTTACAGAAGTGGAAAAATTTATTCAGAAGCTTGTGTCAGTGACAGAAATAGAAGCAGTGTAAGAACATGCAGCAAAATACATGCATCCGTTCAATGTTCTGCAGAAACTTAAGCTGAAATGTTCTTAATATTTACTATAACGATAAAAATCCTGTATATCAAAAGGGAGACCAGGCTTCACAAAATAAGACTGATCTGATTCAATGAACAAGGTTAATAAACATATTAAACTATTCTTATTGATTATTCTAAATAGGATAATCAATACCACAAAACTTTTTCAAAATACATAATCAAAAGTAAAGACATCAAACCAGAATGCATGTTATAAAAGATTAAATATTTGCTATTAAAACTCAATTTGTCATGATATGGCCACACAATTGAACATGAGAAAAAATGATTTTCAGATGACAATCAGTGAACTAATGTTTTTCCAGACTATTCCAAGGATGCCCTTATTCTCTAACACTGGCACCAGACATAAAATCAAGATGATTATGAAGCAATGAATGAGGTATGACCAGGAAGACTGGCAGGTGTGAATTTAATTGAGGACTATGCAGGCAGTATCAGAACTAAGTCTACGTTTCATATTACGCGATGGGGAGTGGTTTGACTCATACTTAGTTCAAATTAAAATAAAAAGAGGAAACTGATTCCAGTGAAGTTTCTGGAGTTTTTAAGAAAAATCTTCAGTGAACAAGGTTTTTACTCAGTGCTTTGAATTTCATAACCATAAGAATAAGATTAGAAACAGAAAACAGATAAACACAAGTAGTGTTTCTTTTCTGAGTCTGCAAGCAGACTGAAACACAGCTGTGAGAAAATGGGAATTAGAATTATTCCCATTACATTTGAAGGCTAATTATAACACTATTAATTATTTTACCACAAATAACTTCTAGATAAATATAATGAAGCTGTGCTGATTCACCTCTGAAGGTCGTACAGACTTCCAAACCAGAGAAGGGACAGTTCCAGAACCTGCTAGAATGGCTCAAAAGTGAAAAGATTCATAGTGTCACCTCTATCAGACATTCCTAACGTCCAAATTGCCTTTTAGACAGTCACACTGAGTAACAGATCCACTTAATTTTGTATAAGCAATAATAATTTCCATAAACACTAGCTCTTTCTATTCATAACAATATTTGCTTCATTCCACACTTAACTTCTGTGTTTCCTGATCCATATTCCCAAACAGCCTGCATTTTTTAACTTTTTCACATTCTTTTGATCTCCTTTTAAAAATTCAAGAAATAAACAATATTTAAGTTATTAAGCATTCACTGAAGTAGAAAAATGTGTAGAAAGGGAAAGGAACAAAGGTTGAATAGCAAGGAAGTAATTTCAGAAGATTATAATTTTACTAAAATAGTTCATAAATTTATTGCTCTGGGTCCCTGGTTTGTAATTTCAGAAGAAACTTTTAGCACTCTAGTTAAAAAAACACTGTTGCTCAAAAACTGTTCCTAGTTTAGGAATGTTTACATTGTTCTCATTTGGAACTGATGTAGATGGGCAAGAGCAATGATTTTAAATGAAGAGCTAACTGTGACTGATGACTGGACTAGACTAGACATGACTAAACATCAAGATATCTCATCTACTGCCTGTACCTAATCTTGATATCAGCCAATAGCTACATAATATGTTGATGTACCATTTCTAGGCTTTTGATCTTTTTGGTGACTCACTTAAAACAAAGAAGGTATGTGTCTGAATTAATAACCTTTCTGAAAAAAAGAGGTATTCATAGCAAGTAAATAAAACGCTTCTCAATTCCACTTGACTGCTTTGATATTATGGCTTTATGCAAACCACAGCGTACACAGCAAGGCAAAAACTATCTATAGGCAAAAGTTCCCAAAGATTTGCAAGTCTGCTCTCAAGCGTTGTATAGTCCATTCAACATTGTAGCTGCTCAAACATAGAATTATAGAATCATAAAATGGTTCAGGTTGGAAGGGACCTTAGAGATCATCTTGTTCCAACCCCCCTGCCATGGGCAAGGACACCTCCCACTAGACCAGGGTGCCCAAAGCCCCATCCAGCCTGGCTTTGAATACTTCCAGGGAGGGGGCATCCACAACTTCTCTGGGCAGCCTGTTCCAGCGTCTCGCCACCCTCACAGTGAAGAATTTTCTCCTTATATCTAGTCTAAACATCGCAAACATTGAACTGTGAGGTAGGATTATGAAGTTTAGTAATAGTGCGTGACCCATAGCATAAGAAGGCTAACCCTTGGAAAGAAGGTGTAGAAGCTATCTAGTAAGGTTTAGGAATGACTCATCACAATGTGTGTGTCCCAGAAGAGTAGAGAAACTCTTATGAGAAACAATATTACTCAGAGAAATTCTGAGAGGGAGTGATGAGACAAGTGAAGCCCTTGATCAAAAAATGAAAAAGACTGTAGCAGAAGAAAACCTCCCTTCAAGGGAAGCTGTGGAAAGAAAGGTAGTCCAAAGTTATGGAAAATATTTCAGATGATAACAAAATTCTTCTCCTTTATATCTTTTTTTAAAGTATCCAAAACCAATTCATGCAGAACTTAAAATACTACATGAGTACATGTCTGGATTTTTTTCTTTTTGACTGAGTAAAATATCCCATTGACTTAGCTGCTATTGTTTTGCAGTATAATTTTACACTTTTCTGAAGAACAAGGATGAGAAACTTCCCCTAAAACAAAACACAGAGGTTTAAAATTGATGCAGATAATAGCATGAAGCAACCTGGGCAAACAGGAGAAAATTTGCTTTTCTCCTTGTCTTGTCCTTAAACTTTGGGAAAATGATAAGAGTGCAGAGTTTAGCAAATGGAGTGACAGAAAGCATGAAATCCAAAGCACAGTAGGATATCCACAAAAAGTAAGCAGGATGGGAGCAGTTAAGCAGAGGAATGGTAAAATCACCCTCTGACAATTTGGAATCTTCACAAGAAGATTGCAGAAAAAGAGGAACAAATAGCCCAAAATTCAGTTTATTAACTTTCTTATTACTTAAGCTTATGACATTACACTCAGTTAATTTTTACATCAATTTTTCTTAGCAAATAACCTGTAGCAGTAAAAGGATTTTTTTGTTTGTGTTCTTCTTTTTTTCAAAATTAGCTGTATCAGAAATCATTAGTATCTTTTCCACTATTGGAAAAAATCTTTCAAGATGATCGAAATACAAGATTTTTTTTTTAACTTTGTTGACAAAAGGCTTTTTCTGAAGGTACTTCTAATATGTGCTCTGCACATGGTCTCATGTAAGGCCATGAGATTGTGCTACCGTACACTGTGCTTCACTGTTTCTTATGTTTAGCAAACACCACATAACTCTGTTCAAGGAAACCTGCATGTACTATCCAAAACCGTGGTTTAAATAGGGAAACTGAATGATTGAGAAAATGAGGTTTCCTGTGTTTTCTAAATTATGCCAGTATATTTTTACACAAACAAAAACTAATCTAACAGCTGCTGTATACTTTTGTTTACATGCTATATGTCAAATTGTATTGCCCCTAAGGTACTTATGAGAGATGCTTTAGCAGTCATTTTCTTAAATACTGATGCCTATCCGAATTTGGATTTTTCCACCATTGAACAGAATGACAGGCACACGATTGCTGTACTTAAAGCAATCTTTCACAGCTGCTTTGCTTTTTCAGTGATCCCATTAAATTGACGGCATATGCCTGTGGGGTCTACAATGCTACAATTCTGCTGAACAAGATCTGGATTGTACAACACAAATTTGTGCAACAGAACTTGGCTTTATTGTGCAAACCATTTCCCAGGTCATCCTTCTATTTATTTTTAACCAAAGTAAAATTTAATTTGAAAACTTACCTCTATCTGTGACCTTTACTGGACACCTGGTTATATTAATTGTTTAAAAGCGCAAACTCTAACACTCAGTGATTAGTAGGCATGAAAACCTATGAAGTCTCTTCAGTTCCTAAAATGAGCATGAGTCATGTCTTTTCTTGAACTGAGCGAAGTAGCTGTGCATTAAATATGCTGGCACATCTTCTGCTTGAGCAAGTGGACCGAAATGGTGTGAATTGTTAATGCCTTGCTGCTTTGGTTCAAGGCTTGTGATTGATCATTTGTAACTATATCTACTCCTTGTTCCATGAAATCAAGTATGGAGTAATGGGTTCATCAGATTTTTGGGTTAAATTGAGAGTGAAGAGGTACTGTGTGTGGAAATAAGAGTTGCCATGTTCGGGGCTGGCCTTGTAACAGCATGGAATCTAAAGGCGATATTCAAAACCACTTCACTCATCATACGCTTACTGATTCTGAATAGGGTCCATTTGCAGGGGACATTTGGTAGTTTTCCAATACACTTTATGCCTCTTTCTCCAGTTCTACCACCCTGAACATCTTTTTTTTTTCCTTCTCTCTTTTTTAACTAAAATAGTTTGAAACAGTTCAGCATAGAAAATTAATAGATGCAAACAACTTGCTATGCAGAAGTAAAAATAGCCTAGGACTGAAACAACTGTCCTCTTAATTAATGATACTACCCAAATATTAAGTCATTTTCATGACTCAGGCTATGAAGAACTCAGCAAAGTTTTACTCAGTATTTAGAATAATTATCTCCTACTTAAATATATATATTGTAGAGAATTAGATTTCCAGACAGAAGAGTTATAACAGCCTTAATTTTACTCTTCTGTCCACTCACCTGCAAGAATGACACATATTTCTAGTCACTATAACATAGCTTGTGACTTTACAAACGGCAGCGTGCGGGGCCACAGCAAACCCAAGCCAACAACAACCAGAAGTGACAACTTGTGATAGCCTGCAGGAGAGTAATCACATTGCAGTATCTCCACAGAACAGGAAAGGTAATGTATGTCAGTATCAAACTTACTGCAATGCTCACAATGTTCTGTTTCTGCAACAGAAGCCTCACTGTATATACTGTACCATCTCTTCTCCTCTGGTTATGTTTCATCAATTCAGAATAAAGCATGCCAACTTACTTCCATTGTTTTAAAACAACTTAAAAACTATTTAATCATGCGTGAATGAAAACTTGGAATGAAGGAATGAATGACTAGGCAAACAGATCTTGTAGCCTGGTTTTCCATCTGCTCTTGTGCTGAAATTCAGAGACAAAACAAAAAATTGGACCAATTTAAGACCACAAGAGAATACAGAGCAATAATTGACTGTTATTGCTAAAGGACTGTACTGCTTTTATACATCTGTGTATATGTGTGATGATTATAGCCATATTAAGACAAAAAGAGAGACGCATTGGATCAGTGCAGTTTCATCCAATCTTGGTCATATGTGATTTTTGATATCTCTTTTTGTTTAATATCTGTTCTGATGGATGTGAGTACAGCGTAAGTCTACAACAATCTAATTGATGCACAATTTTTTGATTGTTTTGGGAGACTTCAATCGAATATAACATTGGAGGTACACAGGAAGCAATCCTGAATGAAAAAGATGCTTTTTTTCAGAACTTACTATTGAAGTTCTGTTTCTTTTTCCCTCTCTTCTCCCCTCAAGGAGTGTCTTCATGCTACCATTTGATAAACTTTTCTGAGTTCAAGGTTTTATACTGAAATACTTAATCAGGCTCTTTTTTAACTAGGATTCATGATGGCTTTGTTGGCTCACAGTTCACGTTGGAAGGCTTTCATACATTTATGTAATGAGCTGTGGCATACTGAAGGAATTTATCAAGCCCGTGGAAATCTTTCATGAAGACCAATAATTCTGCTGGGTATTTCCTTTTTTAAATTGTGACTAACATCCAGATCCTCACCTCTTTTCAAAATCTTTAGTGTTGAAGCCAGTACAGAAACCTGTCCAAACAATATTGCAACAATCAGGCAATGAAGAGCCCAGAAAACTGTTTCAGTCACAATATGCTCAGAATTCTTCAAAATAGCTGGTTCTGGTACACTATTCCAGTCCACATGGAAAGTTCACAGGACCATAGAATCAAAGATGTTGGAAAGGATCTCCAGAGATTATCTAAGTTCAGCCCCTCTGCTAAAAGCAGAGTAAAGAAACAGTAGCTAGCTCAGCGTTCTGTCCAGTGCCAATCTGAACATCTGCAGGCTCCAGACTCCACAACTTCTCTGAGCAAAGTATTCGACTATCCTCACAGTGGAAATTAATTTATGTAGACTCATAGAATGACTTGGGTTGTTAGAGACCTCAAGGATCATGAAGTTCCAACTGCCCTGCCATAGGCAGGGTTACTAACTTCTAGATCTAGTACTAGATCAAGTTGCCCAGGACTCCATCCAACCTGGCCTTGAACACCTCCAGGGATGATTTATCTACAGCCTTTCTGGGCAGCCTGTTCAAGCACCTCACCATTCTCTCTGTGAGGAACTTTCCCCTGACATCTAATCTAAATCTTCCCTCCTTCAGTTTAAAACCATTCCCCCTTGTCCCATCACTATCTACCCTTGTAAAAAGTTGATTTCTCTCCTGATTATAACTTCCCTTTAAATACTGGAAGGCTGCAATGAGGTTTCCCCACAGCCTTCTCTTCTCCAGGCTGAACAAGCCCAGCTCTCTCAGCCTGTACCCATAGGGAAGGTGCTCCAGCCCTATGATCATCTTTGTGGACCTCCTCTGGACCCTCTACAAAAGCCCCACATTTCTTTCCTGTATTGGGAACCCCAGACCTGGATGCAGTCCTCCAGATGGGGCCTCATGAGGGCAGAGTAGAGAGGAACAACCACCTCCCTCTCTCTGCTGGCCACCTCTCTTCTGATGGAGTCCAGGATACCATTGGCCTTCCGAGCTGCAAGAGCACACTGGTGGCTCATATTCAGTTTTTCATCCACCAGGACCCCCAGGTCCTTCTCAGCAGGACTACTCTCAAGGAGTTCTTCTCCCAGTCTGTATACATATCTGGAATTACTGTGAACCCCAAGTGCAAAACCTTCCACTTTGCTTTGTTGAACCTCATTAGGTTCACATAGGCCCACCTTTTGAGTTTGTCAAAGTCCCTCTGAATGGCATCCCTTCCTTCCATTGTGTCAACTGCACCACTCAGTTTGGTGTCATCAGCAAAATTCCTGAGGGTGCACTCAATTCCATCATCTATGTCATTGATAAAGATGTTGAAGATCATGAGTCCCAAGACAGACCACTGGGGAACACTGCTCGTTACCAGCCTCTACTTGGACATAGAGCCATTTATCACAACCCTCTAGCCATGGCCATCCAACCAATTCCTTGTCCACTGAACAGCTTACCCTTCAAATCCATATCTCTTCAATTTAAAGATAAGGTTGTGGTGGGGGACCACGTCAAAGGCCTTGCACAAGTCCAGGTAGATGACATCAGTTGCCTTCCCTTTGTCCACTGATGCCATCACTACATCACAGAATGCCACCAGATTGGTCAGACATGACCTTCTCTTGGTGAAGCTGTGCTGTCTGTCTCGCATTACCCACTCGTCCCTCATGTGCCTTAACATGCCCTCCAGGAGGATCTGTTCCATGATCTTCCTAGGCACAGAGGTGAGGCTCACCAGCCTGTAGTTCCCTGGGTCTTCCTTCCTCACTTTCTTATAAACAGGAGTGACGTTTCCCTTTTTCCAGTCATCAGAGATTTTTCTTATGTTTCAGTAGAATTTCCTGCACTTCAATTTATGCCCATTGCTGCCGATGCATTCATTGAATACTGAGAAGAATATGGATCCATCTTCTTTACTCTCCTACTATCAGATATTTATTTATACACACTAGTATGATCCTCCCTGACCCTTCTCTTCTTGAGGTTAAAGAGCTCTCTTGGCCTTTCTTCTTAAGAGAGATGCTCCAGCCCCTTAATCATTTTCATGGCTCTTCACTAGATCCACATGAGTGTGTCTGCATTTGTTTTGTACTGGGGAGACCAGAGCCGGGCACAGCATTCCAGATGTGCCTCACTAGTACTGAACAGAGAGGAAGAATCACCTCCCTTGATCAACTCATGATGCACTTGTAATACAGCCCCGGAAGCTTTTCACCTTTGCTGCATGGGTTCATTTCTGGCTCATGGATAATTTGGTGCCCACCGGGATCCCAGATCCTTTCCTGCAAAGCTGCTTCCCACTTGGTTGGCTCTCCAGCCCATGCTGGTGGATGGCATTATACCTTTCCAGCTGCAGGACTTTGCATTTATGGGATTCCTGTCTGCCTAGTTCTCCATCCTTTCTCCAGTAGTTCTAGCACAGAAAAGTTCTTTAAGACTTGTAAGAAGAAAAGAAACAATACCTATTGCCCAATTCAATAAGCATAGAATTTATGGAGAAGGTAGAAAGAGGTCCTGGAGAAAATGAGAGTTAACGTTTATAACTATGGCCAGCAAATCTTTATTTTATTCAAGCAAAAAGTTTACTCCTAATGGACTATAGATAAAAAAAATGCTATGTAAGAAGGTATATATTCAGATTTCATAGAGTTGCCATGCAACTCCAGATACTGTTTTAAAAATTATTACTAAAGAAGAAAAGGTGCTGTTCTCCATTCAAGCAGATATACATACTGCCAGAGAGTATGCCAGAAGGAGGAAAAATTGATCTCACATCATTTTTATGCACTCTAATTTACTGAGTCAGGTAAAGATGCCTTACGATGGAAACTAACGCTGTGTCAGTGCTCTCTTGATTGCAACCCATGAAGCCAGCAGCTACACACTTGACAGACTAGTTCAATCATCTTTTTATTTTCCCTCCACATAATGTGCTGTCTACAGAATAAGGTATTTTCAAGGGGCTACATTCTGCATGTCAAATAAATTGAGCAGCTTCAATTGTGCCTTCCAGTAGAATTTTAGACCATCACATATGTAAGTGGAACTTAGAACTGAGCACATAGTTTTAAGTATCAAATTTTCATGTAAAATATGCACTCCTATTTGTATTAAGTAATACATGATTATAGTATATGCAACAATACATTGCACATATATTTGTAGACATAATTCACTATAATAATACACATAATAATATATAGCTTATATAACATTATGCTACATTACATTATATATATTACTTTAAATCGGTTTGAATAGACCAGCTAATAAGCTGGTCTGAGAATTAAATGAATATATATTCCCTTAAGAACCGGCTACAGAAGCATGAAAGTAGAAAAACAATATGCATAACACAATACTTGATAGTAGGCATCGAACCAATTTTTATATCTCTCTGAAAAAGTGATAGATACAAGTTCCACTGAGATGTGCTTCTAAATTCATCATTACAATCTTAGCCAGGTTAAGAATAAAAGCATATCTCAAGCTATGGAATCCATGCCAGTTTACTTCTGGATCTGTCAGACAAGACACATCTGCTGAATTCCACATCTGAAGATAAAAATATTAGACTGAAATTGAAATTAAATATTAGGAGGCAGTGCAGAAAGGAAATATCTGAACTAATTCCTAGATAGGCCACACAATTGACATTAAAAATATCTTTGTCGCAGTACTTGATTTCACTGTGAAGGCAGAGTTGAGTGTTCCATGGGGACTGAGTTAAGCGTAAATGCTAATTTTGAAGCCAATATTTTATTAGTAACCTATGTTCATATGAACAGTATCACTGTTGCAGGTGCAGTTACATAGTCTGTGATTAGAGATAATGAGGCATACGAAAAGATTAACATATATCTTATTGTGCTATGTGCCACTGATGTCATCAGTATCATAAATTGAAAGTGCCACTAAAGAGATAAATAATTCTGTTGCATGGAGTAGGAAGTCCTGGGTTCTTGTTTCAGTGGTACTGACAAAGTATCTGCTGAGTTTCTCCTCAGACTGTTCTGTGGAATATGTAGCTGAGGCTATCAAACTCCTCTGACTTAAAAAAAATTTCAGGAGCATTCTCTATAGCATTACTGCGTCTCCATTTTTTTTTAATAACCAAGAATCCTTATTTTTTTTTTAATACACAGATATATGTCATCGATCTGAAGGTACTTGTAAACTTTGAAATAACAAGAAATTGTTTATAAAGAGGACAGACTCCTCTCTTCCTAAAACACAGCCAGGGAATGTTATTTGGCTTGCAAGGGGACACAGAAAACCTTGAAAGCCCTACTCCTAGCCAGGATGAAATTTGATTTGTTTCTCTGAAAGTGATGAAGAATAGAAAAGGAGTTATGTAGACTGCTTAGGTAGACATATGTTCAGGCATACAACCAAAACAATTTAAGACACCTTTTAATAATTTGGGCTACACGTTCCTTGGATACTTCCCTCACCCTAGAAGGATTATTTATAGACACAGGTAGCTCTAAAATCTGAAGCTCTTGCACTTCTTTATTTAAAATAAATTGTTAATCTGAATATCAAAGATAAGGGAAAAAATGTCATAGAGAAATACACTTAAATGCCTACTTAAATTTACAGTATGTACACTGTCAGAAAACAGCTCTGAAGCTCAAAGAAACAATTTTGCTCTCTTAAACAGCAGTGCTGGAGTGATGTCTTGTCTATAGGCCATATAGAAAGGTAGAACAGATAGACAGTGTTTGTTGCCCCACTGAAACTGTAAGAAAAAGCTCTCAGGCAAAAGTACCTACAGAAAAAAAGAAGTACAATCACTTGAAAACAGGATGAAAAATAATGCAAACATTAAAATGTTAGAATTACACAAAAAGAATAGTTTTATTCATGAGCTTATTTACTGAGAATTTGCAGTTTTTAGTTCACATTGAAGGCATCAACCTACAGAAAGGATAAAAGAAATAATTACAGATTTGCTTTTCTAAGTCCTTGCTGCAGTAAACAGAAAACTTGTCCTACAAATTCTACTTACCTCTTTGGATATTGCCAATGTTTTCTCCACGTAGGTTGTATAATTATCTCACTAGAGAAGTAAAATTCATCCTCAGTTTGCGATCACCTAAAAACTTTAAAAAAAACAAAAGAGTTATTGCAAATAATTGATTGAATTAATTAACAAATAATTAAGAAAAACCATCAACCTCCCACCATAGTATGAGGATGCTCTAAAGAGCTACAATTTAAATTTTAATCACTCAGAGAACAAATCCCTTTGCAGTATAGTCTACATTTCACATAGAATTCAATGTACAGATATTGATTCCTTTGATTTGCAGAAATGACTATACCCACTGGCAGTACAGCCTTCTGTATATGTAAATTTATGAGAAACACATTGAGTCAAATATTCCATGTTATCCTTTGGAAAAGTTATTGCATTTTGAACAGAACGGTATGTGCTTTTTACCAAGAAAAATAGTAGGAAATGAAAAAGAAAAATTAAGATTCTTGTGAAAGCTAAATCAACTTCTTCCAGATACTTGACACATACATGTTACAAGAAGTCTACTTTAAAGACCTTACAGACAGAGTAAGATATAAAAAGAAAATTGTTATTAATTTCAGCTTAGCTATACAAAAAGATGAAAACCCTGTGTAAATTATTTTAACATGCTTTCTGGGACCACAAATGAACATGGTAGAAATACAATACAATGTCCTATAAGTCACTCAGTGACTTCAGCAAAAAACTTCTTGGCAGTGGGAAGTGCATGGCCTACTATCGCACACATGAGTAACACTGGGTGCTGCAGGAGAAAAACAGGGGCTCCAATGTCCCTACTAAACCTTTATGCCAACTACACATTTTGAATAGAACACTCATACTTTGAATAAAAAATATGCTGATCTCTAGAAATGTAACAATTGCTTAATTTAATCTCCAACACCCATTGAACATACATGTTTTTGTCATAGCTGAAATTTTTAATCCTAGACAATTTTTTGTTGTGCTGGTAAACATAGAAACTCTGCTTTCAAAACAGCTAGAAGAACAACATACCTGAAACACAGTATTTTGGATTGTTGTGTATCATCACAGTAGGGGATAGCACAAGTCATTTCTCGTATCCACTGTCAAACTCTAGATCATTTTTATTCTCCATGTCCACATTGTTCTGATTTTTCCTACTCATGCATCAGATCTATTGTTTTAGAGAGAATTCTCTACACTATTAGGATTTTATGTTGAACCACATTTTCAGATTGAGTAACATGAAGTTACACAGCTCAGTCAACTTAAAACCTTTTAAATACTATTAGTTTGCTAAGTGTTCTTCAAAACAATTTTATTGAATGCTTAATTGCCTTTGTCCAGTTTGTACAGAAATCACAATACTTGAGAATATACATGGTAACTGCTTCTATATTGTGCAATACTAATGGAAATTTTATGAAAGAGGTGAATCAACACTATTGGTGCTATGTCATTAAAGTGGAAACTAGCACTGAAAGGATGTTAACGAAATTACCTGACATTTTCAAGAACAAAGTCTAAGGTAGATAGCACACAAGTTACATTTTGATGTCAAAAATTGCAATACTTTGACCAGGATAAATTAATTGTTCATGGAACTGTTGAAAATGCTAAGGCTAATGACGTCATTCATCTGTCGTGTCTATTTCACGTGAGTCAGGTGAATATCCTAAATTGCCTTTTTTAAGATGCTCATAGAGAACACAAGCCAAAGTAATGTGAAAGAATTTTTAGTGAACTCATTAATGAATTCTTCAATGAATTATGATTCCTGTTTGATATCCTCCAACTTTATATTGACGGCTATATGGTAGGTGTGCAGTTCTTCCACCAGAAATCTGTACAGTGACTAAATAGAGACGGAAGACTGTGGAGATGGTACAGTCTGGCAAATCTGCTTTTTGAGAACTGAATCAGAGCCAATAGTTGAAAAATTGTGTTATTTTGGCTCTTTCATTCAGTGAGATGAATCTAGCAAATCTGAAGTGAGAATGTTATGACTTTTTACAGGGTTACAGAACAAAAAGAATGAAACATTCTACTCTCTTCAGCTACATTTGAGATCTTCCTTCCTGCTATGATATGATCAGTGTTTGATAAATTCACATCATCCTTTGCACAGTTGGTCCACTTTTTAATTAATAGTCTGAAAGTAAATATTTACTCACTACAGCACTTATTTTTGCAGAGCAGTATCAATCTGCTGAGTGTTTTGTTAATTACACGTCAAAAAAAATTTTTTGATTTATTTTTTAGTCATGCTGGATGAATGAAACTGCGAATTCATGTCCCATTCAAACAATAATATTTCCTTCTATGAAGAGGAAAATGCTGTGACATATTCTTTGTGATTTGACTATGTCAGGACTGGGGTTGTCCAAATGAGAACAATATGCTAGGAAATTATCATACGCACGTGTGCCATATGCTGCCTTTATTCTAACACTTTTCTTTGGATTTCCACTCAAAGATTGGACATTGGGCTAGATGAGATTTTAGTCTGACAAAGTATTGCAATTTTTATGGTCTTTTGTCATCAACTTACAAGTAAGAAATATGTTTGCTTTTTAAATCACTAAACAGCATGAAATATCATTTTGAAGATTGAAAAGTATTTTTATATTATATTTACTGTTGTGTTGAATACTTGAGATATTTACCTTGAATTAATTTTAAATGTGTAGATATTGATACATTCATCTTTCATTGGAGAATCAGATGCTTGTGTAAAATGCAAACGTGAATCGCATATGAACATATGACTGGCTTTAGATCTCCTTCTCTTGCATGAAGCAGTACGTGCAAGCTAGAATTTTCCAAAGAATTTTTCTGTTTCAGAGAATTCTATAAACAATTCCCAATTAAGACCAGCAATTTTGACTGGTTTATTTTTGACCTACATCAGCCTCCTTCTGTGGTTCACTGAATGATGCAATAAAACCATTGTGCTGTCCATGTTGCTGCACAAGGTCTACAATGACTGGGCACTAATGGTGGAGGCTAGGACTGCTTCTTTTAGCAACAGTGTTGGAATACGCTGACTTGAAATGCACTCAAAACTATAGCCTCAGTTGCTTTTGGATACCCCTTATAAGCAGATAAGGCCTCGTGGATAACAGTTTGATAATTAATGGTCTAGGTCAAAACATCCCCATGGAAGAGAGACAAAGATTGATTAACACTTTATCAAGCTACTGATTCACTTTGATGCTTGAAAATCACTGATGAATATTTTTGCGCCAAAGTACAGACAAATTTTATCTGTGTAATTTAATGATCTTCATCACATTGAATGTAGAAGTGTTATTATTCAGAGTTTCATGCAATTTCTTGAAATATTTTAACATCAATGCAGAGAATAACAAAACTAGTTTTATATAGCAAAATATGGGGTATCTATCACAGGCCATATTAGAAAACAGACAAATGATCTTTAATTGAGGCATATATAGTTCCTTTGGGCATTATTTTCATGTATTAAAATTATAATAGTCCTACTGACTTGAAAAACTCTGGATTACACAGTTCAGAGAGAGCAGAATGCAAATACTCCAGGCATTCAAAATTCCTTACATGTAGTGGAATCTTTGCAAAGTATTTCATGCTGTGAACCAGGCCTAAGTTAGAAAAATATTTAAGATTTATTTTGAGAAACTTATTTCAAGTGTATCACAGAATAATAATAGAAATGAGGCAATACAAAGTGTAAGAGCCATACTTGTTTTAGGACAAATACATATAACCTTATAGATTTACCTGAAAACAAAGAGAGTGTATTACCCTAAAACCTACTGAATTACCAAAAAATGTCATAGAGGGAAAAAAAAGATTCTTACGTATATTTTAATTTTAAAATACGTTGCTATATGGTTACAACATTATATATTTTAAGACAAGTATTTTAGATATGGAATATTTGTAACTAAATGCCTGACCTAATCAAAATAGACCATACTTTCAGTACGTAACCCATGCCTCAGATAACCTTAGAAATAATGTTCCTTGATAATAAATCCTCAGATACATAGACTGTTAGCATACACAAAACTAAGAGAAGAAATAGGCATGATCAGAAGCAAGGTGGTTACTGGGTAAAGACAAGCAGATTAAAGAGCGTGGGGCTTTCAGAGAAGAGGGTTCGCTGCGGTAAAATTCCCCTTATGTAACATGAACGTACTTGTAATCACAGCTTTATTGAATCCCTAGGGTTTGTAATTCAAAAGAGTTTTTGGTTGCTTTCTTAAAGAATAATCTATAGTTACAAGAAAGCAATAAATCAGTGGTGGCAATGAAGGTAATTTGGAGATGCATTCGGACATGCTAACAAAGGTTACCTTTTCAATTTGATTTTCTAATGCAATAGTCTCAGAGTTATCCTGCCCTGTGCAGTTCTTAAACACTATAAAACTGTCAGTATTCTTGTCAACAATTTCCTACATGCAGCTGGAAACGACAGGCTCCATTTTCTCTTTCTTGCCACCGTCGTGAAGAACCAGGCCGTTCTCTGCCCAAGTTACTTTCCTCATTAATGACAGATGGTCTGAGAGAAAAAGGAAAAAAAAGAAAAGTCAATATTTGGCTTCAAAATTAAAAACGGACACATCATGCTCCCCTTTCCATATTACCTTAAAAATACACACTGGCCTATCTTCACTTAGATGCTGTTATTTTCTGAAATGCTACCACCAGCTTCCTACTAACCGTGACATAAGCTGTAGCAAGCTGTCTGCAGTGATAGCCTGCATAAATCATCATTCCTGAAGGGAACAGATGTTCAGGGTATGAAAGAGTAATACCACAATTTAGTCATAATTAAAATTCACCTTAGCATGCCTCTTTCAGTGAGCAGAGAGGAACATTTCACTTCTCACCTACAAAAATGAAATGCCTCTCATTCCTTCTGCTTCAGGAAAATTAAGCCTGAACCTTTTGGACATCGCTTGAATTTCATATCTGACACTGCATCATACGGATGACATTTTTATTTCACTTCAACTGTTTGTTTTCCTCTTTTCCAAACACTAGAAAATGACCTCTAAATGATGTAGGGCTCTGCACAAAATGCACTTACAAATAAGTCTTTAAAGGAGATCATTGTACATTGTATGCAAAATATAAACAGAAACTATCTAGCTATAGACCAAACTGTGGCACTAAACACTCTACTGATAATAACGCATTCAAAACTTAAGAACTGAAGGCCTTTAAAATTTATTTATTCTTCTAAGTTCACTAAAGTCAGTGGAAATTAGGTGATTAACTCAGTTAAAAATGTGATCCTTAGCCTTGTAATCGCAACTGATGTTAATTGGATGTGTCCATGTACACAGTTTCAAAAATGTAAGCCTCATACTGCTGTTATTACAGTTGGACTATGGAGATGCACGACAGTTCTTTTGAAAAATGGGTTTCAATTCACAAGTCTTTATATCACGAGACTACTTTCTTATGAAATACAAGGCATATCTTGATTACATTAATAGATACATCTTCTCTAAACCACAAAAATATAAGCAGCCCAGTTTTTCACAGCAATTTGCAAGTCTAAGGCAAAACAATTTATTATTCCATCAACATTGATATTGGCAATTAATGTGAAAAAAATCATTAAAGTAATCATGGATTCGTTTCCCAATTAAATATTCTCAGTGACTGTCAACCTATGGAACTTCACACTGGATTCTAATGTCCATGGGTCAGATCCTCAGTTAATGTAAATTAGATAATGTTATTGAATTAAGTTCTGCTACAGTAATTTACCATGACTGAGAATGTGTATTTATAAATCTATTAATCCAGCAGGGGTCATTTTGTAATGAAAGTTACTTCTCAATAAATAACTGAATTTTATTTTGAGGCATTTAAAAAAATTGTGAAGTTTGTTTCCCTCCACCAGGGTGCACCTACATTAGCATTCTAGTTTAAACAAATACTGCAATTTTTAAGTGAGGAACTTACAGCTTCTACTTAATGTACTTTGACTCATATCACAGAACAGTTTGAGAGTATGCAAACTGACTTTGGTGAGTAAATGGTTTACTATAAGCCATAAGTCCACTATATAGACAAGAGCTAGCTAGCCCATGTACTATGCAAGCTGTTAACACAGATATAACTTCATTTTTTCTGATTTTTTTTCTCCAGAGCTCTTCTCGTTCCTGTTTTTTGCTATGTTCGTCTGAGAAATGGGGTTCCTTAAAAGTTGCACAGCATCACACGTAAGAGTTTGAACTAAACACATTTTTGAAAGACATGCTCAAGCATCAAAGGACATTGAGCACTTATCCACACAGAAAGGTTACTTTTAACATTGTGAACAGCAGCTTATGAAGATTTTTTTTTATGGACATTACTTTTCATGTTAATACTCCCACTTGTGTAAAAAGATTATTTTGGTTAACTATGTAGAGCACAGAAATCATGGAATCACAGAATTGTTGGAGTTGGAAGGGACCTCTAGAGACCATTGGGTCCAACTCCCCTGCCAAAGTAGGTTCCATAGAGCAGGTCACACAGGTAGGCACTCAGATGGGTCTGGAATATCTCTAGAGAAGGAGACTCCACAACCTCCCTGGGCAGCCTGTTCCAGGGCTCTGTCACCACCACCATGAAGTTCTTACACATATTGGTGTGGAATTTCCTATGCTCCAGTTTGTGGCCACACTGTCTACTCAGCATATAGGACGGCCTGACTATCCCTTGGCACCTCCACCAATACAGGCTCCAAGTGGTATGAGACTGCAGTAATGAGAAAGATGTATCTCAGAATTCACATGAACAGCAAATCTTGAATCACACCTACACGCGACTTATGCAGAAAACAATGGTCTTGCAATATAGAGGTGATTACAAGACCAGTTTACCTGCTGGTTGAAAAACATCTCTGCTAATATTGGAAAGGAGATCTTAAGACTTCAACTAAGCAATATGAGTGAGTAAAAAGATGAATCAACTGTCATCTGCAAGTTTTTCAAATAGGTTCATTTTCAGAGAAGTTGCAGGTTTAGCCTTGGATGAGGGAACTAAAACATGTATTGATAAATGTAATCTAAGTCTGTGCCATGATTTAATTGGATAGGGTATTGATTTCTTAATTTTATTGGACGCATAACATTCTATTTCCCATATAAGCACATTACAGCATGGCCAGGGTAACAGCAAAATCATGTCTTTTCTGTTTAGGTATCAATATTAAGTAAGTGTAGTTTGATTTCTTCCTGAGCAGAGAGGTACATGGAAAACAACTGGCAGCTCATTTAAAATATAATGAAAGATGACAGAAGGTGAAACCTAGAGATTGCTTGGCATTGAGTGATAAGAACAAGCAGACGCCTAAAGGCAAATTTAGGAAGATTATTGCTGCCTGAGCCAAAGAACACGATGAAGAAATATTTTGACCACCCTTTAAGGTTACAACCAAAAAATCCCTTAGGGCTGGCTAGAGAATTACTCTGAAAGTCAAGCTTCTCTATATTCTACAGTGTAAGACTACAAGAAGGCTTCAAGCGCAATAGGAATAAGCCTTTTAAGAATCTGAATGGCCAAAAAATGCTAACCATTACCATTAGTTCCCAGCCTGGACTGAACAAGATGTCAATGAGGTTGTTATGTGCGCAGAAGGCAGACACTACAGGGCAGTGAACATATTTCTGCCATTTCATAACAGTGTAGACATAAAATCAGGTATTTGAATGTCCATGTGTTCTCTTCTTTACAACAATGGATAACTTTTGCTACCTGAAATTGTCTGACAATTTGATGCTGATACACATCCTGAAGCCACCATGATCCTACCTGATTTGAGAAGCTTGTCTGTTGACACTCTTTTTGAGTGTCTTTTGACACTCAAAACCCAGGAATCCTCTATAAAGATATACACTGTCTGCTCTGAAAGTAATGCCTCCTATTTTGTGATGTTAGCTTGAAACATCAGAAGCAGATGTTAGTGGTTTGATACTAGAGGTTTAACCTGCTCAACAATATTCCATTACATTTTGTTGCTGTGTGACACATGGCAGCAGAGGGGCACTCTGACAAAACCATGTCTGACAAAGTGACATCTGACCTGGAAGCGCACATGAAGCAAATGGATGCCATTGAATTCCTCCATACAGAAAAAATTGCACCCATTGACATTCATTGATGCTTGCTCAGCGTTTGTGGAGATCAAACAACAGATGTAAGCAAAGTGAGGCAATGGGTGATGTGTTTCAGCAGTGGCAACAGTGATGTGAAAGACAAGCCACATTCCAGATTAGCCATGCACAGCTGTCACACCATCAAATGCAGAGCATCTCAGTCAGCTCACCCACATGAATCAGTGGATTACAACCAGGGAACTGTGTACAGAGCCGAATATCAGCTTCAATGCATTGGAAACAATGGTGGTAAAGTCGGAATATACCAAAGTCAGTGCAAGGTGGGTCCCACAAACACTCGTACAGGAACAGGAAGTACACCATACGCAAGTTTGTCAGGACCTATTGAACCAATATGAGGCTGAAGGTCAGTTTCCTAGATCACATCATTACTGGTGTCAAGATGTGGTGTTACCACTACCAGCCAGAGTCAAAACAGCAGTTCATCGAGTGGCAACATGAATTTCCCATCAAAGAAAAAGTTCAAGACACATCCCTCAGTGGTTAAAGTGATGTACACTGTCTTTTGGGATAGGAAAGGGGTGACTCCTCCGGATTTCTTAGAACCTAGACAAACCATTAATTCTGACAGCTACATTGCAATGCTGACTAAGCTGAAGGCTCAAACTTCTAGAATCAGGCCAGAGAAAACCTTTCCATTGCAACACAATAATGCCAGGCCTCATTCCAGCTTGAAGGCCATGCAGCACATTGCCAATCTTGACTGGAGTGTCCTACCACACCTGCCCATATAGTCTGGATTCAGTGCCTTTTGACTTCCATCTGTTCAGGCCAACGAAAGATGGACTGCATGGACAACATTTTGCTATCAACAACACTGTCAATAGCAGCCGTAAAACAGTGGCTCACCTCCTCTGGTGCAGCTTCTTATGAGCACAGCATGCAGGCTATTGTTTACCATTGGCAAAAATGCAGACTTAATGGTGGTGGCTATGCTGAAAAACAGTGTTTTCTATCTGAGAATTTGCTCTATGTAATATTGTTATTACGATATTTGTATCTGTTGTAGTTTCCATAGAAACACATAGGAGGCATTACTTTCAGAGTGACCTACGTAGAAAAGAGAGAAAGAGTGAGACTTCTCCTAGGAGTACAGTAAAAGGACATGAAAAAGCAGTCACAGATGCAGCATGGGAAAATTTAAATATAAGGGCAAAAAAAAATAAATCACAGTAATTAAGCAGTAGAACGGTTTGCCCAGAGAGGTCGAGGAATTTTCATCTTTGGAAATTTTCCAAACTTGACTGGACAATGCCCCAAGCAACCTGTCCTGCTTGTTGAAGTCAGCCCTGCTTCGAGTAGATTGGACCAGATGACCTGCAGGGGTCCCTTTCACACTAAATTACTCTGTGGATCACAGTAATCTGCCACTATGGAATTTGTTGTCTTAATCACTAAGTGCTTAATACTGCAAATTTACAAATCTTAGCCTAGATTTTTCTACACAACACTTACATAGTTTTTTTATTCAAGTACCATAATTTTCAAAAAATAAATTATGTGGTTGGTAGTGTGTTTAATGTTAGCTGTTGAAATGGTATAAACAAGATCAGCAACACTAGCCAAAAATTTGGTATAAAAAGTGAAGATTAACTCAGCAAATTGAAATTACAGTTAGAACTGTGGATAAGCAGTGTCTATTACCTAAATGGAAGTAACTGTCTCAAAACAAATGGGGTTACACTGCTACTGCTAGTTAAAATGGTTATTAATCTTCAATCATGTCAAGATACCAAAATTACAGTTCATATTCCTATGGCATGGAATGTCTTCCTGCAGCAAAAGGATTCTTAGTGATATGATGGCATAGGGTGATATGGCTAATAAGAACAAAGAATGTGACTTAGAGAATTACAAATATAGATTCACAGACCATTTACTTGCACTCTGAAATTCCCTAAGTACTGATCTAAGTCCAGGTTTACATGTTAAATAAATTACAGTGAACTTATTTTAAAATATACTGATTCAGTTTACTTGTTTTCCCATTCATGATTGTTTTACACCATCATTGCATAACAATTTTTACGGAGTTTAAGAAACTTTCTTCAAACTTTAATTAAATTGGTAGATTTACAGGCTTGAAGGGACTACCAAATGGTATTACAAATATATAGATATTGTATGATATGTACTGTGTTACTTATATACACACACACCTACCTTCTTTCCCTTTTCTCTTGCTCTGATAGAATTAAGCACCAACAAAAGCCTAAACCAACCTTGATAGCCTCATGAATCCAAAACTTAATCTGCAAAAAATTTTAGTCTATTTAAAACAGGATATAATTTTCCCAGTTAACATTTTTTTAAGATTCTGAAAATTGTGATAGATTTTAAAGGGTGTAGCACAGTAGTGGAGAAGTGTATCTGAATTTTTTCTTCTATGCTAGTTCAAGTTGTAATGTAGCAAATGACAAACTTCTCTGAAATATATTTATGAAACAAGATAAAAGGTCCAAGTTACCTAAAATATAAATGTTCTAGTAGTAACAACATGTAATGTTGCATTCAAATGCATCTTCAAATTACAGATACTTCTGTATTTGGAAAATATATTATGCCCAGGTCACATTCCTGGGTTTAGATAAGTTTACAGTCACTCCCTTTTCTTTAAATACTTGAGAATTTTTTGTTTCAGCGTGTTCTGAAGTGTCATCATTTATTGCCACAGGCACAATGGCTATATTTAACTAATAATGACAGCAGTTGTCATTTGATTTTAAACTCACTAACACTAGTCTGACATATTATTTGAAGTATGTCTTAATTCTAAATTTGATTAAAATCATAAACATCCCATCTTCTCTGCCAATCAAAATATTTCATCCTCTTGCCCTAAAGTTTTCTGTGAACTCTTCATGAAAAAAGGTCATGGCATTAGTGTCCATGTAAACTAAAGAAGATCCACTGGTTGTAAAAATACTCTTACACATTTTTCCCAAAGCATAAATAAAAGTTTGGCTTCATCAATGAATGATGAATGTTTTCCACCATGTTTTTTGTGACAGCAATCACACTTTACATAAAAAATTAAATTTCCTTTTAAAAAAAAATGAATATACATTTTTCTTTGGGAAATAATTGAAAATATATACATGATTAGCAATTGAAATATCTAATTTTAGTCTAACAATTTAAACATGGAATCAAAATTAAAATTTAATCAAAAGTTCCTATGATTACACTTGAACAGTCCAGCAGAAATGAAGATGATTACAAGAAATCCAAAATTTGGTGTTGGTAGTTTAAAATAAATAACCAACATTTGTTCATGTCATTTCATATGAATTTGTCCCTTATTTACAGTCAAGTAAATATGAAAGTACTTCGGAAAGTAACTAGGTGTAAATGCCTAACAGCATAAATAAGGTGAGCCCATAAAAGACTGCATCAACAATGCACTATCATAAAAAAAAATATAGAGAGACTGGATGAAAGGTTAAGGCTCTTTGGCTCTGCGACTCAGCCCAAAATTCAACTGATAGGTTGATGGTTTACAATGCAAGCAATTTTCTTCCATTTGGCAGAGAGAAGAGAAACAATGCCTCTTAGCCACCATTCCTCTCAATTTTTTCTTTTGAACTTCTAGATCGCTGGATCTAGAATGATAATACTTGAAATATCGTTTCATTCTGCATTGGGAAACGTTTCTTCATTCTGCACAGTTGGCAACCAATTTTGGTTTGAGAGGTTTTGTACCAATGGTTTATTATTATACCAAGTATTTAAGCATTTTAAATTCTTACTGCAGTCTGTAGGTTAGTGAGGATACAGGTTTCAGCCTTTTGCATTTCTTGAAGAATGTTTCCTCATAACAGTCCTCCTTAGTGCAAATCAAGGAACTAAGACAAAAGTTCTGCAGACCAAGATCATTAGCTGATGTTTTGTGAAAGTTATGGACAAAAGTTCTTTACAAACCTTGGTCCATCGTATGCATAAAGTCTCAAACTTTTCTCTGGATCTGTCTTATAGATATGACCGAGGAGGTCAAACACAACTACTGACTAAACAGAGCTGTACTTCTTAAACATGATCATTTGCTGTAACTTATTGCATCCATATTCTTTTTATTCAAGATAAAATTGTAAAGCTATACTTGGAAAGAATGTTCCAATCTAGAAAACAGCATTCTTGTTGTATTACAGCATTGCCAACATTCAGCACTTTGATAATTTTTCTGTCCTGATCAATTTGCCTTACTTGGTTTTACATGCTTACATATATATATATGTATAAAGTGGCAATACACACAACACAGTATATTGTGTGTATTATCAATTTATACACATATATTATCACATTTGGCTATCAATTTACAACTTCCAAATAAGTTGTCATCTCTCATTCCATAAAGCCTATTGTGTGCTCCAAGAAATCAAACTCGTTGATCTGTCATGGTGGAAAATTTCTTTAGACACCAGTAATGTCATCAACCTCAAGCATGACACAAAAGTTTCACGTATTTTTTTTTTAAAGAAACTACCAGAGTTAATGTATGGGAGAGTGAAGCCTAAGTCTGGGAAATAAAGTTAAAGCCTGAAAACATACATTTGCTGTGGTTACTGAACCATCAATAAGACTGCACATCTAGATAAACATTTAATAAAAATCTGCCATGGAAGCTCTTGAGGTAGTGTTCTGTGAACAAAGCAGTTAAATTGCTTGAGATACACTGAGTGGCTAGAACGAAGACTTCAGTATTGTGAAGCGTTCCAAAGTTGCTCAGAAATGGAAACTTCATATTTCAAAAAGGTAATCACAATAATAAAGGGCTGTAAAAATCTGTAATATTAATTTCAATATAGTTTTTCCATGACAAAATATTAAAATACATTTTGTCAGAAACAAAATAAAATATAATCTGTTTTGTTGGCATCTCTCTCAATGACCAGAGTTTTTGTCATTCTTATCTTCAGGATATGATCAAGCTATTCTCTAAGTAAAGTATCCAAGACCATTTTGATATATGATAATTCAGGAAAAAACTTCAATCGCTTATGATAAATCGTTGCTGTGTATTTTGAGATCTTCAACCTATATTTTATGACAAATTAGCCCAGAGAATATTATTAAATACATATTTCTGCATATTTTACGATTGTTTTATAGCATATTCTTTTTTCAGATGCAAATTCCAGTATAGATGCACTTAAATAATATATATTACAGTAATTATGAGAAAAATTGTAATAAAAGGTATTAATTTCAAATTCATAGAGATTTATTTTTTCCAAAAATTAAATGTGACACATTGAGTTCTTACATGTTGATAAGTAAAAGCAATATTGTTATTTACAATGCTTCTTGGAACCAAAACATTTCAAAAACTATCAATAACTAGAATGGTGAGAATCAATCATTTCGCTGACACCTTCTCCTTGCAGAGTAGAAGTCCTGTTTTAAACATCCTTACACACATTCTTGTCAATTGAAAGAAACCTGTCTTGGTGAACTCTTAAATTGTGTAGACCACGTGGCATCTAAATGTTCTTTAAAAGAAAAATCTTATATCTTCATTTAAATATAGTCCTGAAATGCAGCATTGAGAACACTAAAATAGGACTACTTTTCTTAATGGCCCCTTTTTCAGAGTGTCTCAACAAGAGATAAAATCTTATTCGTTATTTATGGTTTTTACTTTTAGTGTACAGTAACTGAAAGATATATGTATCCTACAATTATAACTCTAAAGGGAAGATTACAGATATTTAGGCAAAGTTGCAGAAACATGAACATTTACGTACCAATCATTTCCATGTCTGTTAATAGATGGTAGCAACACAGTGTCAGAACTATAAGATAATGCTAAACAAGGTTTAAATGTTTATAAAAATTACTGTCAAATAGAAAACAAAATGAAGGTGCACTCATCCACTATTAAATACAGTAAATTACTATAAAATATACTACCTAGCTTAGTGCTTCCATATTTTAAACATTCATAAAAATTGATTTTAAAATTCTATAATGGTGAATTTATTTTGAGACAGGAAAATCTTTGCTGTATTTGAACAAAAAATACGATACAAGCATGCTTGCTAATACTCTTAAAGGAACAGTACATGATATAGTGCCTTTTAATCAAGCTACCAAGCTAGCATAACAACCTGCATAATAGAATGTGAATATCTTTTCCCTTTTGGTGCACAAATCACATGACACAAAAGACTTCCTTTAATACAGTCATCCAGAGAATGAGATCTGAAGGTAGGTCATAAAAAATGCCCTATACCCTGATAATAAAATGGATTAATCAGATGAATTGGCATACATGATCTGCGAAGCGGACCAGGCTTCAGCAAAGTCTTGTCACTATGACATGCAAAACATATATGAGCATGGTATATATATATAAAAAAAATAATTGGCCAAAATGCTGTCCCTAGGAAGTGATTCAGCTCAAGATCAGCACAGATAAATTAGGTGCATTGTATATATGTAAATTTCCTATATATAAGCTCTATATATGAACGGTATACTTTAGCTTCCATTATAGCCCGTGGAGGTCTAGTTAGTATGGTCATATAAAAATATAAATGGTTGACTTCACTACTCTGAAAGCTCCTGCAGAAATCATGCTCGGTATTAATTCACTTGGTAGTGAATTAGATCTGAGCATAATTGGTTTTGGATTGCAGTCTAAGTCTACAATCAATAAACCATGCAAAACTCCTTTATTTCCAACTTAGTAATTCTTGAAGCATGATCAAGGTAAATGGCTAACACAGAAACTGAAAAAATACTGAATGGAAGCTTACAAGTGGCCATGTCTTCTGCAATAGCAGGACTTATAAATGAACAAACTTTTTATGAAGGAGTGATAGCTAACTGGTTATTTTATTATGCAAGGTTGTTAATGTTACTGGAATTAAGTAAAATGGAAAGAACTTAGTTTCAGTTTAAGTTAATAACTTAAAAAAAAAAATGAAGCAGGACAGAGGACATCTGAAATTCAATTGCAAAGTGGTATGGGGTTGCAATAAAAGCTGACAGGAGAAACAGGAGGCAATAAAAAAATAAGAACATCTAATATTTTTTAAAGTTCAGAGACATATACAAATGTCTGCAAACAAATACTCCAGCATACAGTCAACCATATACTTCCAATGAACAATTAATTAAATACAAACATTGACTTTCACTATACGTAAATTACATGGAAAAACAACATACCAAAGAGCATTAACTCTTTGGCACAGTTCTGCAACATACTAGTTTTACAGCAGTCCCCCCAAAATATGTTTTAAATGCTTTAGACTTGGTACCTTTTTGTTTGCTAAACTTCGATAGGAAAGACACTTAACTGATGTCATGTGGATTTATTTTAAATATTTAACTAAACCAGAGATGACAGCTTTCACTTTTTGTCTCAGATGACAAAGTTTGCCAACTTATTTCTGTATCCTTATTCACTTAACCCAAATCCCAATTTAAATCTTAATGTCAGAAGGATGAGAAGGTGAATAAATTCAAACAAATTGGACCAAGCCATCAGTGGAAATTGTAATTATTCCAGGTATTTATACTCTTGAAGCAATGAAGCACAAGGTGATATATTTTTGACCGACTTTGTGACCGATTCAGTATTTAACACACAGATTTCAACAAAGACACTGACTTAGCAAATATTTATGTGTAATTATACACATAAAATGTCTGATTTCCATGTGACCACTTGTACATATTTGTATAGTTGGGACATTAAAGAATATCACTGATCTTCCATTACCACACAAAAGGGATTTGCTACTGATGTTTGACCTTGTTATCTATGCATTAAGAATTTTAATGCAGCGATCAGTACATTCATACCGACAAGTTATACGACTCCATGCTCTCCTGCCAGTCTTGGGCTAGAGACAGAAAACACAAAATACACGCTGTCTGCCTCTCTATATTTACATATTTCTAAAATTTATCTTCAAAGCATTGAAGGTAATTTAAAATATATAATTTTTGACTGATACTCTCACACTCTGTATAAATAACAAAAATGTAAGCAAAAAAAGTACTATGGAATGCTATATAGAGAATGAACATTTTATATGTCAGTTCTGATTTTTGAGCACATGGAATTCTACGTTATTATCTGTCATTTTCCAGTTCTATGAAAACAGGAGCATAAAAAGGCCTATTTTCTGATATTGGTGGCTTTTCTACTTAGAGCAGTGACTTTTTCCTGTTATACTTACCCTTCTAATGGACACACAATATGTTACTTTGTGCCCAAGCTCACCTACTCTTTCTTTTCTCAAAAGACAAGGCACATCTGCCACCTGCTCTAGTCTGTGTCCCAGCAACAACTGTCGAGCAGCAAAAAGATTGATTATCAGTCAAAAACCATTCAACAACACCAGATTTTGGTAGGTTAAGCTTGCTGATCCAGCAAGAGATGGTGTGAAATTTTCAGTAACATGTGCCAACATTTTGGTGCTAAAAGAACAGCAGTGCATGTCACAATGAAACACAGCCAAAGATAGCAGACAAAGCACAGAAGTTTTTCTTTAGAACTTGGCTTGAAAGAGGAAAACGAAAGAAATAAAAAAGAGTTTGAAAATCTACTGTAATGATTAGTTATAGGCAGGGAGAAACAATAAAGTACCAGTGAAGATTTTGTAAGAAATTATAGTGATACCCATACAAAAATACTGCAGTAATAGCACCATTTCAATTATTCACACAGTGTAAATAGCAGTTTTATCACACACTTTTGCAAGAATAAAAAGATTTCTGCCTGAATATATAGGCCATTCACTATAGCCATTCTAGTGAATGGATCGTCTGTATCATGCTCAGAATAATTTTCATGTTATCAACAACAGTTTATCACATGTAAAATTGATGATGTAAGACACAGACTTACTAACGTTTCATCCCTGAATACCTTCATGAATATGGAAACATATGCTTAATTACAGAACTTAGATAATAAAGGTAAAGGAGCCACTAATTAATATTAGATTTGTATCTGTATAAAGAGAGTTATATAGTAGTCATTTTCTTGGGCAAATACTCACTTATGAGTACCATATAGATACCTTCTTGAAATGTTATCTGAAATGTTATCTTGAAATGATATCTTGAAATATCAATATGTGAAAGATTTAAAGAATGATCATTGTCTTGGTATTTGCAAATACAGAATGGATGTTTTAACACTAATGTCTCATAATACTTCCCGAGGTCACAAATGTTATTTAAAAATAATATAGAACAATAAAATTAAAGACTTGTGTCTAAAGATAGTACATAAGAAAATAAGCATCCCCCAAAGTGTGAAGAATATATATAAAGTACATATAACAAAAAATATGCTCTCTAGCCAAATTTCTCTTTTCATTTTCTTCTTTGCCATCTCTATCATTTTTAAAAACACATCACTCACTTTACTTCTCCATGATTATGCAAATTGGACTTTTTCATATAACTTTAGTCAATTTATCTTATTTGCATTCCTCACTAGAATTGTACTTACACATACTCTATCCTAATAAACATTTTGCTTTTTATAATACATTAGCTTTAATAATTAAAGGTTCTTTAACATAAATGCCAGTTGAATTAATCATTTAATATAATATCCAGTTAATATCTTCAATTTGATACCAAACTCTACCTGAGTTAATATTATAAAATATTGGCCCAAATTTGTTGTGGAACTCTTAGAATGGACTTGGTCTTCATATAAAAGTTTGTTTCCAGTCTGCATTCAATTGTGTATAATGCGACAAAAATAAGAGGTATGTTGTGAATTATTCTATGCAGGGTTGAAAATTTTGGTGTATGGAATTGAACAGTGTCAAACATGCAGAAGGAGCCACGTGTATGAGCTGAGTTTAGCTGTGTAAGATGTCTTCAGGAAACTCATGCATTCATATTTGAGTTGTTTTGGCTTTTTTTGCTTTGTTTCTACATTTTTTAATTGCTTAATCTGTTTTCTGTTTTTTTGCCAGTATTCAGAATATTGAAACGTGACAAAGTTGTATTCACGTTTAAAACGTAAAAGATTCAGAAATAGATTTCCCCTTATAAAAAATAAAACATAATTACCAGACTGGTAGAGGAACGAGAGGAAAAGAGTATTGTTAATAATGGTCTTACTGAAAAACGTAAAATTAATAAAGCATGGTAAAGCAGATATCCCATATTGCTGTAAACGTCCAAAAATTTTTAAACAATGACATGAATGAATACACTCCTACATTATGTATTGTTTTTACTAGTGGAACAAACTTAATTATGTCTGTTTGATGTCACTGGAACTAAACAGTAAATTCAATAATCTCTTTACATTTTCACCATTTAACCTCCTGCAGGCTCCCTAATGTCTTTTCAGATCTATATTAAATTAAGTACCAATGCTAATGAAGGGCAATAAACGTGGCTGTCAGTAGATTTTTCTTTCATTAAGCACATTATCCTCTTACTGAGCTGTAAATGAGTAAACATTAGTTTTGTTAAACCATGCAAAAAGACAGGATGAAAATAATTTTTAATTGCAACCTTTAAGCCATTTGCTGGGGTTTCTCAGTTTTGTTTTTGTTTTGTTTTTTTACCTTTTTTTTTTATGGATCTAAAAAGGTCTCTTCAGTTGAAATAAAAACGTCAGCATCATGGGTTAAGTCTTTAGGTTCTAGTGCCTCAGTGCTGTCTGCCAAGAACTCTCATTGTGCAGCCATGTTCAGAATCAGCTTTTCAGTGCACTCCTCCAGCAACTAAGCGAATACAAGAGGTAAGGAATACTGATTACAAACATTTATTTTATGATCCATCTTAGTCAAAAAAATAAATTGGAAATCAGAAATCCATTCTCAAACTTATTTACCAATCCATAGATACACCATAGGTCAGTTAGTATTTTAGTGATTATTACTAGAAGTCATAAGATAACAAGGTGAGAAAAATATATACCTATAAAAGGATTGTTTTAGAAGTGCTGTGCTCTTGCCTTTTAATGATAAGTAATATTGTGCATTATTCCTTCTTGTATTTGTGTAACTTATTTCACTTAGTTTTTATAAGAATTTTTAACAAGTCACATTTAAGGAATAGCATACAAAGGAAGAAAAGTTTCACATAAGTGTAAAGGAATAAAGGGTTTACATTAGGATTTGAAGTAAAAGCTATAAATGAAGTTCATGCACGCAAGAAAACTTTTATTATAAGTTACTGAATTAAGGACAGAGACACTTCAGCAAAAATCTTTCTTGTGCCATTCTTGCAAGCTATGGCTGGTTACATTTGGCTGCTGTTTAATAACTTCAGATACTTCAAATGCCTTCTGGACATGCCACAGTTTTGAAACAGAGAGCACTGCTAATTCTGCTGAAAGAAATCCAGTTTAGGATATTAAAAAAAGAATCAAAAGATTTATATAAAAAAAAAAAATTTAAAGAACTTTTATAATTGTGCAAAAAGACAATCTGGATGTATAGTTATTAAAATTCTTCATTGCATAAGAATTTAGTTCCTAGCATGTGAGTCAAAAAAAAAAAAAAAAAATAGAAACTCCAGATAAATTGGGTTGTTTTAAGCAAAATAAATTTAGTCTATCCCAAAGTGAGTTTACTCAGAACTTTTCTAGAATACTCAGAAAACTCTAACATGAACTCCTTCTATGAAATATCATAGGAATTTCACAAGAAAATGAATTATTCAAACTATTTCTTAAGATCTATCAGCACAAACATACAATGAAAAAATTTAGTTGATTCTGAGAAAGCCTTTAATTAAAAAGTGCTTTCAATGGAAACTGTATAGATTACTGCTTCTAGTTGGAAAAGTAAGCACTGACAACGGAGTCTCTTCTCATGCAAAGTTTCAATCAAATTGACAGCAATTATGCCTGTACTGTGACTGCAGAGTGGGGATTATTGTTAATTATTTCTGTTTCCCAGATAGCACAACATAACTACTGCAGCTAGCAAAATAAAGTTAAATAAACTAACACTTAATAAAAAAAATCATAAGACTATTTTTAAATGCTCATACCAAAAATAACTCCTGTGTAATACTACAGCAAGGCTATTTAAAAAAAAAGGAGAGAGGGTAGCGGAACAGATTCATAATGAAATGTCATACTTCAGCAAGAGCATTTGTGGCATACGGTCTCCGTCCTAGTGTGCAACAAGAGGTTCCCATGCAAAATTCAAAATTGCGTTGAAAAAAAGGCCTAAGATTTTCAATTATTATCCCACGAAAATCCTTGGCAATGCTCCCATTCATTTCAGCGAGGGCTGAACTGATACTTCACTTACAACTTACTGGTACGTAGGCAATCTTACACATTTTATAATTTCCACATTTCTTAAAAGACAAAATGACCATATAAAAATCCTATACTTTTTGTCATCTTTCAACATTTCTAAAGTAAGTCACACTATCAAATTAGCGCAGTTATTTCTGTGTTGAGTGCTCAATCATATGAATAGGAAAGCCACAATCTGCCCCCTTTAGAAAGTAAATACAAGTTATCTTTTCGGCTTTTGGAGTTTACGACTTTCATACCTGTGGATACAAGTACATTGAAGTACGTATCTTATACAAAATTAGCAATTATGGATACCTCAGTGGTTTTGGATTCAGAACTTAAGAAGACACTTAAAAACAAATTTAGAGCCGTTTGTATTCTATCTGAGGTCATGTCTGCAAAGTGAAAGCATAACTGCAATCACCTAGATTTGTTTAGGTTAATGCCAGTTTGCCAACTCAAAATAGAACACTAAGAAGAAAAAGCTTTGGATGAAGAGATCTTAAACACACTTAAGTATGATTTCATTCACCAGATCTTTATTTTAGTCATCTTTGTGGTACATTGCAAAATCCAGTTCTTCTCTTGGCTTTTCCAGGCGGAATCAATTCATTCTTGGATTCATTATAGAGAATCATGTTCTTTAAAGAAAATCAGCCTGATGAATAGTAACTACCTACTGCTAGGTGTACTGAAAATTGGCAAGGCATACTGCAATGCCGGTTTTATTGACATTTTATTTGTCTTTCAATAACATTTGATTAAAATCAATAGAGTTTTTAAAAGGATATACTCTAAGAACTTGTTAGGTCAAGAAATCTTAAAAATTAACAAGGTTGGTTTAAGAATACCAAGAGAATCATCACTACGAGGTGACCAAACTCCATCAGACATTAGATTAAAAGCAACGGAGGAGAGCTTTGATTACCTTAGTTGACCTGTAGGAACACTTTCAGGTCTGTTTCTCTTGAAAGGTGATGTAAGACAGGAATTGTCCACATAGCTTCATTTGTAGGTGTCTATATATCTGATAGTCCATCACAGCTTTGAACAGATTGTTTTATGTGTAGAACAATCTCCAAGTCTTGACCTTCTTGATACAGTTGCTGATTGCAGATGTGTTATGGGCAGTTGTCTAGAGCTTTGCTTCCCTTCAGTATTTTCAACAGCTATTTTTATAGGAATGGAGACATTTCCTGAAAAAGAAATATAAATATAGTCAAAATTCTATTTTTCTGCTTGTTGTTTTCAACTATTTTACATTATTAATGACTGGTTGTAAGGAGCTCAAAACACCTCATCAATGAAAAGCATACAAATTAAAGTTGGAAAATACCTCATAAAACTGCACTAGAAGTTTCACCCTGATTCTTGATCCTGCAAATTCAACTCAACTTAGTTACTTCAGAATTCAGTAAATGAATCTTCGCATAAGCCAGAATGATAATGGAAATTGCATACAGAGCTGTAGGACAGGATGATGGTGAAGTACAGTAGGTATTTCAGCTATACTACACTGCACTAGCATGAAGTTTGTACTAGCCTTCCTTCATATAAAATGAATATAAAACTGTCTCATATGGCTAAAGAAAAAAAATATTTATTTTTATTAAAAATAAAACTTTAAAATAATGAGAACACAAGCCTTCAACTTTCAGTTTGAGGCTACTATTAATGCCAAAAAATTACTTTATACCACAGCTCAATGACCTGGGTGGAATATTGACCCATATGAAGTTCATACAATCTCACTTTATGCTGTCCTTTAAAAGATCCAAATCACCACAAGTATAACTATGCCAACAGCAGTATCAGAGATCAAGAAGACAGAAAGGAATTGGATGAGACCAAGTTCTCACTCTCCTTTCATATTCCAGTAATTTTTACCTGTCAGAATATTCACATTTAAAATTACATAAATGATGTCACAACAAGCACAAACTTAAAAGGCACAAAAATTTATCTGCATGGACTGCATGGAAATCCTTACACTAAAATACTATGATCACTGGAATACTCAATATTGGAGTTCAGTAAAAAAAAAAAAAAAATTAGAATTATAACTGAACATATTATGCTGTGTTTCAAATTCTGACTAGTGGCAGCAGGAGGGTTTTTTTGTAAATACTGTTTTTCTTAAAGGACTGTTTTGTTATGCATTTCAAGAGCAAAAAAAAAATTTAAAAAAATGAACAAATCTCTGTACAATAAAATCTATTAATCGTCATTATTTATTCAGTAGATAACTTCTTTATTGAATGGATAAACTCTAATTTAGTGTTGCATCAACAACTTGGACAGAATATGAACAGTACAGTTACTATTAACTACAGATTTTGTTGTTTATAATGACAAATAAACCTTTATATAAGTGGTCTGGTGTAGCCAAGGGCTACAACTTTTTAACACTGTATAGCACCTACTAAACTTCCTGCTAGTAAATCACACTAAATACAAGGAAAATACCTACAAGACAATTGTAGATTTTTCTGTTTGTTTCCAACTATTGTTCCTCAGTCCTCGTTCAGCTTTTTCTTTACCACCAACATAACTGTTAATTAAACACACAATGCATGTAAACCTTAGGGTACTAGTACATACACTCCAACACCTTAACTGTGATGGTTTCAAAGAGAAAATGGAAGCATGCAATTACCAAGAGTAATCCTATTCTTGCAGAGCTGAACTCTTTTATAACTTGGGAAAACCCAAATTTAGACGTTGCTCTGGTGCCCATCCTTCTGGAGATTAAACACCATAAAACAAAGGTCTAAATACGTGGAAACCTCATAAGAAGTTCATTATGAAATGGTGTTTAGTAGTCAGGAAAAATGGCTTGTTGCTCCTTAATAAAGCAAAATTCCTACTCAATCAATGGTAAATTCAGCTAGCTGCTAACATGAGTATGTTGTGAGCTTATTTTTATGGCACAAATAAAAATGCCCAGATAGAGATCAGAAGATAAAAGGTTACCAGAAATTCAAGCAGGATATGAAATATCAGACAGACTAAAAATCTAAAAACCTGAAGAGATCTATCAACTTTTTGTCCTATTTACAAGCAATTAAACTGCAGTTTGTTCATGGACAATCCACTGAAGTCTTTTTGTAATGACTGACTACAAAAGCAAATTTTACTTTCAGCTGGTTCCACATGCTGAATTTTTTTTTATCTATGAGATCAAAAATTTTATCCTACTTCTCCAGTGCAATTTTCTAATTTTTCATTATTTTCTAAAGCACATTTCTTCACATTTCTTCTTTAAATAGCGAACAGTAAACTAAAGAAAAGTAAATAGCCCACATAGTTTTCTAAGCCATGAATCTACTCACAAACAATATATTTTTTCCATAAGTGGAAAATATAGTTACTTTAACAGACATCTCATCAGTTACAGCTATACAGGTCAAAGTTATCACACAGTTTTGGATATGAATTCAACAGCAGGATAATGACAGTTGCCAAGGATTTGTACTTGCTGTCGCTTAGTACTAGTGTTGCCTGTCTATGTATTTTTTATACAGAAGCCATGGAATTTTTTATGGATAGCAATTACTTACAAT
The DNA here is from genome assembly GCA_013396635.1 of Penelope pileata. Taxonomy (NCBI): domain Eukaryota; kingdom Metazoa; phylum Chordata; class Aves; order Galliformes; family Cracidae; genus Penelope; species Penelope pileata. The sequence continues at coordinate 63,256 of WBMW01005324.1, forward strand.
ATACAATGAAGTACATCAGATGTAACAACCATCCTTTAGCCCTTCATTATTTGGTCGTCTCTTTATTATGTCTACTCATCCATTTTCACCTAAATTATTTATTTATACTGCATATTTGACAAGTATGTATTTTTTTTTTATTTTTTTCAGTAGTTGTTTAAAAGATAGTGATTTATTTTAATATTCTATTTAAATTTACATATTTAAATTTATGCTATTATTTTTATTTTTGTAAACCTGTATTTGTAATCATCTTGTATTTCTCAAGAAAAGCACTAACTATGCAGCAACGGCATTTTATTTAGCTATCAAAGGTATTAAAAATAAAAATAACAATATCAGATCTTAACTATAATGGAGGGGTTAAGGAAATCTGACATTTATTCATTATTTGTTCACATTGTTAAAGTATTTTTCTCCAGCCATATTTGATATTTATTTGCACTTGCATTATTGTCGCATTACACACATGTATGCTCCAGATAACCATATTAATATAGCCTCTTATTGACAGAAAAGAATGGGATGTTTCAAGTATTACATTCCTGAAACATTATCTGGTACAGGCCTGTAATGATGTCACCATAAAACCTGTGAAAATTCTAAATGTAATTTTATTATATCTACAGTACACATCACTTACATGATTCTAAGCAAAGTTAAATATTTTTTTTTAATTTAATATAGTTATGAAAATGGCTTCATAATCATTCACCCCATAGAGATAGTTCTATGTATGAGGGCTACTCAGAAAGTAACCTCCCTATTTTTTGATGTCTGCTTGTAACATCAGAGGTGGATGTTGGTATGGCAGGAGAGGCTGAACTTTCCTGCTGATATTTCATTCCATTTTGTTGCTGTGCAGCAGGTGGCAGCAGAGGGGCAATCTGACAAGATGGCACCTGATATGAAAGAGCAGATAAAGCAAAGATGCATCATTGAATCCCTCCATGTGGAAAAAATGGCACCCATTGACATTCATCAATGCTTGCTGATCGCTTATGGAGGCCAAACAGTGGATATGAGTGCAGTGAGGCAGAGGGTGGCGTGTTTCTGCAATGGCAGTGGTGACATGAAAGGCAAGCCATGTTCTGGACAGCCATGCACAGCTGTTCTCGCATGAAATGAAGAGTCTCTCAATCAGCTCATCTCTGTGAATCAGCTAAGGGTGGTAACTGTATCAAAAAAAATTGAGTTTTGTAGCTGAGAATTTGCTCTATCAAATAGCGTTATTGTGCTCTTTGTAGCTGTTGTAGTTTCCATGGAAATAAAAATAGGAGGCATTACCTTCGGAGCAACTTCTATAATCTGTATCACTTTGGAAAGGACCTTCTTCAACAAATAATGCTGCAAACCTCACTTCTGGCTACTTATTGTCAAGTAAACTGTTCTCAACTTATACAAAAGCTGAAAATAGGAAGTGAGGATTGTTTTCCTTTTATTAGGAAAACCAAATCCTCTCCTTCTCTCGTAACAATGTTTTTGATTACAGTTTATTAGAAAACAGCAATTCATTCACAAAGGAGTGCACCCTGAGTAATAACAGAATAAGTACATGCTGTGTGTGAAACTCATATCCCACTAAAATTGTTGGGAATTTTGCCAAAGGCTTGAATGAAAATTTTATCCCAGATCTCTGAATTGTTGAATAGAAAGAAGCTGCTCCTTCTCTCTTTCCCCACCCCCACGGAAACCCTGCCATCCCAGACCATAAAAGCCATGAAAGATTTTTCTCCAGCACTGTGAGAAGAAAGAGGACTTCATTGCTCAGTTAGACAATTGTTGCCTAATGTAGAGAAAAAAAAAAAAACTTTTAAACAACATTTTTTGGATAACACAAGAATCTGACAGCGTTCAATATCTCATCTCACTTAGGCTTGAAAAGCTAGACAGCACCCAATATTTCTAGTGCCTGCCACACACCAAACAACAGAGAAATAGGTTTGCCTGTCAGTATCTGGAACAGACAAAACATACTCTGTCTGAGGAATTAAGTTTCCATGCTAAGAAAAATACATCAGTGTGAAAAAGGAGTGCATGTATTTCCTTGACTAAGTAAGAGCTCCCAAGGAAATTGATAATTGAGTCATCATAGTGCAGTTATACTAGCTAGGTACATCATAAGGGAAATAAAAAGCTGTAAAAGATCAAAAGTTAGGTGTCAGTTGTACTTCAAGTGGCTACCATCTGCTCCAGCACTTCTCTATGAAGCAGAGAAAAAGAAGTTGCAGCACCTCAGGATCTTAAATGACTGCATGGGGCCTGGTCGCGCCCTCCTTCTGGGGCTTTGCCTGGGCTCAGGGCCAGCTTCATGATGGCGCAGCTGAGGGCTGCTCCTCCTTCCCTTAGTGACCCGGGGGATCTGCCAGACAGCTCTGCAGGGTGTCCCCAGCCAGGCCGACCCCCCCTTCCTGCGGGATCTGCATTTAAGCTGAAGCTCCCGCGCTCAGCCTGGCCTGAGCTGCAGCCCCATCTGCACAGCAGCCGTGCCTGGCAGCGGGCCCCATGGACTCAGGTCTGGGCCCCAGCCCACAGGATGTCTTCTGGCCAGGCCTGGCAATGACTGCCTGGCTGCTTTGGACCTGTCACCAGACCTGAGGCTCACCCTGACCGGCAACCCGTGCTGCTGGCTCATCTTCAACACTGCTTCCTCATCCCAGAGCTGCCGGTGAGCAGGACGCTGGCTGACCTGGCTGTGCCTGCCATCATGCTCAGCCCCAGCCCCCCATCCTACAGCCTCACCACACTCTGACCATGGCCTTCCAGGAACAACAGGATTTCTTCCCTTCAGGAAAAACATGCAGCATCTAGAAATTTGTAATCATTATTTTAAAGATTCCAGTACCACTAAGTTATCTGCAGATGGATCCAGAAGGAAAGATTGACAAACATTGAGAAGACAAAAATCTCAAAGGAAAAGTTGAAAAATCTGTAGGATTTTGAAATATTGTCCCTTTGACTGAAACAGTGTATTGTATTGAGAAGGTACAAAAATACCTTAGATGTTTTTCTTGCCTTTATCTTCAGACTGAAAACGATGCTAGGAAAATATTTACTCAACTATATTTTTACAAATTACCACATGGTGGCAAATTAAACATCTTGCTTTGACAAATGACATGAGTGAAAAGTTGCAATGGCTTTACTCACACATCTTTTGCCAATATAAGTTGTGCATCCATGTGGCACATGCCATATGGCGTTTTTCCTGAGCACTTACTAGATTTTTGTTGTTTGCCATTTCCTGTTTAAAAGTACAAAAGATTGTGATCTTTTCCTTCTCACGCTTAGAAATGCCTTCCACATGGACTTGCTTCAGAATCTTTGCAGGTACTGAGATCCAGCCTGTTTCCTGGATCCTCCCTCTTGTGTTTATTTGAAGACAGGTTTAACATTCACCTTTTTCAAATTTCAGGGAATCTCCCCTAATGATCATAGTCTTTGGCCACACACAGCACTGGCCAGCTCCCTTAGCTTCCTTGGAGGTATCTCGTCCAGTCCCTGAATATACCCTATTAGGTCCCCAAATACTTTTGTCTCCTGTGTCTATCTCAAAAAAGACAGGGTGAAAGTCATACTTGGAAAAGGCTTCTTTAAATTGGGCTTTCTGACTGAAAGATTATCCAGCCCTATGTTCCCATACCTTGACACTAATTATAAAAAATTATTTTCTGAACAATTCTGCTAAAAGTAATGGAAATATATTTGCAGAAAGGTATGACTCAACACGCCAAGGATGGCAGAATGCAGCTTCAATGACAGAATTCTATCTTTATCCCAGTAAAGCTGAAGTTTAAGATGTCTTTGAACACTTCTCCATGCATGGTATCCTGTTAAGGTTCCAGCTATGCCCTGGAAGTTCAATGGCTTCACACCTGGAGGCTTACTAGATGTAGCAACTTTTGTAAGATGGAAGATACCACTTCTCAAATGATTACTGTTACAACCCCTTCCACAAAACATGTTTTTGAAATCTAGGCTGAAAAGCCTGGTCACTTGCTACGTAGTCTGTTACATTAACAAAATTAGTTACATTTGTTAAACTCATGCTGGTGCATTCAGTATCAGCATTCAATAGACTCAGCTTCCCAAAGGAATTAAGACCTGTAACTAATCTATCAGTTTACCTTGATTAAATTTATGTCCACCAATCCAGCTATGACTGAGGTGACCTTTCTACCACAAATCCATTCAAAGTACAGCTGCTGAAATAATCCTTTTGACTAGCACTAGATAACAACATTTACTCTTGCTCCCCTAAAGGTTCTTCCCTTGATACCTCAAAAAGATTTCTTTTTTTTGTATTTCTTTTGCACCACAGGTTGTGCACATCCTATTTATTACTGTATTTCCGCATAGCTCTGGATTCAAATAGGCAGATAGTCAAGTTTGCAGGTGATTTATACTGAAGAAAGAATTCTTTTCCACTACACACCTGGAGAGAGGAGGAAAGGGCTTCATTCTTGCTGCTTGCCAAAGAAGAGGAGACATACTCCTCTTCTTTGGAGAAGACGAGGGAAAGTAAAGCGGCAAAAAAGTGTTCCACTCTATGTCAGAGATAAAAAATATACTGCCATCTGTTCAATACCAGAGCAGGGAAGAAAGCCATTAAAAGGCTCTAGATCCATGCTAGAATCCCATAAGAGAAGAGGAAGAGGAGAACTTTACCATGCTTCTTTTCCAAGAAGAAGACTTTTGCTTGATAAAATATCCGCTTGTTACTCGCAAACAAGCATAATCTGCTCTAAACTCAAACTACAAATGCTTTCTTATCTTTTTAGTAATAAATTATAGCCTTACATATGTAAATAAATACAAGTAGCATCGTGCCACTGATCTTCCCAACAACGTTACACTTGGCAGCTACCAGATGCTGCATGATATGTTCTCTCCAATCCCTTCTGCATTGGATACCCTCCTCAAAGACTCCATACAACTTTAAGTATTTCCCTTAGTATAACAACAACGAACAATAGTACTTTCGATATAACATCAAATTATAATAGTTAGGCAGAAGATAAACTAGGGTTGGTGAGTTGGTGCTACTGATCTGTTGTTCCCTTGATTCCATCCATTGAAAACAGCTACAAAGCCTCTTACACAAACCGATCCCTTTGACTAGTTATGCACAATGGATTGATGTTTTGTTGCCCTCCCACTTTCAGTGGCAAAGAGCCATTAGGACAGCATAGCTGGGCCTTCAAGCTACACCTTGCAGTTGAAACTGAAAAGACAACAGAAGCATTGCTTAAGCTAGGACTAAAACCTCTGTGTAATACAGAAATATATAAGGAAAGATAATTTGAAGTATAGCAACTATATTCTTCACTGTACTGCAAAAAGGCATTTGATAATTTGTCACCATACCTGGAAAGTAGTTTAATCTTTACCATTATTCAATTATGTAGATTTCTTTTAATCAAAAGAATGGTAAACCATAAAGTTTGCCTCTAAAGAAAATGATCAAATAGCCCATTAGCCCTGTGCCCTTCTTCAACAAATACATGGAAACTCTTCCAATCATCTTGGAAAAAGCCAATTAAAATGAATGATCTAAATACCAGAGCTAAAAATTTCATTTGATAATTACATTTCTCAAGAAACTATTGTTAACTAACTGTGAAATATTGTAAGTTGTTCCTATAATAAGTCATAGGAGTCTTATTCAGTCTTTTCATTATAGGAATTCAGAGTCATATGAGCACTTCTCATTTGGGGTGGAGACTGGGATCCCTAGATGAAAAATGCCATGCAAACAGGTAACACATTCCAGTGAAAATATACCAAGTGAGTGATTAAAGATGAAAATAGCAAGTTCTTGGTTCAGCCAAGTGCCTGGCTTTTTATATCATTTCAATGCTCAAACATTAAGTAAATATTTATGGAAAAAGTCAGACAGGCATAGATATAACTCCAGAGTAAATGTGGCAGGTTAGAAAAGACAAATTGTTTGTCACAGGGTGTAGGAGTAAATGCTGACCTGTACTAGCAAAGGAAGGAAACGTACAGGTACCTTTGTGCTTCCCTTAGTTAATCTGTGCCTGGTTTAGACTGATTGACACCACACTTTAAAGACAAAAACTAAAATCTAAGTCATAAAATCTTCCAAGTTATCAAATTTGTCTGAATTTTCATCTGTTGATTTTAATCCACCCGCAGCACACTAGACAAGGTAATAATTTATGATAATTATATGAAAATATACAATTAATATTCATCACCTCTCATTTCTCATCACTTTAGATGATCAGCAATGCAGAGTAAAAATGCTGTCAGATTTCTAATTGCTTTGTAATGGGACTGAAATAGGGAAATTGTTAAAGACAAACAATCTGTCACTTGTCTGTTACCTTAACTATCTATCACTTAAAAAACCCTCATTAAATACATTGCTAATGAACGACAAAAGATTGTACTCAGCGTGCCCAGATGTACCTTTTTAAACAATATTGTAAATTGCTTAAATAATTCCCAAGACGTTTTCAATCATTTTTGTGGAAATTTAATGGAAAACATATATTTTCAGTGCATGTTACATCTCATTTGTTCACATCATTATGACATTTAGTCTATCATATTCCCATCTCCTGGGAGACAAAACTTTGTTTTTCTTTTTACTGTTGACAAATCTGACCCAGCTAAAGCAAATTCTAGAATAAGTTAACATTCAGATCCCTGTCACCTTTCTCATAAAAAAAAAAAAAAAAATTAAAAAAAGAGCAAAAATGCATTGATATATTTTTAAAAGCACTCCCTTTCTCTTTCAAAGATTTTTTAACCTCTAGGTTAAAAAAGAAGTCTAACGTTGTCCATGGTTGAACAAACTATTTTATCTCTCACAGACAGAACAATTCCTCCCAAGAGACAGAATTCAGAATCCTCACTTATTCTTTTCTTTTGAGTCAGCTGTCTGCTATAGTTCTTTCAGAAAACTTCATCTGAAAAAAAAATAAAAATCTTCTCAATGTACTCAGCTGGTCAGAATGAAAAAAGCAGGCCATTGGTGAGATCCCACAGGGAAATACTGTAATATTAACTGCCATATTAATTAATACCTCCTAATAATTGTCACATAAAAATATGGAAAAAAAATCAACTAGAAAAAAATACTTGAGAGAAAAAGTCAGAGGGAGAGAGAGAGAAAGAGAGAGATCAGAAAGCAGCTGGAGAAGCAGCAGAACACAGAAGAAGACAAGAAGCAGAAAATGATGTGGAGCAGAGCCCCTAGCTCCAGATAAAACAAATGGCATAGTCGTAAGTTGTGGAACTTTTTCCATTACGGCTCTCCAACTATACAGAGGTATTTGTGGCAAAAATTGTAATTTTTCCAATTTTGTTAATGTTCTAGATGGCACATAATTTAGAAAAACTTGCCTTCTGATTTTTATATAACCTTTGAATTTTATGGGCATCACTCTTTCACTCTTCTATACACATGCATGGCAATATAAAACAAATACAAACCAAAAAATCTTTAAAAGCTTTACTAGTGTGCTCAACACTTCAACAAACACCAATTCTCTTCAGAAGTAAGAAAAAAAAGGTAGTACTTACATCTGAAAAAGCCTCGATGTTTCAGGTGTTTCTTACAAGAACTAGATAACATCATTTGCCCTGATCTATTAGTGTATGTATGGTAGTTCATTTAATTTCTTAAATAATTATTTTCTTGTACTTCTGGGACAACGCTGTGATAGTTTAAAGCATCTTACAGACTTAGGTTCTGTATCTCCTCCATCTTTCCATTCTGGAATAGCAGCCCCAGATCTGCCTGATTTCAGTGTCTATTTCCACACATCTCAGAATTTCAAGCTTCCCTCCCTTACCACATCACTTAGCTTTTTTTTTTTTCCCCCTCCCAACAGAATGGGGGAAAGCAGCAAAGCCTGTGACTGGGTTTATCTACATGCTGACCCACTGGTCAGGAGCTAGCAAAAGGAATCAGCAGGAGTCCAGCCTGCCTTGCCCTGCTCTCTTCCCCACACACCCACTGGATTTCAGCAAAACTTGAAGGAAGTCAACTTAGATAGCTCTAATCATGAAAGTTTGTCAGGTTGGCTTGGGGCTGACCAGCAGCTGCAAGAGGCACTAAGAGCAGGCAGAGCACGACAAGACTGCCTCTAACCGTACCTCAAAACCTAACCTTGTGATTTCGGAAATGGCAGGGATTGAAATACAGGAGAAACCGAGACACAGGGATTACAGCACCAGACAAGGCCAGAGTATTAACACAGTGGGTCTGTGTTAACTCATATTCAAACAGTACCACGAGCTTCTCTAACATTCACCATCCCTGCATGCCATGGCTCCCCACAGCGATGTCAAGTATGCAAATTGTTGTGGGTTTAGCTTTTGTTGTGCCTTGCACTGCAAACCAAAGTGGTAAACAGTTGGCATACACACCCCTCAAAGTTACAGAAGGGAAAAAAAGGAGAGAGAGAGAGAGAGACTTTTTTCAGGAAAAGAAAACCTTTTTGTAAATAAAAGATCCTTTTTTTTTTTAGAAAAGGGAAACCACTGCAGTGGTTTCTTTCCATAGTTTGCACCTTTGAGAGCTCACAAACATCGAACTCTTAATTAAACAGAAAAGAACAAGCGTTCCACCTCCAAAATCAACCCACTGACCTCATCAATAATTCCTTAACATTTATTGTTAATTTTACACCAAACAACTGCCTGCAGATCACCATGCTGTCAGATACAAATGCTCATAATTTCTCAAATAACTAACCCTGTAATGAATGGAGTTGGAGAACCTCTGTAGCCACGACAAAACTCAGTTTCCTCCATCAGATCTGAGTTCGTCTGAACAAATGTTTGAAAATATTTGCTAGCGGGGGCTGCCAGAGATTACAAACACTGGGATCAGAGCACCAGCCCATGCTCGGTACAGACAAGGGAACATCTTTCTGTGGTTATTTCCTCACAAGAGGGTGCTCATCCCTCCCCTCGGGTCGGGCACCCGCGGAGCGCTCGGGACGGAGGGGCGGGAGGAGAGGGGGCGCTGCCGGGTCCCCCCAGCGACCCTCTACCCTCAGGGTGGGGAGGGGCACGCGCAGCGGCGCGGGAGAGGAGGCGGAGCGGCGGCCGGAGCCCAGCGCTGGGGGGCGGCCGGGGCCGCTACTTACGGAGCTCTCAGCCGCTTCAGTAGCGTCATCGTCGCCATGGAGACAGCGTCGGGCCCGGCCTGCACTCCGCTTCCTGCCGGTGCTCCGCTGCCAGGGCCCGGGCGGAAACACGCGGGGCTCCGCCGGGAACGCGCCCCGCTGCCCTTCACCACAGTCAGGCGGCGCTCGGAGGGGCTGTTTCCCGTCGGACGGGTGATGCAGGATCCTGTGGGCTGCGCGGAGCAGCAGCCGCTGCGGGGCAGGTGGGTGCGGGACGCGCTGCGCCGTGCTGTGAGGGGCGGTTGGTCTCGCGCCGCGCTGCTCCGCGCTGCGGGGGCGGTTGGTCTCGCGCCGCCGTCCGTTGGCGCTAGCGGTCGCGGGCCCTCGCACCGCTGCTGCGCGGCGCGAGGCTCTGCCGGGCTGCGGTCGCGCCGTGCGCCCAACGCCCTCGGGGCTCCGGGCCTCCGTTTGGTGCCTGGGGCCATCGCCTCGGGAGAGGTGGCCAAGAAGAGAAAAACGCCCCTATAAATGGGTCGTATTTAGGGGCCTGCGCTCGCTGTGTTCTTCCATTGTGTTTGTAATGGTTGGTTTCTTTTTTCCTTATATGCTTTTCTGCTTAATAGTTAAAAAAGTTACCTCTTTGTACCCAGCAGGTTGAAGGGGGGCCCATACTGCAAATACCAGAGCGCAAAGCACAAGGCTTTCATCTTCCCATGTATGTCCTACTGCAGGTTTCACAAAACAGCACTCGTCTGTACTTCACTCTTCAATACATTAATTGCAGTATTGCTTCAAAACGTAAAGCATCCATTACTTAAAACATAAATAAGTTCACAATAGTTCAGGCAGTTGAAATGCAACGTCCTTCCCAGGCAGCCTGTGCACTGCTTAGAGCCAGGGCACACCCCAGCCTGGTTCCCATCACTTCCCTATGCCCCGTGTCCTGTGGGATGATCCCAGAGCTCATCGTGTTTCCTTATTTCTTGTTTTTCTAACTTTCTCAAATCATAGTTATAACTATTTCCTTTTCTTCCACAGCACTAAGAGAGTACCTTCAGGGCTGGTCAGAGCATGGCCTTTGAACGGGTTGCACAAAAGGACTGGTACCAAATCCTGGGTGCAAAGCCATCAGACAGCCCAGCAGAACTGAAACGCAAGTACCAAAGACTTGCTTTGCTAGTGAGTATGCTTCTGTTATTTACATTGTGTAAAACTGAATTGTATAAGCCAGTAAAACAGAACCTGCAGGTCTTGTTTTTGCTGTTTTTTTTTTTTTTAAATAACTTTTTAAATCAGTGTGAGTTTATAGTATCAACTTACTGAGGACAGTTTAAGCATGACTTAAGTATCCACAGTCTGTGCTCTGCCATCTTTCAGAAAGAGAAGTTGAGTTGTTCTGGTTCTAAAATACTGATACGGTTCTAAAATATGTTTTCCTACTTTGCTAAGCACTCCTGGATGAACTGTATCAAATACCCTTTTATCAGATGCTGTATAGTCAGGAGTACAAGGCAAAAGGTCATTGGTTGTAGCACCTTGTGCAAACAAAGAAGTGAGATTGCTTCAGATAAATTTCTAGCAAGGCCAGGTAAAGTATTAAATGACTTAATGGTCATAAACAAGGGTAACAAAAATTTCAGGCTTACACAATGGTGATCTACCACCAAGATGATGACACTTCCCACAGGAACAGCCAGATCTCACAAGAGAGATCCTTTCCCCTCAGTGGCTGGCTCTTAAATGAGCCCAGGGTAGCCCCACCTTGGGTCCACCCCACACGGTCACGTGGGGAGGGGTGGCACAGGTGCTCCCCAGGCCAGCCACTGCCCTTCACCAGCTGCTCAATCACTGATTCAGGCCGTGACCTAGTGTTCCCCTTGCACATGTAGTCGTGTGATGTGCTATCAGGGCATTTTTTGGTGATATTCATTATCATACACACAATGTCCCGAGTTAATACATATACATCTATATGAAGACCAGATTCTAAGAGTGAAAAAGTTCTTCCTGAAAGGCTGCAGTAATGGAATCTATAGGAGGAAAATATATGAGTATCAATTTAGGTTTTATATGAAGGCTTCCTGTGCACTTTTGTAGAGTCGTATTTTTAGCCATGCTTTAAGACTTCGTGCTCTCTTCGTTTTTCTCATCTTCTTGGTTTTCATGTATAGAAATCTTAGAGCTCTTCAAGATTACTTCATGTTGTCTTGGTTCCTCTGCTTTACTCCTCCCCTAAATTCAGGCATCTTCATCAGCAGGTGATGTAGCAAGATGAGCAAAATGAGGCATAGGTTTTTGGTACCTTTGGCCATTTTAACCAAACTTGATAGACATGCTGAAGTCCCAAACTAATTAAATGATTAAGTGTAATGAAAACTGGCAACTTGGTAGAGAAGAAAGAAAGTGAGCAGAACGCAGTTTTTATATATTCTTTTAGGTGGCTGCTAAACTAAGGGAAACACTAGGTCACAGCCTGAATCAGTGATTGAACACCTTGTGAAGGGCAGTGGCTGGCCTAGGGAGCACCATGTGACGTGAAGGGGTGAACCCAGGATGGGGCTGCCCTGGGCTCATTTAAGAGGCATCCACCAAGGGGGGTGTATCTCTATTATAGGATCTGGCTGCTGTGGGGGGATGTGTTGTCATCTTGGTGGGAGATCACCATTATGTAAGCCTGAAATTTTTATTACCCTTGTTTATGGCCATTAGACCATCCAATACTTTACCTGGGCTTGCTAGAAATCTATCTGAAGCAGTATTGCTTGTTTGTTTGCACAATGCTAGGCTATTGGTATTGGCAGGGCTATAGAGAACATGTGCATGTCTGGTCTTGCTTAGTTTCAGAGTGAATGTGGTAGGACGTTAGGACTTTTAAAGTGAGTTAAGGAAAATGACAATTCAGTGGAGACTGAATTTTGTAATTTAGTTAAAACTTAAATAATTTCATGCTTTTTTTCTTCCCACCTCATGCCTGTAAAAACTGTTGTGTAGGTTATTTTGCTAGAAGAAATATGTTCCAAATGAACACATTTTGGTGTTCTTATTCTTAAGTGAATTGCCTGAGTAGTCCTGCTGTACATCTACTCTTTCTCAGTGCTAACTTATTTCTTTGTGAACTTTATGTGAAATTGTTCTGCATACTTGAAGAATCTTAGGTTTCTAAACTTCACAGAACATGTGCAGGCAGGTATAGGACAAATACTTGGTGCTCACTGTTAAATATTAGAAAAATCATTGTAGTAGAGTGCTTTGGAAATTAAACTTCTTACTTCTGCTCTTAACAGAAGTTGTTTTGGGGTTTTTTTTTCTTGGACCTCCTTAGGTTTATTGTTTTACTGAGGTAATGGTAAAAATGAGTGAAATTCTGATAATAATCCCTTTGTTTGGGATGAAAGCAACAGAGGGAACTATAGTGTAAAATACGTCTTCTGTTCAGATAGGTTGCTAATCTCAATCAAATACTGGAATTAATGTATTTCTTTATGCATATGTGTAATAATGGCATTAAAATTAGGCGTGAAGTATTGCTCAGCTGTTTGCCAGTTGAGGAAATGAGAACAGAATGTGAATATGTATTTGTTTTCCTGTATGTCTCTTTTCCACGTGAAACTGACTCTGTGTTATACCACTATCCTCCTGTAATTAACAGGAAACACATAGAGTGAGAAATCTTGGAATTTACAACAATCTTTTTGCAACTGCAAATGTCTATAGTTATAGAAGATGAGAAGATTATTTTAATATTCAAGCTTTTACTTAGAATCTGTGCATTTCAGCTCTAAATCGTCAGTGGGAAAAATTAGAGAAAATTAAGATTGTTTTTTGTCTTTTATGTTGTTTGACTTGAGTTTTTTCATTATCAATGATGGATCTATTTTTCTGACTAAAAAGCCGCACTGATGTTGCCTTGTAGGTGTTTTCTCCAAGGCAGATCTGCTGCTTGTCGGTTGTTGTTAGTGAACATCCTGTCACTGTTCGTCCTTTTCTTTTAGTAGAGCTGCTTACAGACCCTGCTTGTTTATCTACTTATTGATGCAACATCTAGCACAGTCAGTCTATCCTCTGCAAAGGCAATGATAGTAAAACAATTATTCACTCTATAAACCATTGGCTTATAGGACTGACAGGAGACTATAAAACATAGTGCTTGGGTACAGTCATGGCTCCAGACAGTGTTGAGTCCAGGAGCTCCATGATTTAAAAAGCTGTTAAAAGTTCATGAAAGAGAAGTCTGCTGGGGCATGTTAGCACGAAAACACAGTCTCAGATCCAGAAACACACAACTGTGGACTTCTCAGTATGGGTAGAATGTATAAGGGATGTGTTACTGTATCTTTGTCCTGTCCTGATGCTATTCCCTAGGTATCCACTCCTCAGTATTAGTGTAGCACTGGTTGGACCTCTCATCTTGCCTCTTGTGTCCTGTTCATAAATAGTAATTTCATTGCTCCCCAGGTAAAGCTTATACTTAAGAGTTTTCAGTGGTAGTACATCTGTAGGTCACAAAATGCTCATTTATGGTTTTCTGAAGCTGCTGCTAGAGGCAGCAGTAGGAGTATTGCTGGGGGCAGAGGACAGGTCTATGTGCAGGTGCTGCAGGTACTTTTGCATATGGTAGGGGCAGTGAATTAGCAGAATGGCTCCAGCTTAGCAAGCTGGGATGGGCGGTGAGCACTGCCATGTACTGCTTATTTTAAAGATTTGTTGGCAAATATGTGGTCAGTGCTAATAATCTTAAAATCAAAAAGTTTGAAAAGCAACTAACATCTTGTTTGCTAATTGCAATTAATACAATATTCTGTAGCAGAGAATATTCTGATCACAAACATTCATTGGCATCAAGCATAATAGATGGTGGAATTTATTTTTAAACAATTCTGCTGTTGAAATAAAAATGGCAAATGTCTAAGATTTCTTCAGATGATCCCCAATGTTTCATGCTGCATTTTTGCTTTTTGCCATCTGCTGTTTTCTGTTTGTCAACACATGTATACTTACCATCTTGAATGGACAGGCAGATGTAAATTTCCAAAGCTGCCAAGAGTTGAAGATCTTGCCATGTGTCATCTAAAAAATAACTACATCTATAACTATATGCGGTTACATCTCAGGACTGACTTTAATAATACAAAGTAGTAAACAAAAATTCTTGAAGTACAAGTTCGTAAGGACTACTTTGGAAGGGAAATTCTCTTTAAAATGATTCTAAGATATAACTTGTTTTTATCAGTTCTGAGGGATTGATGATGGAAATGGTTAATGGGTCATAACAAATGAAACTGTGCAAATGCACCCTCCTTGAGTGAGTACGTTAACTTACCATTGTGCCATACTTTCTTTTGCTGTACTAATAAGTTTTGAGTTAATTATTTCCCTGCAGTTTCTGGATGATGTCTATTCTGTCTTTAAGAACAGTATTAATTGGATACAGAAAACAGCACAGGTGTGGCCTACAAACAGTGATTTTTTTTTAAATTATATTTTTGTTTCTTCTCATCATATAAATATTTATAAGTTCATATTTGTACACTTTCCTTGCAACCATGACATTTAAAAGCTTTTGTAAAATTTTTGCTTGCTCATTTGACTCTGTACTTGAGCCATCTTGATACTTCTTACTGTAACAACAGCAGCCAAAGATGGCAGACTTGTGAGCGTAAGACATGTGTGCCACTAGCAAGTTGATCAGTAGACTTTTTTAATGAATGAAACTTATACGTATGCTGGCTTGTACTTAGGTGTCTTCTCTAGCACAGAGCTTCAGCCAGTGACTTGAAAAAATATTCAAATGATGCATATTTGAATGCATATTTGGTAACCAGCATAGCTCAATTCACGGAGTCTGTGATTGGCTGTTTTCAGTTCATGCAAAAGGGCTTTCTGAAGCACAGAAGATTTGCACATTCTATCTTCTGGAAGGAATCGTAACATATTTTGAGAATTATCATGTTTAAAGACTAAACTCTTAGTACGTAATCTTTTATAACATACTGATATTTTTGAGATGTGGGAAACACATAGCCTTTTTATCCATAATTACATATATTGAAGTTTTAACAAGAAAAATTCACAACTGGGTAAATAGGTTTTATGTTGTATGCTTAGCTTTTTCAGGGAAACACTACAGCTTTTAGGAGGGACAATGCCTATGTCCCATTTCTGAGTGTGTATAGAACTAGTAGAGAATGAAATTGGAGTAACAAAACATGGGAAATTTGCACCATCTTACTGGTACAGTTTTGTACATCTTTTGGTGTAGTGTTTTGAGGTCAATGAATGACTTGCCGGATTGTTTTCAAGTTTTCCTATAGCTATTCTGTATCTGAAAGCTGCTTTTTACAGAGAATGAAGTCATCAAACATAGAAGCTTTCTCAAGCTGAGAATCAGGTGTCTGTTCCTGTTGATGCTGATGATATTATAGGATACCTTTCAACTGGAAAAAAATTATTGTGCAGGAAAATTATATGCTGCTGTTACAATGTATGCCCTAATCTTAAAGAAAATCCATGTAATTTGAGCAGAGAGCATGCAGGAAGCTCTTATTTCTAATATAGAAAGGAAATAAAATGTGCCACTTAACACATAGTGTTACAAAGATTATCTGTTTATCAGAAGGGGTGGGGTGTGTATATAAATACAAAGAAAGTGTTAAGATGATCACTTAATCTGTTTGAAAGAGTAGAAAATCTTAAAACAAAGAGCATTAAGCATAGGTGAGAATAGCTGTCAGCAGCAAAAAAAAGAAAGGACATTAATAGAAATTTAATTTAATGAAGCAAAATAATTTCAAGAATTGCTCTTGTGTAGAGGAAAGACAGCTATCTCTGGAGATGAAAATCTTTTGTATCCTATTGGATTTATGTACACATCTACGTTTTACAATCACAAGAAAGGCAGAGCATGTCATATTTAAAGTAGAATAGCTGCTTGCATAATTATTGTCTTGAAGCCTAATGCAAACTAAGTTCAGCGGAAGGACCTGCCTACTGAGGAACTTTTTATGCAGAGTTAGTTGAGAGTATGAATCTTACAAACTTAAAAATTCAATATTTTTATCAAAAGTCTTAAACAATACTTCTCAGAGTGAAAATTATGCAGCATATCTACTGTTGTTACTGAATAGCCTTTGCAGGTTTGTTTGGATACCAGCATGCTTGTTAGAGATAATTAAAAGATCACCATGCTTGAGAGAAACTTAACAGATCATCGTGCTTCTCTAACTAGCTGTTCGGCTAAGTTGTAGAAAATAGATTTTGTCATTTGACAGTATGAACAGAACTAGTTCAGTGCTGCCTAGTTGTTGCTTGACAGAAGTTAATGCACTTGTAACAGAGAAAGATATACCATCGAGTTTGATGCAAAGGAATGTCTATTTGGCTCTCTGGGCAGTTTTATTTTCAGCTCTTCTTTACATTTGATTCATTATTTATGACCTAACAAAATGCAGGTGGGTGTGTTTTCAAGCTCCAGCTTGAAGACGTGATTATTAGCTTATACAAGTATTTAGTGGAGTCTCAGTGTTCCAGAAGTGACTAGATCAAGCAGCTTGATTAGGCGGATTGTGATTGTGCCAGTATTCCTGCTGCTCCTTCAACTCGGAGAACTTTTCTTTAATTCACCCTCATAATTATTTAATTTTTTTTCTTTCACACTATGGGAGGTCATTGTGATACTCAGTAATAAGTCTAAAGAGCAGGTATTTTCACCTGTCATTGATCATGTTGCAGAAATGGGAACTGTTATCAATCTGAATGGTATTCCAGGTTTGCTGCATGTATCACGATGGTACCTAAAAGCCAAGCGTTCTGGAGATGCATGATGCCACCGCATGCTGTGAAACACACTGCCATGTCTGAGCACAAGACATGATTGTTCTTTATTTCTTTATTCAATATTTGCAAGTATTCTTTCAGCTTATTTAAAGACAATTGAAGCATACATTGCATTGTGTGCTTATCTCATTTCTGAACTGATTAGTCTGAAACAAAAATCCTGTAGCAAAAGATGCGGTTTAAAGCACAAAGAAGGGACCTAGAAAGACTGGCATAATGTTTTCACATAACTAAATGTTCAGATTACTCTGAAACTTGAGCACTCACAGTCGAGAGCACCTTGTCAATATCTTTGAATGAGACTGTTTAAGTGACTACTCTTGAAGCTTTGAGCACTGAGTTGATTATTCAAAGAAGCTGTAATCCCAGAACATGAGTTTGAAGGATAGTAGTTGTCAACAGTAGAATCTACCATCTTGCAATAACATCTCTTATTGCTATTAAAGGAAGTTAACGTTTGTGTTGAAGCTGAAATAGTGATTAGTACTTTAAGTGATCTGATGTTTCCCAGATTGCTATTAAAAGAAATTTGAATAATACCTAACACACACACACTGATTTCTGATTTTTATTGATCAGAAAAACAAATATTTGTAGTATGATGTAGTAACATGTAAGGTTGGTTGTTTTGGGGTGGTAAGACACTGGGACAGTGGTGTGGTTGGTGCCCTGTTCCTCTCAGTGTTCAAGGGGCATTTGGATAATGCCCTCAGTATCTTCTGATGAGCCTGAAGTGGTCAGGCAGTTGGACATGGTGATATTTGAAGGGCTCTTCCAAATGGAATATTCTAAGTGTGATCTGGATGTCCTAACTGTCCCATCCTTTGCTTTGTCTCCTTACTTGAGTTGATCAAAGCTGCTTTCTCACCTCTCATTCAGCCCAAATGGTCAGCAGACATCAGCTGCTGCACAAGTGGATTCTGTACCTGAAGGGCTATCTTTAGGACACTTTGTAGATAGACTGCGTTATTATACTTGGCAAGTCCAAGTTGAGCTTTTTTGCTATAGTCTTCTCAGTCATTTGGATAAATTATCACAGTCATGTACTTTTCAGTGTGTTAAAGTATCATTTCAAAGCTAAAAAATCAATAGTCAGATGTTTTAAAAACATGCCCTTCATTATTACTGCCAATAAATTATCATTAATCAAAAAACTCCCCGTCTGTGTTGCTTGATTTGTGACCTAAGAAAGTCTATTGCCAAAGAAGCTGAAGACAAATGAGCCTTCTGAGGAGGATCTTTAGATAATTTATTTATTTTCTTGACATTAAGTGAAAACACAATATTAACTAGGTAGGTGTTTAGAGAAGAGGCTCTTCTTTTAAGAGGCACCTATCTTCTTGCCAGCAATCCAGTAATAGTTCCCACTGCTACAGAAAAATGATGCAAAATACAGGTTTGGTAGGATGCTCTCAGTATATCTATTCAGTAAATGTTAGCTTTGAAACTTAAGTAATGCAAATGTTGGGTTATTGCTCTAGAGCTGCTGATACGTTCTGGATGGTGATTTTACCTTTTCATCTACATCTCTGGCTATTCTTTCATGAAACGTGGAAATTCTGTAAAGATTGAGACCGTCTGTATAGAGTGCTTATTAAATGTGAAGGGTAAAAAGATCAATAGTAAGTTCTGCGTGATTTCCTTGAGTTGCCTGGAAAACATGTAGTGTTAGTATTTATGAGGATACACTGTCAAAAGTTTCCTTAGTACAAATGGAAAAAATTGCTGACCTTAACTTAGAAGTTAAATTAACACCAAACTAATGATCAGTCCAGATATGATGACTTGAAGAAAGCGCTCAGTGAGAGTAAACACAATCCAGGCTAGATTTTTTTGTGGCTATTTGGATTGTTTGGAATTGTTGGGTCACCATGGCTATGAAATCTTGAGATAACTGAAGGCTGAACTTTTCTTATGCTGCAGCGGTATCTGTGAAATAAAGGAGTGTTTGTGCCTTCAGCAATCATCATAGCATACTTCATGGCCTCTGATTAAGGGTTGAGACTTCTCAAGATGGTTTAGACATATTTGATGTTGACTAAGATATGAAAGTATTGTCTTCTGTACAACTTGGGTATTGTGATACGTTTGTTATTTGTATCTCTCGGGTTAAGCTGTCTCATAAAAAGTAGGTGGTTTCATCATAGAAATTTCACCCACATGTTTTCTAATTCTGTTAATATACTAACAGAGTAATATTAACATAATTAGCTTCTCCTGTCCATTTTAAAAGTTGAAATTTGGTGCCTAGTCTGAGATCATGGATGGCTTCAGATACATTAGAAATCCCTACTTGTGCTAGGGAAAGCTGAAATAAATATTTAAACCAACGCTTTTTAAGTGTTATGCAAGTGTTACTATGATGTCCACTAATATATAAATTAGTCTTCTGTTATAAATTAGTCCTCTGTTTGTCAAGCCTCAATTTCCACAGTGACTTCTGAAGCTGGCTCCAGTGGTTTTGGAATGCAGGTGATGAGCATTATATTTAATCCTGACTTCTTTTAGATATCTGCTGAGGCATTCCAAAAGAGTTTAAAAATTAGTAGTATAATTGGTTTGGAATACTGCTTTACTGATTGATGGGCACCGGAGGTGGGAGGAATGACAAAAACCGTGCATTGTGCTCAGCAGTTATTGGTGAAGTTGTTGGGTATCAGAGCTGTTGACTTCCTTAGACTGCAGAAAAGTATTCATCTTGCAAGTCACTGTGCCAGCTGAAGACACTGCCTGCCTGTCTGCGCCCTTCTGCCAGATGCTACTTAGCCAGGAAATAGCATCCTGTGGGCTTTCCTTCATCCACTACAGTGCCTGTTGGCTGGAAAAGTTCGTGCCCATTTTTTGCAGTGTTTTAAGCAGCTCTAGTTTTTATAATATAAGATTTTTGCTTCATATAAAAAAGCATCTGCCCGAACTAGTTTCCTGACCTTTTGTGTAACTGGCATTACTGTGTGAGTAGGGCCGTGTTAACTTACAACAACTGCATGTTGCTTCGTGTGACATTTAACAGTGTAAATTGTGAGCTCAGGGGTCAGAAATTCATATGGAGCTTTTAAAATTCCTTTTGTATTTTTACCTTTATACTCCTGTAAGTTTTAATGTTTCATTTCTTTCCTTCCCTTGCTATTTTTTGCTTGTTTTATTGCCTTACCTCCTCCTGCACTGTATGGTTTCCAAAAGTGTTGTATGTGGCTTGTGAGGCTCTTGGGTGGCTCTCCTTAGGAAAACAAGGAGCCACAGAAGCAGAAAAAAGGGGAAGAGAAGCTGTTTCTCAAGACTCTCTTTCTGGTAACTGTAGCTGCTGTTTTCTGCCCTCATTTTTATACTTCCATTAGCAAAGTTAATCTTGGTTTCTATTTATACAACAGTTGATTTATTCTTTTTCCTTACTAAAAACTGGAAGTTTTACATATTATTTCTAGTGTTAACTTTGTTCGAGAGCTGAAAAAGATTAGAAATGTGAATAGTTGATAGGAAAGTTAGGCGAGGTAATTACTTGCTGTTTGGTTGGACCCTTCTCAGTCTGATGGGGTTTGATTCTTTCCAGAGACAGGGGAATAGCAGCAGTGAAAGCACTAAGTTTTTTATTTAGTTTTTTCTAAGACAGGCTAGCTGCTGCAGAAATGTGGTCCGTCTCCCTTGCCAATGCAGTACGTTATTTTTCTCATCATGAGAAAGTTTCTAAACAAGAATCTGCAATTGTTTGATTTTGCAGGAGGAGCTAAAGTGTTTTAAAGGAGCAGACTCACAGACTGTTACCTTTACTGACAGTGGATCTCCACTCTGCTAAGACCAGTAAGAGTGTAAGGACTTCAGGATTTCAGTTATACGTGATACAATCTTTACATTTTAATAATCTACTGCAGGAAAAGAAGTAATTGATAATGATAAACACTCCATATTGACAGACCAGTTCTACAATTGCAGGACTTCACAAGTAGCGTTGAACTGAAAATGACTGTTTCTGAGGAAGTTGAAATTTACATCTCTAAATGAATAGTGAAAATTACAACGCCAATTCTGCTGGTACATACTTGGTAAAACCAAGTATGCAAAAGGTGGGAATTTTGGCTGCAAACACTAAAGATAGAGGAGGAAAGGCAGATCTCTTTTCAGTTTCAGATGGCTCTCAGCTCAGATTCATGCCCAGCTTGACAAAAGATTAAGATTTTTCCAGTGTAAAATAGAACCATTCAACACTTTGGTCAGAAATGGTGGTTGTCAACCTGTGCAATTTAAATGTGAAAGGTGCTATGGTGAAATTCTTGACTTAATCAGAGGGAGGACAGATGGAGTTTAAAGTATGTCCAAGCATATTTTAAGCAGAAAATGTGTATTAGCCTAAAAAAGGCAAATTAATGAGACTAGGATATTGTTATTTGTTCTAAGATGTTATTTTTATCACACTGTTGAAGACTCCAGTAATTTTTAAGAATCAGCAGCAATGGGATTGATAGTGTCATCCTCTGTGTTTTTGCTGCACCATATTAGTGAATGCCAGTCCTGTGGGCTTGCAGAACTCTTACATATTGCTGTGTACATTTAATATCAGCTTTTAAAAGTTGAGTTTATTTTTAAAATAAACTATGGCAGGATGTTTTTGGGTGTTTTATTTTAAAAATAGTCATTGGGTGATGAATAATTAAAATCTCACAGAAAGCTTTCTTTTTCCTGCTTTGCTCTCTACTGATAATGATTTTCTACAAATGCCTTGAGTTACAGCAAATACTGACTTACAGCAACAGCTATAATATCTGAAATATTTCTGTTCTCATGGTTCTTACTTGTCCCACATGAAGTTCAAGGTCTGCTGGGCTGGATGTTGCATACAGCAGTGGTTATCTGTGCTCTGAAAGTATTGAAAAGATGCTTTATGTCTGTAAAGTATGCAAGCAGTTGAATATTGTGTGGAGAGCTCAGATTGATAGCTGCCTAACAATTTTTGATTATGGCAGGCTGTGTGGATAGAAAAAGAAGAATGGACATTTTTTACCTTCTGTTTGATGACTGAGCAATGTTAGAAAAATACAGAATGGGTAAGACACAAACAAGTAGGAAAATTCTCATGACTCAAGAATCATCCTGGAGTCAAAGCAGTAACCAGATCAGGTAGGAAAAAGCTAAAGTTGTGAAGAAACGAAAAGATTGTTTGTTTTGGGGGGAAGAAAAAGGAAGAGGATGTGGATTGGAGTAATGAATCAAGAAGATAAATTCCTTGTTCATTTGTCAAGCTGTCTTTGGATAGACATCCTTTGGGGGAATTTTAATCCACTTCTGTATGAAAAGATTGCATGTCACAGGGAGCACTTCACTTTGTTTCTCCTCTTTGCAAGTGGGGAAAACAAGCTACTTCCATGTTCCCTGCTAACTTCTGCCAATTGAGTGAATGTGTTGAAAAGATTGATTGTGGGCTAGGAAAGCAAGTTTAAGACCTAGAATCATTCTTTTCATGGAAGTGAACAAGTTTCACGTTTCAGAGAGAGAGCCTTGTTGCAAAATCACTGAAATAAGGAAAAAATACCTTCAATGTAATTTTGTTTTGTGCTGTTTTAGCATGAGACCACACCTCTTGTTTTTCCCCAATACTTGTTAACTGAAGCCTTTCAGGACTGAATTTTGCTACTAATTTATCAGTTAATAACAGCTTACATATATGTAAGCAAGTGTGGACTCTGATGTAGTGAATGCACTCCTAGCTCTTCGCGTGGGTATCCTAATAAAATAAACATAATACATTCCTGATACTTTTGCAGATTAAACACTTGAATCTCAAATTTAGCCACCTCATCTTGCCTGTTAGTCTTTGTGTTCAAAAGAGGATATGATCACGTCAGTTCAGTTTAGAAAGCCTGTAGGGGAGAAACTGAAGAAATGAGTTAAAAACAATTATAAACTTTATTTTCTTTGGTCTCCATTTTTCATAATGCTGTAGTACAGAGACAATGAAATGGTTCTGATGCAATCTCCTAGTAAGCATTAGGTGGCAGTAGTGTGTTGTGGTTGGCAACCGCTGTATCGTTTATCTCCTGCAGTCTATTGCAGTGTAATAAGTGGAGAACACTTGTATATTTCTGATTTTTATAAAATGCTTATTCATATGCTTATATATATGCTTATAAATGCTTGTTCTGACTGTTCTAGCTTTATGGGGCTGTAAGGGGTTTTGTTTGGGCTCTTAGATATATAGGTGAGATCAGCATGCTGCATTTTCTCTACAGTATTCCTTACTTTTTTTTCCTGATAGACAATATCTAACACTGATAACATTAACTGCAAATAATGACTGTGTGTTTAGTCTTCCAACCTTTACCTTTTTATAAGTTCTATCTAAGGTTCATGTAAGCATCTACATGCATGTGTGTTTATATAAATAAATAAATAAATAAACTTAGGTTGAAGAGAATGTTGGTAGGAGCATAGTTAGCCTTTCAGTGTAGTGGTTTTTATTGTTGCTCCAGATCCTAGACAAGTGCAGTTACCTTGTGACCTTTGAGGTTTTTTTCCTCTCCCTATTCTTCTTTTTCACAAGTAAAGGAGCTCAAGGAGTTTGGAAGTGGTGTTGCACTGTATTAATTTGGCAGGATGATCAATTAATAGAAGAAGAGCAAGGAAGTGTTGACAGAACATCCTATCTAATTAGTACCTGATGAACCATGTAGGCTGCAGAGCATAGAGTGGAACGTTGCTTCAGGGTGACTGCTGTATGAGACCTTTACATGCAGAATAACCCTGCAGAAGAACTAAAAGAATATTTGAGCACAGTTCCAGTGAAGGAAATCTGAACTGTTGAAAACCTTCACTTTCCACTGTGAGCTTGAGGAAAGCTGAGAATGCTTGATACTTTCTAGCAACTCAAAGCATTACAAAGTATCAAGCCTTGGCTTTGTGTCAGTCCTCTTACAAATTATGCAGCCTCTCATTTGTTTAGGTCTTTTATATAAGATGTGAACTACAAATTATGGAACTAGATGAAATATTTAAAATGAAAGTATGCGGTCTTTCTTCCTACTTTTTGGAGCAGTAAGGAAGAAACACTAGAGCAACAAGATGGCCTGACGGCTCACACGGTACAGCAGCAAGTGAAAGTATTGTAAGTTACAGCAGGTAGCACCACTGGGCTTTAAGGTTCTACCCTCACTGCTTCTATAGTGTATATTAGTTCAAAATAGTTCTTCAGTTGAAAATTAAGTGGTTTTGCCTTGAAAGACTCTAAAGTGCCTTTCAAAGAAGTCTGCCAGACTTATTTAGCTACTGGTAACAAGTTTTTCCGTTCTCGTATACAATATATCAGTAATTCATACTGTTCATTCAGAAATTCTCCCTCCTCCTGTGATAGGAGGAAAGTTTAATGTTTACATGTTTAAACCGTTTTTTCAAAAATTTTCTTCCTGCATTTAAGCTTTTCTATTCTACTGAAATAAGCCACTTCATGTTTTAGAATAGTTTTCTTGAATAAATCACTTAGATCATTGTAAAATATGGAAGTGCTTTTTTGTTTTGACCTAATTTAATGCTTTCAGATGGTGAAGTTCCAAAATGGCTTTTCTGTGGCCTTTCAGTGAATGCCACAGAGTGAGGGCCAAGTGTGTGACCTTTGTTTATCCTTGACCAGGCAGGTGGCTAAAAGATGTGCTTTAATTTAATTACTAAAAATTTCCAACTCCAATTTAATAAACCACTGCATAATTCAGTCTTACTGTGTTCTGATTTAAATCCATCACGGTCTGGATTCTGCAAGAAAGAGTTCAGTCTCCAAGTGTAACAGCTAACGTGCATAGATTCTAGTCAGTATGTCGTGCCTGTAACCAGAGCAAATGATCATTTGGAGTTGGTGTTCTTCATTGCTCAAATATAGTGTAAGTAATACTGAACATGTGTTAATTCTGTTCTGTGATGATAGGGATTTGTGGCTTAAACTGTTCGGTGTGGCAATGTATATAAAATTAACTCAAGTGGGAACTTGAAAGTAATTGTGTAGTTCCTGGAGTGTTGTGATTACATTATATGGTTCCTTTTTTTGTGCTGTGTCTGGCTTTATATTTTGGTGCTCTGTAAACTGGTCTGGAACTTCTAAAACATACTGTATAATTTAATCAAACATATTGCCATGAGCCTTTTGATGATGCAGTATGGAACTGGAAGTTGGCAGTTTTCCTGGGGAGTGGGATGAAGAAGACGACCCACTCTCAATGTCTGGGGCTTTGACCAGCCACACTTCGAATTGCTTGACAAAGATTTGAAGAAGCAAACCCTTTGTCAAAAACCTGAAGTCAGTGTGGCCTTACCATGGAAGCAAGGTTTTCCCATGAGCTATCACATTAATCTCTCATGTTCCCACTTTGTGGTAAGAGACTTTTAGATAGGCTTTTCTGGATCGAAATATTAGGAACAACAAAACTCTTCTTGTTTCCAAATCAAATTTCAGAAAGAGGAGAGATGCTGCACTGAGCCTAATTGTCCAAACTTGATTGCAAAGCTGGGGAAATCATATCAAGATTGAACGCTGACTTTTTGATGGGGCAAAAAATAGGAAGTTGAATACAAATCTACAGAATGTCAGACCGCTATATTATTTCGATTCCTGAAATGATTTAGAGTTGCTGATTTCTTAAATGTTCATAGATGTGGCTTAAGCATTGTAATCATGGGGAATCTTTTTTTAAGAACTGTAAATTGTTTCTAATAACCCTGACCACAAAGTCTATATATATCTCTAGAGAAATGGTCATTGGAATATGACCCAATCCAGCTCTTAGTCGAAAGTTAAAATCTCGTGATTTCTGTGAGCAGTTGGTCAGACCTACACAGATTTGGTTGTTGGTTTAAATCTAGCCAAGGCTGGTGGTGTCTTAATTGCTACCACAGAGCAGCCATTTGGCCTGTGTGAGATGAATGTTGTCAGAGTACCTTCTGCAAGGCGGACATCCATCCACTGGGAATGTATCAAGAAAGTTTTCATTAATTGGTCCCTTTGTTGGCATTTGTGGCAGAGCAGCCAAAATCTGGGTATGAACAGACACTCTATGTTGGGGGTGAGATTTATTGGCAAAGTCTTAGTACAAAAACTGGTATTTACTACATATATTGTGAGCAGGAGCGGAAGACTTTGCTCTTAAGAACAGTCTAGCATTAAACTTGCTCTAATTCTTTTTTTTTGAAGACGTGGAAATGTAGCAAGAATTTGCAGACTACAGTCAGAAATTAAATGGGACAAATCTGGTTAATATTTTTCTTAATGTTGACTGTCTTGCAGCTTTCTTTTAATATGATGTGAAGTGTTATGATGAGCTGCGTAGTCTACAGACAAATTTAAATGGACCTATGAATACTTCTGTCAGATGGGAACACTTGACAGTTTGTGTCCTGACCTCGTTAGCTTAACCTGTAGATGATAATAGTTACAGTTAATAATGCATAAAGATTGAATAAAGCATTCGTATGAGAAATTTTTTTAAACTTGGCAATTTTGATGTTTTTGTTCATGTTATCTCCTGCATTTTGTTGTTTTAAAATTCTTGCACTTTGTACGTACTGGTAATAATTTCTGCATTTTGTCTTTTAGTGCAACACTCCTGATTGTTGCTAAACTTGGTATAGGCCAAGTCTTTGTTATATTTACTGATTTTGTCTTTAAAAAAATTGTTTTATATTGTGGAATAAAACAAATCTGATGTTAACTAAATAATGTTGAGAGAGAACTCTGACTCTGAAATTTGAATATATTGGCTTCTCAGAAGTGAGTTTTTGATACAAGAACAGATTGAACCCCCAACCAAAAACTGATAATATGATTTTTAAAAAGGACTTGGTAATCTGTGCAATTCCAGTCAGTAGTCAAAGCCCCATTCTGGTGGATCCCTAGTGGTGAATCTGGCCACATTATTTAAAAATAATGGCATTTTCTTATCTGAACAGTGTAATATCCAACTGTTGTGTCCACTTGTTTATACTCATCTAACTCTCCTTTCACTGGAATGAATGTCATTGGTGCATTCTGCTGTTATCTCACAGTACCCAGTGCTAATCCATAGTGACTTTCCCTCTTGCACTGTTCCTCCAGCCAGCTCTTTATACCCATTTCTCAACTTCTACCTCTTCTGTTTGCAGTTTTAATTCTATTCTGTCATTCACTAAAAATGGTTATATGGAGCAGTACTCGTATCTGTTAAGTTAGGGTTGAGCTTCTCTTGACCATTACCAAAGATCTTTGACTACTGCTCATTTTTTAATATAAATACAAATCTTTTTCCAAGTACCAGGAGATGCTGTGATTGTACTGTAGATCATGAACACTGTGAGTTCCTGTTATATTTACAGTAACAGAAGGAAAAAAACCACCAGAACAAAACCAAACAATTCATACTTTGCTGGAACTCTTTACTTCTGGGTGCTTCATGCTGAACAAACACTGCCAGGCTATAGACTTGTCCATACTACTACTATATACTGATAAACACTATGATATATACATATATACTATCCTGTATACTACTGCTACTATGTCCTATCCTGTATACTACTGCTACTATGTCTAACATGGGAAAAATGGGATAAGGATGCTAAGAGATACTAAGTTAAATTTAGATGTTAATATTCCATCACTGACCCTTATGTACAGTTCCTACTGACCCTTGTTTAGTCACCAGATGTAGTTCCTGCAAAAGTGCATGAGTATTTGAATGCATGTAAGTCATCTCTTGAAAATCTTATGACTTGATTCACTCGAGAACTTAAGGCAGATCTCTAGCTTTAAATACATCTCTTATTGAAATATAGACACACACCCCTCACTGAAATAATACATGAATTTAAGACATGCCAATTAAATTTAACCAAGTGATTTCGTGAAGCTGTAGGTAATTTCAGAGTTTAAAAATATCTTTAAATCTGGTAATTTAGTTTAGAAACTTACTGTGCTGTAACTGATGGTGGTACTGACTGCTTAGTGGTTATTTTATGACATATGCTAAGTCCAAAATACTGCAAAGACTTGCTAGTTTTTAATCTGCATTTGTTTTCTGTCATTGTTCAGTGGCTGTCTTTCCTTCTGAGACTTAGAACCTTCGTAGTAGTTTCCTTTGTGAAAAAATGGAAATCCAAAAGGCGTATAGCAAATTAAGAGGTGTGAAAATATTTTGCTGGAATTGTCTTATTAGGAGAGAAGATCACAATTTATTGCAGCCATGTCTTTTTTGTTCCTTCTAACACTACTTTTTATCTGCTGTTTAAAGTTTTTCCAGAAATTTAACAGCTTTTCTTGAGATACTGAAATATAATAAAGACAAAGATGAGTAATCCTTTTACACAGGGCAAAGTAATCATGGTAACGTAGTAAGTAATAAATAAGAAATAGTAATTTTTAACCTTTTCTAAACATTACCCTTTTAATTTGTCATACAGAGAAGTACATGTGAATGAATGTTGGACTATATTATGTGGTGTGTAGTTACTGTGTATTCCATAGTTTAGCAAAAGATTACAGTCCAGCGTGAAACCTATGGCTGTACGTTTCACCCCTCCCAATAAATCATCGTGTTAAGTTGATTCTCCTGGGGTGCTGTAAATTTCTTTTGAAGAAGTTCATTAGCACTAATAAGGTATGTACATTAAATTGATTTAACTAGAAGTTTTCTGCTTGCTAATTTGAATTTGATTAAAATCAATCAATCCTATTACTTTTATTGCATGAAGTTAAGCAAGTTGTACAAGTGCTAGGAGGATGGGGACCTTTGTGTGTCACCTGTGTTACTTGATTTGCTCAACCTAAACTCAACTGACTATCTTAGTTTCTCATCTTGTGCAATGAGAGTCCTAAAGGTCTGCTCATATGGTTATTCAGATGTAATATTATTGCAGGTATTGACCAAGTGGTCTTTATTAACTTCAGTGTGGTTCAGGGATTCATTTCTCAATTCTCTAAGGGCACAGAGTATAACGTAGGCAGAAATCAAGACTGGAGCAGTTGAGTGTGCTATAGCATGTTTCAGGTTCTTTATATAAACAGTGTAGGTGAAAACCATGCATGTTGTAGCCCGTATAAATAAAAATATTAGGGTTTTCTAGAGAGAGAGAGAGAGAGAGCATGCACTAAGGTCACAAAGTTTAAATCTGGGAATAGTTTTACTTGCTAGTTTAACTTGTTTGTGATTATTGTAATGCCAAAGCAAATGCTGCAACTACTGTTCTGAAGATGTTGGCTAATAATGAAAAGCAAGGCATTTATCAGCTGCAAGAATCAATAAGAAGGGAGCAGGTAAGTAGCTTATAAGCCCATATCAATACATGATTGAATCTGAGTAATTTTTGGAGGCAGTCTACAAATTATTTGGTGAACACAAAAACATTATCCACTTTATGCTGAGAAAAAAAGATTGCTTCTGTTGTGTTTTTATTCTGTGATAGATATTGAAGGCAGTAGATTACCATAATGAAATAAAATTACTAAGATATTCCCTAAACAATTTCTAAACATTTGGATATTCAGATAACTATGATCTGAACCATATCTGTGTCAGAGTTATTTGCCAGGGGAAATGCTATTATCCACTGCATCCAAACTGCTGAAATGTACAGTTTGGTGTATATGAGCAGTAAGACAGTTCAGTACCATCAGGTGGATGTTCTGGAAAGGTAATGATACTGTAATTGAAAAGTAGATGAGGCTAAATTTGTATTAGCCTGCTTCTCTGTTCCTCTGCAGCACCACAAATTTGACTCAGTCTCCAACAGGTGAAATTTAATGTGTATGGTTTTCATAAGAGCTCCAACTTTGAGGTTGACGCTTTTTCAGAGTTTCTCGGTGTTCTTAAAAACTCAGAAAACAGAACAAAAAGCTTTAACCCATACACCAAGAGCTGGAGTCCTCAAGTGCTATCACCATGTGATACTTAAAGTAAACATGAGGGGAGTGGGTGATACTGTGTATATGTATAATGTTTTTCTAATAGCTAAAAGATCAGCTAGTACATCTCTGTTACTTAGTTTAACATTAACTACAAAGTATCATATACCATAAAGTAACACATATTCCACATAGCCTTCAGCAGTAAAAATTAGCTGGCAAATTACTTCATTTGCTCTTTTGAAAAGAAAAGTTTCCTCTTTGTCAGACTCAGGAAAACATTGTTATTAGTTTTTATGAAATCCTATTAAGTAGTAACATGTTAGTAAAAATTATTGGTGGGTTCAAAAAGTAAAATGTTCAAAAATCAACACATGAATGATCAGCAAAAAGCTATTTTTATGGTAATATTGCTCCTTAATGTTATGCATATCTAGCTAGAAAGATAAATACAGCCTGAGTGCAGTAATATAGCTGAAAATAGTGCAAAAAGGTGGCAAGTGTGAATGACAGGAAGATAATTTGCACAGATTTTGAGAAGAGAGATTGCAGGAGACAGTGGTAGGCATTTTGAGTAAGAACTTACAACTGGCTGTATAGAAGGAGAGATGAGCAATAGTTCAGTTTGAGTAGGAGGAGACAAGTCGAGTAGAAAACAGGCCTGTCTGTTTTCATCATACAGCTTGTACGTGTTCACAGCTGAGATTAACCTAGAAATAAAGCTGAATGGGAAAAGAGGAGGAGATCAGAAACGTGCATTGGATTTCACCTTCCTCAGAACAAAAATTCTGGCTCCTCTAAGGGTAAACTGGAGAGGTAAAAGAACTGGAAGCATGGATATGGCGACTAAGAATGGAAGAAAATGCCACAAAACAGTATGTTTGATTGACATCTGGAGTATCGACACTCGAGTACTCTGTGTAAACCACGGATCTTATTAGCAGGCTGGTTGGAAGTTTGGTAGAGAGTCCTCTGGGGTCGGAGTCTGATCTGCCTGACGAGGGTCTAAAACAGCTGGAAAAGATGACACCTCATTTGTTGCCCTAGAGATGCAAGAAAATCAGATGGATAGCTGAATCATAAATGGATTTTTGCTACAAAGGAAAGCATCCTTGTATTTTGATCCATAAGTGGGAAAGGGGAGTCAATGAGAGCAGGTCCAAAACAAATTCAGATGAAACAGTAACTGAAAAGAAAAATAAAAGGTTTAAAGTAAAAGAGCAGAGGTTTGAGGATTTTTGTTAGTATTGAGGAAAAGGCTACTAAATGTATCAGATGGTTGTAGAGTAATAGCTCCAACATGACGAGAAAATACTTTCAGAGAGCATGAAAATTTAATCAGTAAATCCCTAGAATGCAGTTATTATTTACTTGAAATTGTAGTCATCTGAAGATAAAAATCATATAAGCAACAAATATTTTTTCCAAATCTGTGGGAAAGAGAAGCTAAAGGATAAACCTAAAGACTAATGAATCTTAACACTTTCTTCGTGTAAGAAATGAACAGAATAGCCTTTTCTGCATTCGTTGCTGTTCTTCCAGGGTATTTTTATGATATTTGTGGTTGACTGTTTTTCAGTAACTACTTCCAACATTATTCCAAATGATACTTCCAAAATTATTTTTCAGTCCATCAGAGTTTTGGTGTAGCAAAGGAGAAGTGTAAGCAATTTTGTGGGGGTACTTTCTCAAGTGTTCGTGGCAACCAATGGATACAGTTAATGAGAAATCTGCCCAAATGCTTGTATAACAGATTTCCCAAGTCTTAGAAACTTGCTGTGCAATTCAGGGCCCGAACTGATGTTAGTATGAGGCGCAGGAGTTGAAGCTCCAGAACAGAACAAGGGATGTCTTGATTTATTCCGTAGTTAACAGCTGAGAGGTCTGATGCTGTTGCAACTTCATGATTTAGAATGCTTTTTCTTGTTGCTCCATTACTTAGGCTAAGCAATTTAAAATATACTGTTAATTGAAACAAAAATAATTGGAGATGAATTAAACCCACAGGAAGATGAAGCTTTGAGGGTTGCTTTTCAGAAGACGTTTGAACCAAAAGGAAGACAGAATGCTCTGTTCAGAACCAGGAGTTACAAATGGCTGAACAAGTTTTACCAATTCAATTATTATTGCCTATATAATGTGGGCTCTCTTGCAGTTATGTCCTTGAATAACCATTTCTTAACTAAAATGACACACTTTTTGTAGCCAGTGATCCATGACTTTAAATATTTGGAAGGGCTGTTGATTCACTGAACTGGAAGAAATTTAAGATGTTGAGGCATATTTTCAAAAATAGAGTTACATGCTTTATAAATTACATTTGATCATGTATATTCTTTTTACTGTTGAAAATAAAAATTAAAAAAAGCCTATGTACATGCAACACATCGTTCAGTTTATCTGTAGTAACTGTAACTAAACATGGGTGGTATTGTTTAAATCACCTACATGTAATACAAATTATGAGATAGTAGCACCTACAGCATCTCCTCTTGTTCCTGTGTTATAGTCCTCCTCACATACCTGTTTCTGTTTGTACTAGTCATTCTCTCTCTAGGTAAATTGTCCATAAGACCAGCGATTCCATCAGCAAATTAGCCAGAAAATGCCATCAGTGCACGTGGTGACATTTGTGCCACCAGTGGTTTTGTTGCCATTTCAGTGGTCTAATTAAATTGGCAGTTTTCTCTTCTGCCCAGAATCATAATCTCCATTCCTCTGGCACCTTAACTCAGACCTTCTCCTTTTTTTATCCTTTTAGCTGAATATCAAATGCATTATTGATTGTTCCTCTTCCACCCTCTTCTCTTTCACTCCCCTCAACTTTTTTTAATCTTGTTTTTTTTGATTGGCAGTATCATCCAGACAAACAGAAGGCAGATGTGCCAGCAGGAGAAGTGGAGGAGCGCGTGCAGAGGTTCATCGAAATTGATCAAGCGTGGAAAATTCTAGGGAATGAAGAGACAAAAAAAGAGTATGACCTGCAGCAGCGTGGTAGGTTCCTGCCAAGGAATGCTGTAGTGGCAGCAGCTCTTTAAATAAGCAGGGTCTGGGAGTAGTAGTGAGATGGTGTTTTAAAATGCTGCTTGTTGCTGAACCAAATGTTTCTTTCACTCCTGTCCTACTTTCAAATGTGGATCCATTATTTATAGCTGTTGCTACATATACATTAGCTAGTGAAAACATGGAATTACCTCCAACAAAACATTAGGTGGCGTTATTCCTAATAATTTGAATGTGAGTTTTATACTAATTATAGGCCTTAGCCCTTTTTATTTTATTAAGGCAGCTTCATTAAATGTTTTTCATTTCTTAAATTTAAGTCTTATACTTATGTCATTGCAGTGTTTGAGCTAAGGCGTTATTTAGTTTATATCTAGTGTTCAGTGTGTATGGGTACATAAGCACTTCGGAATCGTTAAGGCTGATTCTTTCTGGTTGTGTGTTTAAGGTAGCTTTCATAATTCATCTGTAGTCTTAACTAGTCTTTTTAAAGCAGGTTTATAAATAATATTCCAATACAACACATTAACTAGGCAGCACTAGCATGCATTTCTTTTTATACTTCTCAGAAAATAGCTTCTTAAAACAGTGACAGGCTGTTGTGAGAAAGAAAGGGGGGAAATGTAGGTCAGGTCTGTCACACATGGGCTACCATTACATGAAGTGATAGGCTGTCTTTCTGCTCTGGCCTCGGGATAGGAGTCCCTCAGCCTTCCATTAGAACCTTCAATAAATGTATATCTACCCTACATGTTAATGGGGGGAGTCAATAATAGTGTATTGCCTGTGGGGAAAACACTCAGTCGCACTCTGCAGTAACACACTCTGGTCCAGCATTGACGTGTAGCCACCACCACTTTTGAATGTGTCTGATAAAAGCCCACTGTCTCTGCAGCTTGTTATTGAATTCTCTTCCATTGTACATTGGCACACCATCAGACCTTTTTCTCTTGTGCTGATTTTTAACTCCCTTGCCGCTGCGGATACCAGGACTTTGAGAGACAAAGGCTTAGTCATTCTGGTAGATATGCATCACTGCAGGATAAAGAGAGTTGATATATAATTGTATATACCCAGTATGAATTCTCTAGATAAATAATCTTGTGTTTCAGGCTTTGTGTGGGTGTTGAAAGAGAGGGTGGAAAGGGTTAAAAAAGAAAAAGTGAATAAGTATTTAAGAAAGGAAAAAAATGATCTTGTGCTAATTTCTTATGTAAATAGTATTAAGATCCATCTTAACTTATTCTCAGTCTTATTTTTCAAATGTCTGTTGTGATGCTAGAACAGGACTTTCTGCTACCCAATGCTCTCATTGTGTTGTACTCTTAGTATCAGCTGTGTCTTCCATTTTCACAAACTGTATGTGCGTAGAAAAAATTGAAATATTAAAGATGCAAGTCTTTTGTGTTTAAATTTGACCTAAAGTTTAAATACATGAGTTTAGACCATGAGGTTCTAATTTACTTGGATCAAGTTAATCCATTAAGTAAAGAGAATTACATGAAGATTTAATAAACTACTTTGTTTTCCCATGGTACTTAAGGACATTTCTGTACATTACTTTTGACAAAATTTTATTTTACAGTATTTTGAAGATTCTCTCTATTTGCATCTAGTGAATTCTAAAAGCCACCTCAATTTATTTATTAAAAGAGGTATTACACAGGTAATGGTAAGGAAATGAGATGAATACTTTTGAATATAGAGGACACAGTGTTTCAGACTAAGCCAAACACATAACATATATGTGCAGTGTTGACACATTCTTTGTAGCATGTTCCCTAGCAGCAAAATGACAGTGAAATAAAACCCAGTTCTTTGAATGCCTGTCAAGTTGCTTCTGAAGTCATGATTCTAGACAAATTCGTAGACACTGCTGTAAAGACTCTCAGAAACAAAGGCCCTGAGACAGCAGCTAAGGGGAATAGTGATGAGAGATAATATAGCAAGTTAGTAAAACTGCAAAGCCTAGGAAGCAGAATCTGAAGGATGCCAGCATGTATGTGGGTATGGCTGCCAGTCAGGGAAAAGTCCTCTACGCTGTCATCTTTTTCCCATTGCATAGATTGTTGATTCGTATGTACTTTGTGTTACATAAAATAATTACCTCAGGAATTCAGTGGCTGGAGAAGTTCTAAGCATCTTGAATTCTGTGGGGTCTGTCTTTGGGGGCGGGGGGGGGGGTAGAGGGGGTTGAGTCTTCGAGAATAACAAGCAAATGTGCTTTCATATCTTAATACTGCTTTTCTCTGAAAGTATTGCAATGATCTTTGAGGGCTGGAAAGAAAAATGCATCACACTTGACCTATTGAAAATTGTTTCCTCAACAGATTTTCTCCGTAGAAATTTTTCACTTTTTGTTTGGTACTCTATTTAGAAAAGAGGAATATTCAGTTAAAACCAAGTCTGACAGTAATAGTTAGCAACATGTTTTTTCAGTGAGTTTAGGCTGGAAGCAACGTGTTCTGCAGTTCTCATAGTAGAGTCATCTGAGCCCTGGAAGATCTTGCCTTTGTCACAGTTTGAAGGATAAGAAATTCCCTTCAGTTGGAAGGGACCTCCACAGGCCATCTAGACCAGTCTCCTGCTCAAAGCAAGTCTGCACAGATCAGTAGCTCAGACCTTCTCCTGTCTAATTTCGATATCTCCAAGGACAGAGATTCCGTAGCTTTTTCTGGACTGCCTCTTCCAGTATTTGAACACCTCATGATGCAAGGAAAATAGTTTTTTTGTTCAGTCATTTTTTTTAACCGAGTTGGGTATAAGGCCTCCTTGCAACTTGTGTCAGTTGCTTTGCATCCTTCTGAGAAGCCTTCTCTATGCCTTCCCATGAGGCAGTTATAGACAATGAGATGTAAAACCTGTTCTTGGCTTCCACTTGTATGCTGTGTCCAAATCCTTGACCATTTTGGTAGGCCACTGGACTTAGTTCTGTATGTCAGTGCTTTGTATTGGGAAGTCCCAAACTGGACACAAGACATCAGATGCAATCTCAAAAGTACTGAGTAGAAGAGGGGATAAAAATCACTCCTTGGATGCACTTGGGAGCACCCTGCTAACTTGTGTTGAACCTGTTGTCCACTAGAACCCCAAGGTCATCTTCTGGAAAACTGCTCATTACTCAGTTGTCTCGCTGGTGCATTAGGTAGTCACGTCCCAAAAGCAGGATTTCCTCTTTTGTGTTCCTGTCAGCCCATTTCTGTATCCTACCTGGGACCCTTGGAGGAGCAGCCCTGCAATTTTTGTTGATTTTTGCTGATTTAAATACAAAGGAACTATGTATCTAAACAACCACATAATGTAAGGAATTTTACTAACTTTACATTTTATATAAATATGGAATGATTAATAGGTCACAATTACAATTAAATCAGTAAGTTAGTGACTGATTAATTTCTGACACTAAATGTAGCAAGTAAATCAAAACTAATAATGGGATTGGCACTAAAATGTGTTGCTTCCTATGTGTTTTGGGGCAGAGATAGGAGAAGTTTAAGAATCTAATGTTTTTAACAGCTATTTTTCTAGTGAGGTTCTGTCCAGCATAACGTGTTTCTTGTATGTCATGATGGACAGAGGAGTCCATTGAGCCTAAGTGTAATTAGGGCAGAGGATGTAATCACCAATGGATGTTTTCCCATCTGAGCACATACCCCCTTTTGATTTTCAATTCTTAAATTACATTTTCAGAAAAATCCCACAGATTCTGGAATCTTGGACAGGTGTGGTTATAAACTAGAAAAATGAAAAACTGATCTAAATCAAAGGCAGCTCCGTCCTGTTCCTCCCCTAGTGTAGTAAACTGAAAAGACTTTTGGACACAGCCACTTTCCCTTTGATCCTCAGTTCCCTCCTGCTATATTGTATTAGACATCGTGACAACTTACGTAATTTGGTAAGCAGGATACCAGCCTTGCAAATCCACTACAAGAATAAGCAGCAGAAACAAGACAAAAACCTACAAAGATGCTTTTAATAGCTAGCAGAAAGAACAATTGAACACCTTGACTACCTTATTAGAAGAAGGAATAATAAAAAAAAAAATTGATACAGTATATTTTAGTTGTTTCTTGTTAAGAAAATTCCTTCTTTAAAAGTACTTAGACCAAAACTAAGCTTCAATCGTGGCCATTGGTTTGGGCCTTCAGTGTGCCAGGTCATACTTTGAAGTGACAGAACTATATGTTCATCTCTAGCCGTGGATTTTATGGCTGTAGACCTCAGCTCGTGCTGGAGCACAAGCTTTTTACTGCAGCTCTTTGGAGTTCATTCTAAGCTGCACTGGCTACAAGAGGAGCAGTATTTTATTTTATTTTATTTTTCTAACAAACATGGGTTTTTGTTATGAAATTTCTTAACATAATTTTTTATAATTTCAAATTAAAGCATGCTTATTTAAAATTATGTAAGAAACTCAAACTTTAGTAATTATTGAAAAAATAAATAGGCTATTAGAGGAAAAATAAATAAAGGAAGCTTCTGTAAATATCCAGGGTTTGAGTACTGTCATGACTTTGTATTTGACTGACAATACATATACATATCTTGAACTTTGGTAATTGTTTATTTTGTTTTTTAAAGAAAAAAATCAATAAATCACTGCTAAGAATATACAACCGCTAGAGTTAAAAAATCTTTCAGGTACGATGACCATCTTTGCTATTACCATAAATTGTTAAAAGGGTTAAATTTCCATTTACTGCTTGCACCCCCTTTCCTAAAACTCAGCCTTAAATAGGCCAAGAAATATTTATTGTATCCTCAAGTAAAACTTAAATACCTTTCCTCCTTTACAATTTCTGAATGACCCAGCAAGGGCTCTAGTAAAGCTTTACTGAAGCAAGCCGCTAATAGTTATTTAATGTTGTTCTGCAGCCTGAAAGAATCTCAGTAGATTTTTCCTTTTAATCTCTTTGAATTGCAGGCTCATAAACCTCTCTGATGAGCCTGCCAGTGTTTTCTTAGATCCTGCAGTTGAGACAATGGAGCTGCAGAATCCTTTCACCTCTTGTTGTCAGACAAATCCAATAGATGGTAAAGCCAGGCAGGCTGTATTTCTTGTGAATTAAAATTTGTTTTTCAAGTGACGAAAGACAGTCAGGTTTTCAGTTTTCCATATCTGTTCAGGAATGTTTCAGAAAGTCCAACGCTGTGTAGTGAGCTCTACCGACTGAGCATCTGTTGCATGCATGTAAAGCTACCAAGTATCACTCAGTACTGGTAACAATACCAGTCTTAAGTAACCTCCTCTTGGAAAGGAATGAAAATCAGACACTGGTTTACTTCAGGGAACCATCACTGCAAGAGACATGGCTGTAAGATGTGTAAAAACAAATGTGGATGAAATCGGGAAGAGTGCCAGAAATTAATACACTTTGTGAAACCATTAGGTTTATAGCTCTGGTTATAGGTTCCCCAAACTCATATTGAGCTGTGCCTCTATGTTAAAATAATTAGCCAAATCTGTTTGTGCTGTCTTAAGGTGTTTTAGATTGGATAGTGCATTGAATAGGGGAATGAGAAAACAGTTTTGTTCAACTCCAGAGAGTAAGTTTCTTCAGTTTGATGCAGACAAGCAAATGTACAAGTGTACAAACAAGTGTACAAAACTGATTTTTTTATTACTGGATTAGTTTGGAGACTTAGTCCAGTTGAGGGTACAACTAGAAAATTAACATCTTTTTGAGATTACAAGTGAGTCTACTCAGACTTGAGCATCAGACTAGGAAATAATGACCTCGGTTCAGGCAGAGAATTGTATAAGCAATGAGTTTTGCCTCTTGATGGTGGTTTTGTTTTTGTTTGTTTTTTTTTAATTACTGTTGCAGTAATGAATTAGAAAAGCTCAGCTGAAATTCTGGCTTTATCATACTACATTTGAAATAGGAAACAGGGCAGACTTTTCCTCAGCCTCTTCTCCGTCATTACTTCATGGGTAACTTTACTCAGAAAGCACAGTAACCTTGTGAAATTCCATCTCATCAGTTGTCTTAATGATGGCAAATGGCCCATCTGCACATAGGAAGGCATGACCTAGACCACCATCTCCAAGTCTATAAAATTTATTTTGAGTGAAATCCTGCTTCATGAATTCCAAGTACAACAGCCTGATTTCTTTTTAATTCGTATTTTTGCTACCTATAAATGAAGCTTAAGAACATCCATTCTTCCTGCCACCTAAGAAACCCTTTTTCTTCATGATTTTTTCTTCCTAGTAA
>WBMW01005324.1:102264-142636 GCA_013396635.1 Penelope pileata
TTTTTCCTAAAAAAAAAAAAAAAAAAAAAAAAAAAAAAAAAAAAAAGGGTGATATAGGAA
Organism: Penelope pileata; assembly: GCA_013396635.1. Taxonomy (NCBI): domain Eukaryota; kingdom Metazoa; phylum Chordata; class Aves; order Galliformes; family Cracidae; genus Penelope; species Penelope pileata. The sequence goes on from WBMW01005324.1 coordinate 102,325, forward strand.
GCACTTGCCTTTTGTTGACTTTCACCACAGTTTCAGTACTGATTATTTCCATTGCAGCAGAGAGAAGAACCTGAAGGAAGGTAGGCAGGTAGACTTCAGTTTCATCTCTACTTTTTTCTTCCTCAAAAAAAGAGGAGGAGGAGTCTTTACTTCACATAAGGCCTGTTAGAGAAAAGGCTCATTTGTTTTAATCTCCTTCTTTAAAACTAATTTAGATTAAGCTCATTCTCAGGAGCTATAATGTGCATTTCGGTTGCAATTGGAATAGTAATTTAGTAGCAAAATAAAGACTGGGACTTTGTTTCAATTTTTTTTAATTAGATTTAAATTGGCCTTAAATTAAGAATTTTAAAAACTATATAAAATGTAAGTATTAACCAATTCTCTATTCCACTTACGTATAAGGATAGTTAAAATACAAGTGATTCATTTCACTACTTCTGCCTATGATACCATACTTATAAAGCTCATGGAGCAATGAAAGAAAAACAATAAAAAATTTTAGATTTTAAAATTAATTTAGATAATTACCCCCAGAGAAACTGCACTTAGCTATTGCTAAGATTGTACTTCCATAGGAGCCTTTCACTTGTTTTCAATAACTTATACTACGGCATTGTCGGTTAGGAATCTTACTTGAGAATAGTTTGCTTTATGTAGTCATTGTGTGAAATCAAGAAACAGAGCACTGATGTATGGCTGTTCTGAGTGTCTACTGAGTGGCTGTGTGTTGTTTAAAATATGCAATCAAACTCTGAAGAGTAAGGTGGCAGCAATCAGATAGTGGTATTCCACAATAAAGAAGGAAATACTCCACTATCTGAGCAGATGAAGGTTGGAGATGTGTAATTTTTCCTGGAATATTACTGGAATGCTTAGGAATAAATACATGTCTAATAAAGGAACATTGAAATAAGCAGTACTAAAATTACAGTTCTCTTGGACTCAGACCATCATCACTTGGAAAGGTTTTGAATTATAATCAGTATCCCAAATTAGAATGCTAAAATCATTCAGTTTCATTTGAAACAAAGTTCTGTGTAGTAATTCTGTAAAGTTAAAAAATGCTATGTGTAAATGCTATAATTTGAATTCCAGCTGTCCTATATTCTTAAATGCCTTAACCCCTGCTTCTTGGTTAGTATCATATGCGTTAGTATAGTAGTGAACAAAATATGATGCCATCTCCCTGGATTTTTTTTTTTAAATGATGACTGAAAAAAATCTATCTGGGAGCAGGAAATGGACCCTAATCACTGGACTACAGAACTGTGATCCCTGTTTTGTGTCCTTTTTGTTCTGGTCAATTTCCTTTCATAGTGACAATTTCCATAGAAAGAGAATTTTCTTACCTGGATAATGCTGTATCCAAGGAGACGCACATAAAATCTCTCAAACCATGGCTAGAAGAGCCATCAAGTCCCTTCTTTCTGCTCTTCAGTCCAGAGTAAAGAGCAGTTACATAGTAGAGGCTGGGAAACCATTTAGAATGCCTTACAATCCAGCGGTTAGGTAGGGCAATCTCCTGGGAATTAAACAGAGTTATAATCTGGACTGCTGATTTTTCCAGCAAGGGCTCAAAAAGTAGTTCTAGAATAAGAAATTCTTTCTCTGTCATGTTACTTTTCCTAGAAGGCAGTTGATGACACTGTTTTATTGTGTACTTATGTTAGAAAATTCACTTAAACTCGCTCAAAGAGAAGGAACTACTGTCTTGATAACAACCTGATTTAAAAATGAAGTAAACATGAAGCTACTGAGCCTTGTATGTGTATGTGCTGAAGGTCAGCTTTGAGGCATTCCGGGTTCTTTAAAATAAGAAAGAACAGCATTTGTGGAGTTGGAGTTTCCAGGTGTCAGGCAGCATTTGGGAGGTTTTGTGTAGTAACTTAAAGTTTGGTTTGTATTTCATATTACCTTGCATGGCTTCACTTGTAACTGAGCAAAATCTGACACTGCCAACTTGGTGTGGACTGAGGACATGAAATGCGAATGTGCTGATAGATCTGTACTTCTATTGACAATTAGCAGTTGACAATTTTAATTGTATTGCACCCTTCTTCCTTTCACGCTGTACTCAATGTTGGAAGAATCCAGCAGATCAAATGGCAATAGATCTCACATGTGCAGAGCAGAATTGACAATCTTTCTGTACTGTATCATACAAGAACACTCAGATTAGTCCTTCCCTAAAATTTTTCCATTTGTCTTTTGTTAGGAATATCATTTCTAATTTTTAAGGAATCATAGTGTTCCTCTAACAGGCAACCCTTACATTTATTTTGTGCTTATTGGAAGGTTTTTCTTTTGTCTTCTCTTTTCAAAAGAAGAACAGCTTGCATAGAGAAACAGTGAAAACCTGGCTGAATGTGGTCCTGGGACAACCTACTCTAGGTGACCCTGCTTGTGCAAGGGGGGTTGAGCTAGGTCGTTGCCAACCTCAAGCATTCTACAGTTCTGTGGAAGGTACAGGTAAACACACTCAGAGCTTGTGGGAGAGTGTTTACGGCCAGGCTTTTTAAAGGTACTCATAGCCAAGCAAAAGTTTGGCCCTAATTTCATGTAATTCTTTGGGATGTGTGTGAAAACTGTTTTCAGCAGTGTTTTGATGTCAGTAATACATCTTTACCATGTGAAGATCATCCTAGCTACAGTGAGAAATTCCCCAGCTTATGCAGAGAGGCGGAAATTTGAGAACTACGTTTCTAACTGGTTACATAGGCTAGGTATGGCTCTCTGGTAGGGACCCAATTTACCGGTAGGAATAAACTCTTAATTTAGCAGGAAGAAATAACTTCTATGTCATCTGAGTTGAACACCTGTTACCGTTTTATTTTGTAGAAGATAATCTGACAAAAGAATGGCCATTACATGCACAGATTTATCTTGAGGATATGTCCTGGAATGAAGGTATGAATGCCTTCTTGTTCGTAGTGCCTTTCATTGTCATTTCAAATGTTTTCCATTTTTTCTGCATCTTATACCATTATATTGTCATTATATTTTAACCTTTCCTCTCCTCTTTTTAATATTTTCCTCAGATTTACTGTTCTGTGACTGCTTGCTATTTTTCCCTTTCTGTTAGTTCCTGTCAATCCCATCTTCTGAAAGTCTACTGAAGCCCTTTTCCAGCACTGTTGAGTTGAATTGACACTTGGTTTTTGTGACACTTATTTTGCATTCCCTTCGCTTTTTTTTTTTTTTTTTTTAATCTCCCTTATTTGGGCATGGAGAATTTGCCAGCACCATTTTTCACCTAGCTCTCTCTTTGGAGTATCACTGACTTTGCTTCTGGATTTTCCTGGAATTTCTCATGCATCTGCTTGCTGCTTCTGTGATGGTAGAATGCAACTTTTGTCATACAGATTTTTCCACCTCACAGTGTGTTACTTTTCTCCTTTATATTTGCCTAGCTTTTGATCATTTACTTGCTTTTTAGAGTAAAGGCTGATTTTGGTTTATTTATTTATTTTTAAGCTGGGGGGTGGGGAAAGCCTAACTACTTGGCTTTCTCCTGTTTCTTTCCTGAGTTAGCAGTCTGTTTTGGAACCACCCTTTATCTGTCACTTGTATGACTAACACTCCTTAGTTTCTTCTTAATTGCTCCCAAAAGATTTTGGTACATTGTCAGAATCACGTTCTCATTCAGAAGTTCAGTGATATAGTCCTCCTAACATCTGGCTGTTTCACTGATGTGCACTTTTTTATTATTTGTTCTTTTAAAGAGATGACACTGACTCTGGCTGTTTTGCATTAAGTGTGTCTCATAGCCACAGAAACAGAAGAATATAGAATAGGTGTTGACATTCACAGTCCAGCAGTGAGAGGTCATACGCAAATTGTTTTGTTTTCAAGAGCAGCTTTGTGAATAATAATGCAAAATAAATTCCTGATTCTTCTTGAGCACTAAAGGTTTTCTTGTTTTCTCTTTTTGGCAGATGAACAATGTTACACTCTTTCATGCCGATGTGGTGGGAATTATGCTGTCTCCAAGAGTGAAACCAAAGACGTATCTTTGGTTTGTTGTGACACATGTTCTCTTGTTATTGAGATCCTTCAATGATAGTTCCAGCCACACACATTGAGTTACAAACTTGAAAAACATTGGACGAACGGGACAGCAGGGGGATGCCACAAGAACAAGTTGAGTCTTAAGAGAGAGAATGTGCTCATTTAGTAGCATAGCTCTGAAGACATGGTGCTTGTTGTTTTTTTTTCCTTCAACTATGGAGCAATTTATTAAAAACCTTCCGAACACAACACTAAGTCCTGTACAACTGGACTGTATCTCATGATCTAAGTGACCTTTCCTTCCCAGCAAACAACAGAGTAGCTCCTTTCAATCTCAGTCTCTTATGAACTGCAGCTTGGGCCCTACCTCTTAAGTTAAATCCTTTTAAAGGCTCAGATGACAAAATTTAATCAGGAGGCATACATGCAAGAATGCTTTGAAGATAATGAAGAATCAGGTGTATCAATGGGAAACAGGAACATTTTCTATTTCTATGCGAAATATTTAAATTAGTCTGCTAAATTCTCAAAAAGGATTTAACCTTTTGACCCTTAGAAAGGTGACAGATTTGCAGATCTAGCAGGCTGGTTGTCTTGATACCAAGTAGCACGTACAGTGCTCAGTCAGCAGCCTCTAACAGTGCATCTGCATTAACTTCTCAGCTTAGAGCCAGGAGTACACTTTTGAATCGACTCCATCCATCATCTCAACAAATGCAGTCTTCATTCCTTAGATGACCCCAGCTGGGCATACAGTCCACTGGGTCAAACTGGAGCTAGTTTGAGGAAAAACCCTACAGAACACGAGTGAATGGATATAGATCCTGAAGCTAGCTGTTAATTCTTTTCTGTTTAAATCCTAGTACAGCACACTACTTGCTAATGGAGGTATATAGCCTGTGTGTGGCTCTAGCTGTGACAGTGTAATAGTGCAGTGCCTTCGTCATCCCTTGTTAACAGTCAATGTTAACTTTGACTTCTAGGAAAATTCAAAACTTTCTGAATAAACCTAAGCACTTACTGTGAATAGCCAGAGGAAACAAAATAAGATGGATATCCTTGTTGGTGATGACAGCAGTGTATCATTCCCGCTTTCAAGTTAGATATAATCTCAGAAAGAGACATCTTTGTCAAGTAACACTTGCGTTTATTCTAAACAAAAATAATTCCATTGATTTCAGTAGAAAATATTATGCAAGGTGGAAATAGTCACTTAATTCTTTTAATCATCAAGAAATCTATGGCCATTAGGGCTTGCACGTAGAAATCCAAAGTCATTCAGAGGCCATATCTGTAAAATAAAGTGATGAGATTTTTATCACAACTGAAAGTTCATTATTTTTCATGTGTTATTGTTGTAAACTTTTCATAAACTACATTTTTCATCTTCTTGTTTGACAACCTATAACACAAAGATAGAAACTTCTCACCTGGATGCTTTCTTTGTAGGAGAAATATATACTATGTACCAGGAGAAATCCTAATTCTGTAGCGACTGGAGACAAAACTCGTTAATATGCAGCACGCTTTACCATGGAGAGCCTCCCAAAGTATAGAGGCTTTTTTCAGCCTTGGAAATAAACATGTTCCTAGAAAGTATCTTCTAAATTCAAGGTTTTCTAGCCTCTGAATGTAAAAGACAAAGTATATACAAGAGCTGCTCTGAAAGTAATGCCTCCTATTTGATTATATTGGCCCACAATGTCAGAGGCGGATGGTGGTGGTATGGTAGATATTCCCACCAATATTCCATTAGTTTGTTGCCGTGTGACAGATGGCAGCAGAGGGGCAGTCTGACAAAATGGTGTCTGACATGGAAGTGTGGATGAAACAAAGGTCTGTAACTGAATTCCTCCTTGCTGAAAAAATGGCACCTATTGCCATTCATTGATGCTTGTTGAATGTTTATGAAGACCAAACAGTGGATGTGAGCACAGTGTGGCGGTGGGTGGTGCGTTTCAGCAGTGGTGACAGCGACGTGAAGGACAAGCCATGTTCTGGACAACCATGCAGAGATCTAGGAGCACAACATGCAGGCTCTTGTTCATCACTGGTAAAAATGCACAGCTGATGGTCGTGACTATGCTGAAAAAGGTGTTTCGTAGCTGGGAATTTGCTCTGTCAAATAGTGTTATTGTGCTCTTTGTGTCTATTTTAGTTTCCATGGAAATAAGTAGGAGGCAATACTTTCAGAGTGCTCTCTGTATATTTGATTCATCTAGGAGAAGAAAATACCATGAACATCACCTCCCAGTCAACGTACTTCTGTGAGGTATACATTCTATTTTCAAGATAAACATCTGAAATATAGCGAATCTTGAAGAAAAAATTCCATAGGCTTGTAGGTAGGCTTATATGATAAGCTTATATGATGCAAATAGGTATAAAGGGGTGGACTGCCTGCCATCATCAGGTGCTCTCAACCAAGGGGCCCACCCCTCTGAGAAGGTGACAGTAGGAAAGAGCACAAATCAGGATCATGTACAAGCACAAGTCACCAGTAAGAAGGAACTTTCTCTCCAGAAGTTAACTGTACAGCTGTCCACGTTACTGAACGCTCCCAGGAGTGCTTTCCTCTGAATATTCACTAATTACACATAGTGGTCTTACAAGTGGTATTACAAGCTGGTCTTGAATGCAAAAAAAGGTACCAGGAAATCAAGGACATTCTCTTACGCTGTCTCCCTTGACCGCCTCTCTTTTCACTACATGTTCTTTCAAGGATGGCACTAGGGGATCAGCAGGAAGAAGAGAAAGAAATGATGTTGAAGAATGAACGCCCTTCTGTGGCTCTAATCCTACAAAAATCTCACAGCCCCTGCTCAAGATGAATTGACATGGACAAAGATGATGCGCTACCTTGTTCCCAAAGCATGTTAGTATGATGTTTATCCTGCTCATCTTCTCTTAGAATTTGATCTTAAGGTATGCAGTCACCTTCTAGGAACAGCACATTCCTCTTCAACTCAATTTACTGAACATCCACAGTGCAGAAGGAGCCTTGCTGCTTTCTATGTGGAGTAAAAAAGTAATTTTCTCAGCTCGCGAGAGGAAGGACAGTGCCAAGGTTGAATATTTTATCCCTGTGATGTGTCCTCAGTATTCCTACTGCAATGACAGAGGAGGCAAAGGCAGGTAAGAATGACAGACTGCGAAGCAAGAGACAGCATCAGCTTCCTACTAGACTGGAACAATGTGCTGCTAGAAGCTCCCTAGACTTAGATACATCAGGCTCCTCCTAGCACTGTGGTAAGTTGTGACAACCAATTGGATTGTATCTAGGCCCTTGAGAAGATATAAGGATGAGTGAGTTATTCCCAGGACATCAAGTTCTCTGGATCTGAAAAAGGCTCAAAGCTCTCTTGACCAAGTATCTTTGAACATACGTGTGCTTTTTAGCGTATGCAGCAAGGGAAGAGTGTGAAGAGCATCTGCTGATGAAATATGTGTCTCTCTATATGCGTATTAACTAGTGAGCTGCTTTAAGTTCCACAGAAGCATACAGCATTATGAAACAGTAACAGAAGGCTATCTGTGATCTCTCTGTGATCTTGACTAGAAGTAAAGCTACAGAATTCAAGCTTCTGCAGAAAGACCTATGCTGGCTGCAGGCTAGCTGTCAAGTCTTTGGCCTCAAAACAAATAGGAGTGGAAGGAAGTAGGGATATTCTATATTAGAAACAGAGGCTCATCTGAGCAAAGCTCCAGAAGGAGGAGTTTTTTAAGGCATTCGCTACTACACAAATTTAATTCCAGGCAACTTAAATTACACCTTCTGCAACTTGACTTGCTTTCAGTGACAGTAATCGGATGTGTTTTTAAATATTACTATGACTATTTAGTTTCAAATTCATCACAGTAATCGTAGTGGTAGATTTAGAATGAAAATGATGGTTTATCTCATTTGTGTGCAGGAAAGAAACTGAGAAACAATACTTAGACTTGGAAACAAGATGGAACAAGCATTCTATGTGAAACAAAGACATGCCACTGCATGTAATAATTCCTGAAAGAAGTTGACTCTGACTTGTTGGTTCAAACTGGCTAGTCCAATTAGCAGCTATTTCCTTTTGCCTTCTTTGGTTTGGCCTACATAAATCTGATCTGATGGATGGGGCATAAATGGGGCTAACTAGCTCTTTTGAAGATACTTGGCAGGTCTAGTTTTGACATCAAGTGTATGTCCAGGGAACGCATGGGATATCCTGTCTAGGACAGGATGAAGCATGAATTCTGTCAAAGAAGGGAGTCCTTCCCTCGGTGGGGTTTTACTGAATTTGCAGCTACTTAGATTTCAGTAGCCTTTTTATGGAATGAGCTTGTCTGAGTGGCTATTGATATGGTAGCAAGGAAGAAAAGGGGCAAATATATTCAAGTATCATTACTTCCCTCTAGGTTAAAAGTGACTGAGAACCTTAGGCTAGATCACGGTAGTCTGATGTGAATAACCAGACCCAAAAACTATAAACAGACTTTTGAAGAATAAACCCATTTCTGCTTTTGTCAGGTACCATATACTTAAATCTCATTAAAATGTCAATGATCACTAGCCTATGTACCACCATCAAATAACTGCTATGAAAATTGTTTAAAAATGTTTTTGATGAGGTATCAACTAATTGTGTACTCTTTTAAAACAGAAAATATTCTAATATTCTGAAGTACTTCTTCAGTATGTAACATGTGTAGTTAAGTTCCATTCATTTTACAAGTTCATTGACTGCTTCCTCAACTTAATTCAATCCTGTCACCTCATTTAAAGTGTCTCAAACATCTTGCTTGGTGGTGTACAAGGTGAACACAAATCTATTGCTGTGGAAGGATACTGTGAAAAATTACGGTTGTCCACATAGATTACTAATATATCCATTATTTGCTAACAGTCTCCTTAAAGTAATTAACATCACCTTTTCTATAGTAGCACATCAGCTGGAGTTCTTTTTTCTTTTAATGATTAATACCAGGTTTTTATTAAAAGGACTATCAGTATATTAGCATCATCTGCATTCTCCCTATTAATAATCCAAGCTAAAACTTTGTTCATAAAAATAGCCCTATATAGAATCAGCATTTTTTGCTCTCGTGTTCCTGATAAGGCAAACAATACAGAGAAGGAACAGGGAACCCTCAATGAACACTAGGGAAGAACTCAAAGCAAATGCTGTCTGTAAAGAACACTGGTTAGGCACAACTTAGTGATGGTGGTAAGGGGGGATATGGTTTTTCAGGTTTAGTAAGCAATTCGTGGCCATGGTCAGGAGCTGCAAGGTTGGTTTGTGGTTTTGTGTTTGTTTTTGTTTTTTGAAAGGTCCTAAGTTGTGTTCATAAAAACTGTAAATCAATCTTTCCAATTTAACAAAGTTTTGTAGACATAATCTTCCCTATGCATGTGATATAACTGCACCAAATTATACGTTTGTGGTTGTGTTGCAATGTATGGAGAGCAGTTCTCAAAACCGCTTTTCATTGTGCTGAACAACACCATTTTAAATCTAGCTTTTGAAAAGCTGCTGCGTAAGTCTGTAGTACACTCTCCCTTGCTTCTCTAGATTAAAATTTTTATGGCGAGGAAATTGTTTTAGTTTCTTCCTTTTGGTAAACAGTAAATGAATAGTGCATATCATATGAAAAGGTAGGCTAGTGTGAAACAAAACTGTAGAATTACTGAAACAGAAGGAGATGGAACCATGTACGTTTATACAAAACAGTATGAATCAAAGCTTTGTTTGTTTGCTTTTAATAAAGAAGTGGAGGATAATTGCTGTAGCACAGATTTGACTTTACTGTTAAGGCTTTTTCACAGATTTAGTTTAAAAAGCAGCAAGGCCAGCCCATAAGCCTACATTATGTATGCATGTCCTAGAACAATGATGTTTTTCTCCATCTTAGTTTTTTTCCACTATGGAGCTGCACTTCTCAAGTTACAACAACACAGAAATCTGAACATGCCCTTTTCCATCGTTTTGCGAAAACAAAAATCAAATTAAGGACGGCGTATACTTTTCATGCAGCAGGATGTGTGTGTGTGTGTACGGTTTGGATTTCCTTGCAAAATAATTCATTAAGTTTTCAGGGGCAGTGACCACTCACAAGAATGATTCTCAAAAAACAAATCCTTGCTGCAAAATCCCCACCAAACCTCAAAACATTATTAAATTATGCTTTTACAGCAAGTGTCTGATGTGTTTGAGCTCTCTTTCAGATTTGCTTTGGTCAGACAGTTAAGGCAGCAAGTTTTAATGCTGAATATACAGGCACTGCGTATGCATTAATGCAAATACTTTTAGATACTATCAATACCTTAAAACAAATGCGTCCTCTTATCAGCCCGTAAGGAACAGGTCCGTAACACCTGGAATCTGTGGAATTCCTCAGGTTATCACCTTCTAACCAAACGTGTCCTTTAGGCACCTGTGATTAAGCAGGATTGAGTTGAAATGTAAAGAGAAAACAGAATAGAATGGTATTAAGTTTTGTTTGCCTTACATTGCCTAATTTCTGCTTTCTATATTTCATGACTGTATAATGAACTAATTTTTATTGAATCTAATAAGACACTGCCAGATTTGAAGGGATGAGAGGGAGTGCACTAAAGTATCTGTTCTATCATGTGCTCAAAAAACAATGGTTTGCAACAAAAAATCCAAAATGAAGATGTAAGAGGTTAGACCAATGTGACAGGGTCATTAATTTAATAGACTTCAAAAGAGGTCATTAGGATGTTGACTGAAAATCTGCCCTCCTGTCGCAGTAACAGCATGAACAGGGCAGCCACACACTCATCAACATCCTGGGGCCAGCACCAAGGCTAGACCTGTTAGTAGATTCATGATGAACTAACTGGTAATTGATTGTGACATCAATTACGAATAATCTCATCATTTTATCGGAGTAGGCTTGTCAAAGTTCTAATTAAGATCACAGTTCATTCTATGTGCAGGCAGAATCCACAACACATTATATTGCAATAATGATGATCACAAAACAGCAAATCCCTTTTTATAATTTGAAAATTAATGATGGTGACCTTATACTATATGACAAAGACCTTTCCTTGCCTATATATATTATGCATTAACTATATTACATACCGTAGATTCATGGTATTCACTGACTGACTCAAAAACAAAATGAGAAATAGCAATGTAGCTGTATTAGTTAGCTAAATAAGAGTGTAAAGCTTTCTTAAGTGAAATAGTCCCTACTGTATGTCTTACATTAAGATTTCTGCTTGGAATATATGACACTATTTTGACTTTTTTAGAAAACATTTTAGATGCAGGTAACCTCTTACAAGTTAGCAAACATTTAGTAATTGTTTTTCTAATCTTTGTTTCTAAAATTCTAAAGCAGCCTGAAAAATTAAAAGCAGCAACATATTCTCAATCTAGATAGTATTTAACATGTGCTTTAAAGATAATGTACATTTTTCCAAAACCAAATACATACTTGAAATGTTACTATGAGCAAAAAAATAGAGAAATGGAATTTTATAAAGTCACAGATTTCAAAACAAAACAGTCTGAGCAGTATAAACATGAATATTTTAGAAACAAAACCCACAGACTCATAAATGCAGTAGCATACACACACACAATTGTAGCATAACAGACCAAAAAGACTGAAATACCGCTCTAGTGAAGTCTGGATGTAAACCATTAAGACTAAACCCAAGTCCCCTAGATGAGTGTGTGAGGAAAACGCAGATGAAGTGCAGTCGTTGGTACTTACAGGTATCTGGCCAAGTAACACCTACAATCTTATCTTTAAATAAGCGTTTTAGGCTCTTTGCTTAGCTGTGTTCCTGCCTGCCTGTTACCAGGGTAGGAACTGAGGATGGCAACTTCGCCTGCAGTCCCTTTGTTGGGATATGGCAAATGTTTAACATACAGATTGAGAACCAATGGTTTGTCTTCAGCAGTGGCATAAAGACATACCAGTCATGGAAAGCGTAAGTAAGCCTGTCCATCTCCTCCCAGCCGCTCCCCTGTCTTTCCCTAGCATCTGGGATAGGTGCATTAGGCAGGTCAGAGGGTACGTTCCTGCCTACTTGTTTTAGAATCTAAATGTGGAGCTGTTCACCAGGAATGTCTCAGCCTTTTTGAAACCTGCTGCTGCTATCTTCTTCACAGTCACCTGTGTAAAGGAGTGCCTTCTATTTTGTTTGTTTTCAACTGATCTCCTGTTAGTTTTATCACGGTTCTTTACTCGTTCTCCAAATCCCTCAGTACAGCTATTGCAGGCCCAGCCTGCCTGCCACCTGTGTTACTTGGTTGGCTTATCAGATTGTGGCCATGTGCACGGGGGATTTTTCTCTGGGAAGGCCAGGTGGTTCCAGCTAGATGAATCCTCCCAGTGTCAGTGTTGGAGCTGGAAAGGTGGGGGTGGTTTGTCCGGTGTTTGGCGGACTTAGAGGAGCCCAGTTACGTTAGCAGGACAGAACAGTCATTGTGCAGCTATGATACCCCAAGTTGCAGGCTGCTAGATGGCTTCCCTGAGACAGACACTTGGGTCTCCTCCTTTCTTCCTCGTACATCAGACAAGTAGATCCAAAATTATTTGGTACCTCTCAACTGAGTGCAACTAGAACTCTCTTTTTATGCAGTAATTGCAAATCAAGCCTAACAGTAATTATTGATTAAAAGCTGAAGCCTGCATAGCATCTCAAAATTCTCTGTTGCACCATTTGCCTCACATCAGAGCTAACAGAAGTAAGGAAGCCTCCATCAGAAAACCACATTTAGGTCCATCCTTAGCAGGCACTTCAGAGAAAACATACCAGTACATAGAAACCATGCTGCTGCTACCCAGCCAGCCCTGATACTGAAAGCAGATTCACCATAATTGTAAAAAATCACTACACGCGTAGATCTTTTTTAAAACATACAGTACGATCCAATTAAAGAGCAATGAGGTTGAGCCATAACATCAGAGGGAGGAATAAAATTTTAAAATGTATTTTAAATTTAAAAAATTATTTTAATTGTTGGATTGTAAAGGAATACCTAGTACATCTTCCCACCTACAAGCATAAACCTACTAAAGGACATGTAGTAGCAATGCATGAATGAAACAGTCCAGAAATGCACAGCTGGCATCATCAGCCATTTTAATTTAAAAGCTAATGTAAACAGCTTTTGGTAATTAGCAATGGTTAGGTTAGTTGGACATCCATCTTTGCTTCTTCGCAGCATATCCACTTAAAGCACTCACTGGGTCCGCATCTTAGCCAAGGGTTTGCTTTTCAGGTGCAATGCAAACGTCTCCTGCCCAACACCTTCCAGAATTACCAATCACACATCGAGCTACTGTCATTTTGAGGGACTATCTATCTCAGCAAATGCACAGAAAGGAGAAATGTGAATTACAAGGAAAGGAAGTTTATTTAATGAAATAAAGCAAACTCTCATTAATGCTTCGCATTTCTGAAAAGGCATCATTTGTGACCTGCTGCAGCTTTACACGCAGGACACTACCAGCTCCTGTTCTACTTAACTGGTTCCCATGCTTTTTGACTTTCCTGATTCTTAGGCAGGACCTGAAACTCATCAGTTACTATGTGAAATAAGGACTCATAATGCACATATATCTAAACACTTCTAGACCTTCCCATCTTTTTTCTGTGATCCCGAAGTGTAAAAAAATTAAAAAAAAAAAAAAAAAAAAAAAACTNAAAAAAAAAAAAAAAAAAAAGCTTTTGCTACCTTTGGCATATCGCTTACTGCTTCTAGTACTACTAAGAAATACCAAGAATTAGTTATCTGAACAAGATGTTCGTAGTTTGCATTTCAGATAGAACATTTGCAATGATGGATGCTCCCGTACCTGAAATTCACCTCTTCTGGTAACTTCTGTAGTTCTCCATGGAATGTATGACAGGACCCTATGCCTCTAAATTTGTGCTGTCACAATGTATGATTCATCTAGAGATAATACAGTATAATACCTTTGTGTGGTGCCTGTCCATCATCTAGGCACTTCACTACAACCCAGAATTAAGACAAGCAGTAAAAATCAGACAAATTACTTGAAAATGTTAAACCAAATACTGGTGACAGGCCATAATCATTAATTTTTTTTTTTTTAAAAAAAAAAAAAGAAGAAGAAGAAGAAAAAGAAAAAAGTTGTTCACACCCCTTTGAAATAAAGGGTAACACCAGAATCCTTGAATCCTTGAGGGGTTCATGCACCAAGCTATTTCTAGACCAATTAGCTGATTTCAGTGGGACTATTCACACAGAACAAAGCTAATTCTGAGTATCAACCTTTGCAGAATCAGGACCCAAGCATGCAACCCTATGCAGTCACAATAGCTGGAAATAAGACACATTTGTTACCAAAGAAAAAAAGAATTTGGTGAAAAACTTATATTTTTGGATTTATACACCGATGGGCTGCTCCTGCCTTTTTTTGGCAATGGAAGCCACTCACTTGACAGTTCACAATGCTGTTGCATTTTGGTATCTACAGGTGATAGAGTGCTCTCTTAGGCAAAGTGACTGTACCTAAGAAGTACAAATCAGTTACCATTACTGCACACCACAAAATTGTGAATACAACAATTTTTGAAAAAATACTGGCAAGAGTGTCAGAAGCATTCAGCTTAGCTGAAGTAGTATTTCAGTTCTTACACACAAGCCAGCTCTAGGAAGCTGAGATCTCACGAGCCTGACTGAATTGACACAGAACCAACTCCTGGCTCGTGTGAAAAAAATGCAATTCCACAGCAGCACTGGTTCATCCAAAACCACCCTGCCTCTGATCTCCTACCGCCTGTGTTTGCCTCGGTAACCCCTGTGCCTCTGGTTTGGGGCAGATTATCTGAGGATTTATTTTCAAGGAACAACAGCTCTAAGGGAGAACCAGTTATCAGAGGTGCAGCTTATATGCATGAGAATACAGACGCTGATTAGACACATGCCTCTTCCCCTTCTCCCTTCCAGGGCTATGAGGGCTCTAGTACAGGAGCAGATAGACCAGAAGAGCAAAGCAGTCCTTCAGAACAGCTGAGCTTTTATTGGTAGCTTATTCTGTTCCAGCTCAGATAAATAAGCATCACTCACTGCTACAAAGCGGCTACATTTGCAAGGCTGCTGTGTTTGCATAGTGGTATAGTTAAACAGGCCAACACTGAAGTACAGGTAATCTCTTTGATGCATACTTACTAGCATAAAACTTGTTTTCACATAAATTGGCTAGGGGGCAGGAGGACAATGACCAAATCACAATATTCTGTCGTTGTACACAACGCCAAACTTTGTTCTTTGAGTCACCTCACTGACTTCAGAACCAGGAGATGAAACGGCCGCGCTGTGTTTATTGCAATACCAGAAAGTCAATGTACTGCACATAAGATTAGCAGAGATTAAACTGCCTGCCTCAAAAAAAAAAAGAAAAAGAAAAAAGAAAAAAAAAGAAAAAAACAACAACCAACCAACCAAACGAAAAAAAAAACAAAATCCATCTAAATGAAATTACAGCTTTTGTGTTTTTTCTTTTGGTTTGGGGGAGTATTTTTGGGGGTACTAGAGATGGATAAACAGGTTTGTCATAAAGAAATGAGGAATTATAACGCAAATCTCTTGCAATCTCTCCTTTTGGAATTCTAAGCAGTCTCTGGGTGTCAAAGAACGTCAATGTGTACAATCAGCTGGGAGTAGATGAAGCTTGAACTCCTATAAGGTCACAGGTACTCACATCACCTCCAGCAATATCAAAGTTTTCAACTTAAGAAGAACTAAATCATTCCCATCTTTTCTTTTCAGTTCAGAGGCTTCCTTCTTGAGCTATGATAAGAACTAATCTCAGGGCTGGACAAAAGAATCAAGTCCGTAAGTTCTCATCTATCCCTACTAAGGTCTATTTAAGTGCCTCCTACTTTGGTACAAGCAACAAATGTAATTGCTTCATGGCCTGCGGGTGTTCGTTTAACAAAAGAAGCTTTTGTGAATAAACCGCAGGTGTTACCTTTCTTGATTAAAGTGAAATATGATGAAAGAATCTACAATATCAAATGACAAATTTACTAAATACTGATTAAATTGCCTTATTTAAGTAAATTGCATCTATTTAGGATAAAACATACACCATAGAAATGCAAGGTTTTTTTCTCACTTGATACTTGAAGTCTCACATTCCTTAATCCTTCACTTGCTAATTCAGAACTAGGAGTGAATAATGCTTAGCAGATACTATTTTTTAATTATCCAAATGATCTCTCTCTCTTATGAAAAATGGTCTTTATATTACAGTCACCATGTATGTATAACCCAGCAATACTAATTAGCACAATATTTTCAAAATTAGTGGTTTGGTTGTTTTTTTTTTTTTTTTTTTTTGTTTTTTTTTTTACTCTCCTTTCCTTTTTTTGTGCTGGAGAAAGCTGTGAAATGGTAGCAACTTCATTAGAAGACTAAAAGAGTAGGAGATCTGTAATCAATATCTCCTGAATAAGTATCAGTATCCTGATATAAGGATATAAGGATTATATTAAGGATTAAGGATATAAGTAACCTGAATAAGAAAGTGATAGATTTAACACTTTTTAAAAAAATATATCAATAAATTTACATTTAGCATTTCCCTTTTACTTAGTGAACAGTTTCAGCTGCTTATAAGACATACTGTACGTAGCTCAGTTTTTTTTAAATACATGTATTAAAAAGAATACATTCTGACCTTGGTCCAGATTATTTTGGTGACAATGAGATGCTAATATGTTTTTCTATAGAAATTAAATTCACTGTGATGAAATATGAACTCATTCTCTAAATCAGAAATCATTGGTTTTAATCAAAAAATTATAAAGAAGTGTGAAGAGTTGTCTAAGTTCTGAAATAAATTATTAACCAATATTAAAATCACATAACCTTCAGTGGTAGCAGTGTTAACACATACTACAGGGAAACTTTCTATAAGGGTATAAGGGTATGTTAACTTAGATTTGAATTTAAGAACATTTTTTTCTATCCTGCAGGCATACCAGCTGAGTATTCTTTAATAAACAATTTTGGGAAGTCGTTACAATAATTTGTCAAAGCCTGCACTGGTTATTTCAATAGGTTTATTTGTTTTTTCTTTGTTTCCATTGTTGCTCCTTCTAAATGTCATGCAATATATAGGTTAGCTACCTCTATTCCTCTGCTAACTTTTAGTTTAGTACTCGGTGCTTTATGGGGAAGGTCACAGAATATTCAGATCAGAAATACCTGTGCCAGTTAAATGAAGACAAAATACGTTGCCTTTCAGTATCACTTTTTGGCTATTGCAAACATTTTTGATAGTGTGAAATAATAATTGAAGCACTTACACGCATTGTTTGCTTTACCTCTAAGGATTCTCCTATCATATTCAGAGCAGGGTTCATTGGTAAGTATGCTGAGCTTGGTGGGCTGACTTGGATGTTTCCAGGATTTATCAGTCCAGACTACTATTACCTTTCTTGATTCACAGTATTTTGGAAAAGAAATAACTGTTACAGATACAGCAAAGATTACTTTCTTACTAGTTTGCTTAGACTTTTCTCACCAATAACCATTAAAAAGGATCTGACTCTTCTCTGGAAATCAGACAATGTAACAGTGTTACCCTAAAGCATAGGTTTAAACACCAACTAGAACTGCTAGTCCCAATGTAAAAGACACGGCCAGCGCTGGCATGCCTTGGACAAATGCATAGCATTACACAGAGATCTAGCTAAGAAGCCCAGTGGCAACAAAAGCCTATAAATGCTCTAAGCTGGGTTAAGGAATATTAGAAGCATCTTCTGCCAGCTCCACTAGGAGTGATCTGAATCTCTGCTAGCCCACCAAAGGCCCCTCCATGACTTTAATCATTTAAGAGAGTCAGAAAAGCATTAGCTCAGACATGAACATGAGAGAGGCAGACTAAAACTTGTGCTCCAAATCTTCACTGAGCCTTTGATTAGTTGGTCTCATCATCCTGAACAGCTTCCTAGAAGTTATTACTGGACTTGGATGAGAGGAATAATGGAATCAGAAAATCCTGTGGGTTCAAGCTGATGTCGCCAGTACAGCAAAGATTGTATTCCACAGAGGAAAAACATCTAGTGCTGCAAATTCAGAAATTGGTGATCCCAAAACAACTTTGCCTCAAATCAAACAGGAGATTTTCTTACGTTTTTTTCCCAAGGAATGAACAGAAAAACCAAGGTGCATCGGGGCCTGGGCAATACTTCTGCCTTGGTGTGGCCACTTGCATCCAGAGCAGCTGGCCTGGTGCGGCTGTCTTGGCTCAGGTGGTAGGGAAGAAAGAGGCATTTGAGATGTCAGGTACCTCAGCAGGGACTCGCTCAGGGAAGCTGAATCTGCTGCTGCTGGTCCCTGCCTGCGCTGCGCTGCTGGGAAAGATCAGAGATCCCGCTCGCATGTTCTTGAAGTATCAAAAACAAAACTGCAGGGGTAAATAGACCAATTCACTCGAGCAGAAGAAAGCCTGGCATTATTGCTGAGAGGATTGATGATGTTCTTTGTTTCTTTTCTCTGAAGAATTTAGTTTTGACAAGTCAGTATTTTGATTAAAATTACTTCTCAGGAGATTCAAGATTAGCTCTAGTCATGAACTCTCTGTACTGGGATATGGAGGGATCTGCAAATCCAACAAAGCCGCAAACGAAGCAAGTACACCAAATCAGCTCTACTTTACCACAAGACAGGTAGCATAACTGCTGCTTAATTTATAGCATAACTTACAGCCCCTAGAATGCTAGAACTAAGGAGAGGTGGGACAGGAAGAAAGCAGATGTTTCCATTCTCCAAGCCAGCAGCTACTGCAATGAAACACTAAACCACGTGCGTCAAAGTAGCTGTTAAGATACCACAGACAAAGGAAAAAGAACTCCTATTTTATTGAGGATATTTTATGTTATTTTTAAAGAGACCATCTAGTAGTACTGAGCACTCTGAAATATCAACCCAACCTTCAGTGCCCTAAGTCGTGCGCCCAAATTCTGTAGTTCTGTCTCGTGACTGATATATTGTGTTGTCTATGTTAACGTGACGCTGGTCTCAGTACTCATATAGTATCCTTACAGCATTTGACAAGGACTGTTTAAGAGCTAATAGCACTGTGTAAGACCACTTCTCTGATCTGCAAACACAGTAAGATGCATTATCTTCAGAATTATGTTAGCTCTAGAGTTAACCACAGGATGAGGAGATGCCATCTCCGCAATGAACCTCCTTTTAGCACAAGGTAAACACACTTCCCCCACATCAGCTAGTCTCACAGCATTAGTGCTGTGTAGAGATTGATTACCAGCAGAGTGTTGCTGAGATATGGATTTGTATCTCAGCTTTTTATCACTATGACCTGCAAAAGGCAGTTCCTTATTTACAGACCCTAGCTGTATTAAGTGACATTATTAGGTACTACTTTTGCTTAAGTGACACAAAGGCTTAGCATATTGGTGGTTTATGACATACAAGCTGTTTTAATCTGATGATTTACCCCTCACTTTTTCAATTTGTAAATAGGAGCTGCAGCACGAGAACATATGGTACTAAAGAAATTAAAGCTAAAGTAAATGGCATTAAAACAAATTCAAATAATAAAATAAGATACTCAATCTGAATTATAAACCTTGCTCTGTATTAGGCTTTTAAAAACAGGAAATAAAAAAACAAATATGAAAATTAACCTTTCAAAACAATTTTAGGACCATTTCAGTTTTACTGTGATTGGGTCATTTCCTTACTAAAGCTCATTATTTAAATTTTATAATTGAAGGAATAAATCGGTAAAGATGTTTTTAAATAACTCAAGTCAGTTTTGAATACCATGTTGTTTAAATTAGTTGTTCACCTTTTTAGCTTCTGAGTTCACACCACATTTCTTCTGAGCCAGTAAAAGTACATTATGCATTCTTAAATGTTTCATGTGGTAAATACACTTGATTATGTATATAAACACCAGCATTAAGCATAAAATCTCAAAAGAACCCCCAAAAATTGTTAGCCTAACACTTATATTACAAACCAAATATCAACAGAAGGGCAATGAAAAGAAAAATCATCTTTTCCTACATTTTTAACCGTTTAAGAGCCGTTCAAGAAAGAAATCTAACTCTTCTTTTTGTGTAGATAGCAAGATTTCTCCCATTATTATTCTGTGGATAAGCTCCAACCCCTAACATATGAAGGAAGCATTATGTACCATAAAGGGCTCAAAGTAGAGATCCTCCCCATTTACTTAAATTTTAATCTAAGCACATGATTAATTTATACCATCAGTTCAATCTGGGGGAATAGTTCCATCCGTTTCTAATCCAACAATGAGTCCATCACAGACAGTTTTTTGGTACATCGTTACACTTAGTGCAGTCTGGCAAAAATATTTTTTCTCATAAGACATTACTTGGGCTAAGCTTAGCAGAAGTATTTTTATGCCTTTATAAAGACTTTACACATAACTGCCACTGCTATACTGCATTTCTAGTGTACTGAATTACTTCTTTTCTGAACAACGTATTCAACTTAAATGGCATTTTTTATTTCTCATTTTTGCTATAGCTTGGAAGGTCTGGTTGCTGTTTTTTTGGGGGGGTTGTGATTTTGTTGTTTTTTTGGTGGTTTTGGTTTTTTTTTTTAAATCTACAAATATCTATTCAGAGGGGTTTTTTTTTGCAGCAAGGCAGTATCTCATCTGTATAACTTTACAGTGAGCAATTTGCAAACTGTTCTCCATTCTCCTATCAATATACAGAAGCCATCCTGAGAAGCAAACTCATGGATGAAACGAGTGGAAGCAGGATCTGATTTTACCAGTATTTTAGGCTTCAGGATAAGAAGCAAGTAGACTAGCACTTCTAAGCACAAAAATCACTAGCTTCAAATCCATAAAATATACCAACACCGACAATGCACACCAAGCACAATTCCTGCTGACAGGATCATACGTGAGTGTAAGGAACCTCCTTTGCGGTGACAAGACAAGCAGCTGCTCAGAGGTGCTTTCACTTTTAGCTGTGCTAAGTCTGTTATGCTGCCCTTCACCTGACGTCCCCAGTGACTGGCTAACCCATAGTACCTAACTATTGGTTGACAAACACCAGCAAAGGACAAAGCAGAGGTAAGAACTGCCTAATTCAGTAATATTTTGGACATCTGATACTTTGTATTTAGTTTACTGTTATAAGCTTGCAAATATGACAACATCTATTCACTGTCACTCTCCAAAACAAGAGACAAGTTAGTCAAGAAAAGCTGAGCAGTTCACTGTAATGAAAACAAACAATTCTCTGACCTTACACATTTTTGAGTCAGCACATTCAAGTATCACTCAGAGATTTCTCATTAAAAGAAGCAATTAGTAGCCTACTACAAACAACAGAACTCATGACAATTTCTAGTCTGCTCTCTTAAAGTGTGCCTGCATTTCTCTGACAGCCAGACACCCCAGGCAGCGCTTCTGGCCATTTGTGATCCTAGCCAAAAGCTTTCCTCAGAGCTCCTGCAATCTTTTTTTTCAAAGCCCAACCCAGATTAATTCCTCTCAAGGCAGAATCAACAGAACAAACAGCGAGGTCTCTCTACAACTGCTGCTGCTATTTGCTTTAAGAGTTTTGTGTTTGAATTTGAAGTGCACAGCACTGTGCTTCGCTAAAATAGGGAATTTCATTAGACAGTTACCTCAGCACAGATACGTATCGCTTTCCCCTCCTCAGCAAGAACAGAATTACTAAGTGAATTATCCAGTGTAATTTATGAACACGAAGTACAGATATCTGTGTTGAAAATACTCTCTTCCATAAAGTAAGCATCTCCTGAACAGATGGGAAGATCCACCTCTCCAGCAACCATTAAGGATATGAGGAAAACAGCCCTGCATTAACAAACTCAGGTATTTCCATCTGGATCATTTCTTCCCCTAGTTACAAGTTATGGTGCCTGAACTAAGAAAGCTCATGTATCACTTCTTTGCTAGATTTCCACACATTAGCCTTTAGGAAAAACATTCACAGGAAAACAGGACATGGATTACTGCATTCCTCATCCTCTCTCCTTACACTTTACATGAAAATTGGTGACAGAAAAGTTATAGCTGTGGCAGAAGTTCTTCCACTGGATATTCGTTTGATTACCACAGGGTTTCCAGAAAGGCTGACATCCTGTTAAGTACAAACCTTTCCTGAACTTCCTTTTCAGGACTGAGACAAAAGAGGAACAAGATGCTCAGAGAAATTCAGATTGTTTCTTCTAGCAGGGTACAAGGAATTCAGCCTTCCATTTCAGGTCATTCTGCTCTGGGAAATTCATTATTCCACCTAAATTACTACTGCCATAGGAACCAGAAACTGTCTTCAGCTTGGTAAGAAAGGTGGTGGCTTTTTGGCTATGCTTTTGTTTTGTATGGTTAAACAGTAACGCAGTTGGATTTACAGAAAACAAAAGTGTCCTCCCCTTCAAAATGTCACGGAGAAGGAGTCACTGTCAATAGTACTGTCACTTGGTAAGAAGGGCAGATTAAAGGCACATGCCTGCCATGTCCTGCCCCAGCACTGGCATGGAAGAAGTAACAAGCTGAGCCCCTCAGAACAAGATCTGAATCCTGTCTTTACTTTCTGGTGCCACGTCTTGACTGAATCCAGACACCGAATCTACATGCAATATTAACAATTTTTCCATTGATTGCAGTATGTACAGCCTCCACCTCAACCCTGAAATACCTCAGCTGTCCAATACAAATGCAGCAGCAGAACCTGAAGGCATGCTGGTGAAGCTGGCTTTTGGGTAGCTGAACTCAAAGGATTTAACCATCGTAAACTGTAACTAACTGCAAGGGGCAGTCCCTAAACAGCTGCGCAAAACCCAGTACACAAGGCACCAAACAGAGGAAATGGTCAAACATGCTTTTAGGAAAAAAAACTACAATTTCCTCTGTGATAATGATTTCTGATTTTTTTTACTAATGATAGTCTAAAAAATTGCTGAAAATCTTTAATCACAGATCTTTCCAAACTTTGTTAAGTCTACTTGTGTACAGAGAAGTCAGTATCAAGAATAATTTTTCCTTTTTATTTCATCTCACTACCTGATATTTTTTGACAAGTTTGGAAAACCGTCAACCAACCGTGCTCAGAAATTTTAAATTCTGTTACAGTGAAATATGTAGATACACTAAAGTAATTTTGAAAGGAAAATCCTCAAAGGTATTGCAAAGACAATTTTTTCACTTTTTAGTGTTTAAAATATATGAGCACTTTTGCCTTCAGACCAAGCCCTTGAGTCTGTCATCTGTGCAGTACTATAAGCAGAGAATTGCAGAGTATCCTTCTGTGGAAGAAGACCTAAGGAAAGGTCAGAGGAAAAATATAACCTGCCTATACTTCCTATAGAGGCAAAAGACACTGAAAAAGACAGCTTGCCATAAGCAGTGTACATTTTACTGGATAGACAGAATAATTTATTAACATCACACTGTATGATTTATGATACTAAGACATTGCAAGTCCTTTACAGACTACCAGGCCTGCTTACATAATCATTAATTTACAAATCAAGAAACTCTAATACTTACATAGCTGTGACTCTTAAGGAAATCTGAAGGGTTGCTTGTGCAGACTTTATCCCCTTCCAAGCCAATTACTCTTTTACAGATATTTGATTTGGGGTCATTAGGGCTTTTCACAATTACAATATCTCCTCTGGGAGGAAAAAACAGAAACAAAGACAAACAAAAGAGAACTCTAAGTATAGAATATTTGGCTGAAGACGAGTATCAATGCATGTACTCTGACAACATTCCCATACATTAAAGATAGTTCTTTCTGCTGAAAACTCTGGTCTGGCATTTTGGTGTCTTCAGTGACACACATCACACTCAGGTGTAAGGCAAGCACATCTGGAGAGATTCTTTGTTATTTAAATTACTTATAAAACGTTTAAGACTGCATTTTAGATAACAATGCTCTGATGAAATGAATGCCATTTAACTTGTTACGTGTATGTGGAAAAGATTCCCTATTCCTATATGTTACTATCCAAATGTTTTTCTTTCAGCAGAACTTCAGTTTCTGAATTTGTAGGACTTTTTGTCCTAATTGTACACATTACATTGTACAGTGAAACAGTCCACAGCAAAATGGGCAAGGGCCCAGAGCCTACTGTGCCCGTTTGTAACATGATCATAATGACATCTGATAAACTGTACTTAACACCATTTGGTCACTCTTCTAACATTCTACCTGCGCATAGCAAAACCCACAACTTCATTTCAAAGTAAGACAAAACTGCTTAGAAAGAAGCTATATTCAAACAGAAAACTTTTAGGACAAAATAAAGGGAGGACAGAAGTTCTCCCTTTTTCTTTGGACAAAGCTGGAGAAGTGACATGGACTATATCCTAAGAGTTCTGACAAGTTGTTCAATAAGATGGACAGTGTTTGCCCATTAATTTGTTTTCTATCAGACACAATGAGAGCAGGTTTATGAAAATCAACTATTTAGAAGCAGAAGAATATATGAAAAACAAAAGATGGACAGAATGTAGTTACTGACAAGATGTGGCAAGCTATCTGTAAAATCTAGTCTCAACAAAGGAGCATACTTCCGAATGCAATAAAAGTGTCGGCTAAGGTTCTCCGAAAAGACAATATCAGAATTTTGAATTGTTGGTTCCATGGAAGGTCCAGAACACTGCAAATTAAAAATAAATGAGAAAAAAATTACTATTTGCCAATTACCTTTATCTAAAATACATGAGTTTTCAAATTATTTGCTAATAAATTATAAAAGGTATAGTGTAAAGGACGATTAAAAAGTGAAATCCTCTGGGGGGACATTTGATAATTTAGAAGGAAGTACAGCCTCCAGAGCTCCTGTTACAGCTGGTAGCTCAGAACTGGTCCTGAACCGTGCTGGGTACAATGCCCTCCTGAGGAGGCATTTCAGCATCTTCCCTGCAGGAATTGCTGGAAGCAGCACTCAGAGCTCTGCCAGCTCACCCCTTTCTTCGGCCTCTGTTAAGAGAAGCATCGCAGAAGCTGCAGGAGGAGCTCTCAGCTAAAATCCATGATATCCAGCAGCAGTATCTGCTAGGTACAGAACCTAGGAAAGGGGGGAATAGCATAAAGCATCCAGAAATCTGCACAGAGTTGGGATTTTGTGACTCAGGCCTTTCTGAAAGAATGTACTCTCTGCAAAATGCTCGATCATATCATTTCCCATTTGCTTCAGTGATGACAGAAGCAATAACTTGTCCAAAAAGTTTTTTGTTTTTTGTTTTTTTTTTAACTGAACACACTGAAAAAACTTTGAAGAAAACTCAGATAATGGCATTATCACATATAACAGTTTCAGTATTACAGTTTTATTGGCTTTTAAAGTCATGAAAATGAAAAGTTACCACAACAACTCCTCCAAGGTACTCAAAGGCACAGTGTGCTATGCAGCCATATTGCACAGTATACCCAAGAAAGCGAAAGGTTTTTCCTAGGGCATTGCGAAGCATGGTACAGTGCTACGTCGCTCAGCTGGTTCTAGTCTATATTGAAACAGAAGAACATCATTCATTTGATAACGAACAACAGAACATTCATAACGCTATCTTTTGCATCTAACAACCAATGGACAGCATTTTTAAAGGAACAATGAATAAAACCAACAAAGCAATCAGGCATTTCTGAAGAGATGAAACGCATCGAGTTTTTAATTTGCTAACACAGACACTTTCTTGGGTACAATTGATTGCTCCTCTCCCCAGCTTATCAGTGAGACTCAGTTGAGTAGGAGCTGAAAGAAACAAAGAAAGAAAGCACAAACGAAACAAAATAGACTTTGCAAGGCTACAGAAATGAATGAGAGGAAACAGTGACTGACTCAGCTACTCAGCTGGACTTGTTTTACCTGAATTTACAGAGGGGCTTACAGCCACATGCCTAGCATGAGAACATCCTCCCCTCCAGAGGCTGAGCTGAATGGAAGCCGCGTAGCTGTGATCCCCCCCATTAAAACACAGGCTCTCCCTGCCTGCCTACAGCCTACTGCAGCCCAGATGGAGCTCGGGACTCAAGATGTTTCTTAAAAAACACTTGTGGAATTAACCATGTGAAGACAGTGCAACTTACATCACTTTTTTTCTTCAATCACCAGCAAATCAGAGAAGTATCCAAGTGCTGCAGTGACCTGAAGATATTTCACAACTGAAACTGCATTCACAGATATCTGGAGAAGTTGACCAAGACTTAAGAAGTGACCCGATAACCATTCCAATGAAAAAAGGCTTGAAGAACTAGATTAAACTGGGGATAATAGAGTTGAGTGGCTTATCTCCATATGACTATTTATACTAGACAAAGATTACAGTTGTTGATAGGAATTCTGGAGTTCCTGCATCTTTCCTTACCAGAACATTTACGTATAAAGATAAAGCATGAAGTCTTTCTATTCTCAGATGGCATGAGTTCTGTAGGACATTAAAGGACTCTGTGAATACATTCTGACTCCCTCCCTCAAATATTTAAATCAATTCTGACAACTAATTGAACTCAGCTGTCTCCCTATCCCAATTTGAAAGATTTTTTGAAGTATTTTTCTCTAAGGAAGAAGTAGTCAGATGCTTTAGTGACTGAAGCAAGTTTTACATCCTGCATGAAACCTGTCCCCCATAAACTCGTTATCAGCTTTACCATGAATTAAACCATAGCAAGATTTCTCTCCTGCTCGTTTACTCAGACGGATCAATATAGCCTGCTAAACAAATGCAGTAAGTTGAAAAAAAGAACAAAAATTGCTGCAGGTGCTATGTGGCCTACATGGCAATGAAGCAAAGACCTCCCCTTCTACATTTCATGATGTTTTGCTCCTTAAATGTGGGAATGTAAAAGCAATACACTTTTACATGCATAACGCTCTCTACAAGATAATTGGAATTTTGCCTGAACACAGTAAAAATTAGCTTTTGTTCATTGCATTTAGTATTTACTTATAACAGGAAAAAATGAAGAGCATTTGTGGGGTTAAATATTCTCTACCAAGCTCGCTTCATTGTTCCAAAAAGGATTTACTTGTTTTTTATTACATAAAACATCTCCAGAACAGATCTATTTAAACCAATTCATCAACACTAATACTGGCTGCTAATGAGTTTCACAATAATAAACCAAAATACAACAGAAAATGAGAGTCTCAAGGCTCTTCACCAGCACATGCACTGCCTGGCACACGGCAGGACTCTAAGCGAAGCTGCTTCACTGCAAGCTGATGGCACTTCCAGGAGAAATTAACTCTGGACACTCCAAGGCAGGAATTGCTCTTCTGAAGCCAGCACACTATGAGAAGTGTGGGCCAACTCCTTGCTCTCAGGGCCAGAAGCACTGCGAGCCCAGAGCTGCTGTACAGGTGGTGAGAGGGGGCTGAGTGACAGCAGATCAGTTGGAGCTGCACAAGCAGTGGGAATCGATAACCCCAAGTGTCGTGTGAGACAAGTGCACCAGGGCTGCTTAACTGCACCTGCGAGCCAAATATTGCTTCTCAGCACAGCCATGCTGCATTTCAGACCCACGCTATTTAGAAACATGAAATTAATGTATTAAGGGCAGAGAATTCAGCCACCTGTGGATACTACCAGTAAAAAGGAACTGCATGCACGTGGCACTGCACCGCCCAGAGCAGCAGGCGTTGCTGCGTGTGCCAATGGCACGGCAACGACAGACTCCACACCAGAGAACTCATAAACCTCTCTCATGCCAGCACTTACAAGGCTGTAACACTTTTTGTTACAGAACTACAAACCAATTCCAAATGTCTCTGAAAATAACTTTCAGTACACTACCAAACCTATGCAGCTGATTTCCTGTCTGAATCTAGAGGACACGTTCGTCCCCCTGGTTACACGGAGCACAAACTTCTGTGTCTCTGAGTAACTCTGAGCTGGAAGGGATGGATCAGAAAATCATTCAGGGAAGGACAAGGCCCAGTGGAGTGGGCTTTACTTACTGCTACAGCTGTCATGCCATGAAACTAACCAAGAGGGCAGCAAATGAGTGAAGAGCTCTCCAGTGTTGCTCCCCATTCTCCAGCTAACGGGCTCTCACAGACTCTGCAACATGCTATCGGTATGAAAAGAAAGTCCTAA
This sequence comes from Penelope pileata, assembly GCA_013396635.1. Taxonomy (NCBI): domain Eukaryota; kingdom Metazoa; phylum Chordata; class Aves; order Galliformes; family Cracidae; genus Penelope; species Penelope pileata. The sequence continues at coordinate 130,429 of WBMW01005324.1, forward strand.
TCCACGAGGCAGGGATTTCACTAGTCCTGGTTTACAGATGTGGCACAATGGACCTTTTGAAATGCTCTACTTTATCTTCACGGCAATGCTGACAAATTCTCAGCTCTTACTAAGGCTCAGCTTGTACTGCTCCTCAGCAAAGCCTATTTCAAGTTAAGGCACATGCGATACCCAGACATACAGATAACAGTGATACAGTTTGAAACTTACAAGGTAACTTTAGAGCTTTTTATTTGTTTATTTATTTTTAAAAACATTAGGGTCCAAGCTGAACAATCAGTAAAATACAAGTGTTTCCTCAGAAGACTATTTATCAATAGGGCAGTGTTTAAAAAAATGTCCAGCTGATCCCAAGGAGCTGAAGGGCTGAATGGGTTTCCACATCACACAATTCATTTTAATACTAAGTCGTGTCAGCAGGCACCTCCACCGTACAATATGACCACGAAGGACAATAAAACAAATGACTTAAGTCAAAGGCCCCTTGAAAACTTACTGGAGCTGTCATATAATCATTCCGGTCTTGTTCAATATCTTCATCAACGACCTTGATGAGGGGATAGTGTCCACCCTCAGCAAGTTTGCTGATGACACAAAGCTGGGAGGAGTGGCTGACACGCCAGAAGGCTGTGCTGCCATTCAGCAAGACCTGGACAGGCTGGAGAGATGGGCAGAGAGGAACCTGATGAGGTTCAACAAAAGCAAGTGTAGAGTCTTGCACCTGGGGAGGAATAACCACATGCACCAGTACAGGCTGGGGGANCACTGGGGACAGGACAAGGGGCAATGGCCTTAAGCTGGAGCACAGGAAGTTCCGCACCAACATGCGGGAGAACTTCTTCACGGTGCGGGTGACGGAGCACTGGCACAGGCTGCCCAGGGAGGTTGTGGAGTCTCCTTCCCTGGAGATATTCAAGACCCGCCTGGACGCCTACCTGTGCAACCTGCTGTAGGGAACCTGCTCTGGCAGGGGGGTTGGACTCGATGATCTCTCGAGGTCCCTTCCAACCCCTGCAATTCTGTGATTCTGTGATAAGCATCCTCAGCACAGAATTATTGCCATAAAACCCGCTGTAATTAGCTGGAGGCACTAACCACTACTTACAAAGTAGGCAACTGAAAACTTTACACTAAAATAGACATTGTTTTTTTTAATGAAAATAGGCATTTGGTTAAAAGAAGTTACACACATTTATTACATAGAAACAATTTGGTTGTTCTACAAGATCTATACAGTTTATTCTCTGCAGCAAACAAAACGCAAAATCTAATTACTATTCTCTTCTGCTCACTTCTCCTTACACCGTCTAGGCTTTCGTCATTTTGGTTTTTTGTTTGTTTGTTTATAAAATTAATCACAGCTAGCAGGGTAGAAATCACTTTGAGCCTCATGAATGACATCCAAGAGATGGGAAAGGATTAGTTCGCAGTCGCTGCCAGTTATAGCGCCAGGTGGCTTTTTCTGCAGTGAAGGTGTTACCGATAATCCCATTACATTGGTACTAAATCTTGCAGACATCAAAATTATCACCAAGGTTCCTTTTCATCCCATCCTTTCCAAATGACTGGAAGTCGCTTCACCTGAAAGAAGTCAAATCCACATGCAGCTGCTGTTTTAGCAGCCAGCGGACTCCCTGAGAATGCCAATCGTGATCCAATTTCGCTGTGCTGGTGGCCCCCTATTCCCTGTCCAATAATACATCTGTTAAAAAATCCTACAGCTACAAATCAAGTTTAATCCTACCAGAGACCTCATGTTGGTCTTGTCTTCCAAAAAGGCAGCAGGTTTTACCATCTATCTCTGCTAGTGTCTAGGGAATACTCTTTAAATCCCAGCCCTACTTAGAAGAATAAGCTAAGGATCACAAAACATGACCTCAAAAACCCTGATATGACTATATTCTGACCCAGAGGCATTCATTCTAGGTGAAGATTAGAACTTTGCATAATAAGATTACACAGCAAGTGAATGATATCAAGGGACTATCCATATGCAGCCGCCTGGTTTTCTATAGACAGCCTGTGCTCTGCAATATGCAGCACAGACGAAGCAGAGCTTGGTCTTTCTAGCTGAAATAAAATAGATTCACATAAATTAGTTGGCCATTTCCAGATTCCTAAATCCCCTATTACATCTTTTATTGACAGCTCCTGTGAGGATAGCACAAATGTTATTCTCTTTGTATTCTTTGCTTTGGTAACAATCACACTCTGAGTGAAATGTGGGTAGATTCTCTAGAAATTGACATCTTGTTTGCTGTAATCTTGGATTACAATTAACTGTGTACATAATAAAATTAGGAAATCAGTCAGCAGATTTATCATTTCCAGATAACCGATGGCACAGTTTAACATATAGTGCCAAAACTTTAAATAAAAGAAAATCAAAGTCATAGCCAATGAAAACATGGCTAAAGAAATTATTGGACTTGATATCAAGTAGATTTTTTTCACTATAATAAAACATTTCCAGTCACCTTTGATTTATATAATACTAAGTTCTGAATTTTCACGGAATATGTAGTGACAGTTTATTGATTTTCCCTCAGCTAATAGAAACTCCTTTATTGCATTCTCCCCTCTTAACCAGACATCTCTCTTCATACAATGCAATCCCATCACCTGCATCATCTTTTCCCCAAAAAGTTACTCTGAGATTATTAGTGTTAAAAAAAAAAAAAAAAAGTCCAAAAACCCAAACACTAAAAGAACACACACTGACTAGGATACTTAAATATTTATGTTGGAGGTGACAATTTGTATAGATTTACCTATTTTTAAAATTTCTGCATGAAATCAGTTTGGTATGTGCTGGAAACGTGAAAGGTGTACATGATGTTCATTGGGAAAGATTCTTACCGTATCAAATACATAATTTAATAAATATAAAATATTTTGAATATGCTAATTATACTCGTCCAAGGATTCCAAACATCCAAAGCAAAACAAGAAGCCATTCTCAAATAATCATTCCGCGCAGGGGGAAGCAGAATTTGACTTGTATTTTTAGCTGTTGTTTTTCTCTGGAAGGTGCACCGGATTCAGTCTGACAAATCTGAAAAAACTTGGGTGATATTCTGGAGGAGGAGATTATTTTTCCACATTTTCTCTACTAGGCACTGGCAGCTTGTCTCCAACAAGTGCTCCTTCATCTACCGGTCTCAAGCTGACAAGCACCGCAATGCTGGAAACATAAATTCTCGTAATGGAGTCCTCTGGTGTTAGACAACTAGAGCCTACCTACATGAGAATGAGCCATTTTTCAAAGCAGATTTCAAGCAGTTCTCACTGATTCTCTTTACCTTCGAGAGGAAACTCCTAGCAATCCCACAACCCTGTATAAAATGCTGTATTAATGGTTAGAGGCGTTCCAGGGCTTCTGTCTTTCTCTGCAACCTTATACGCCCATCTTTGCTGAAGAGCAAAATCCAAACAGCTGAGCAAATGCATGGCCATACGTAGCAAATCTGAACCTCTGAGGAATGCTGGAATATTCACTTAACTGTTTCCTGTGACACCACAGCATCAGGACATAGATGCCAAAGGTCTGACAGACAGCACGGTCCCTTTGCTGGTGAATGAGTAAAACGTACTGCCTGCGTCACAAGGGTCCAACAGCTATCTTCTGAGCTACGTTCGTTTATCTTAAATTTCAAAAAACAATTACCTTCTTGAAATATTAATGGACATATAAACATGTAAAATGCATGTTAATTAACTAAGATAAAGAATTCCAAGTCCCATTTTCATATTAAGTACTTAAAATCCATGACCCTCCAGAAACCAAAGTAGTTCATGGCTCACATGCCCCAAGCACTTCCACATGCTGACACACCTTCTAAAAGGATGCAGATATTTTGGAAATACCATTTGAAGCTGCGAGTGGAAGAGGGGTAAATAATTTCCTATGCGCTAACAAATTAAAGGTCTGTTTACTCAAAATATCTGCCATTACAAACAAACAAGCAACGACAAAAAAAACAAAAATCCCTTCACATAAAACACAACAATCTATGTACATGCACCCTCTACAAAACTGTTCAGAAAGCAATACAGGTGTCTACATCTTATCCCCACTGTTGGTCTCAGGTTAGAATGCTCCACTGAAGAGCACTCCATAGTGGTTTATTAACACGGAAATCACACGGTGTGAGATCTTAACATAAATAGTAAATCAAAGGAGGTGTTTTTAAACATTTGAAAAATACAGAAGCAACAAGATTACCTGCTTTAGCACTGTCAGAAAATAAAACAGTTACAAACAATCTTAGTATATTTCTTAAGTACTTCCCAGTTAGGAGCATCACCTTCTAATGATGTGTGTGTACTGCGCATTAAAAAAGCGTTAAAAAGCAGGAGAAAGGAAACACATATTGAGACAAAATTAAGTATTTACATTTTCAAATTACTTGAAGAAAATGCAGATCAAGTACTTGTCATTGCTATTATCCTATGAAAATTTTGATGGCTTTCCCAAATAGCATTTTAGTTAAGAAATTCTAAATACACATGTGTATATGGTATGAACTGCTTACTCTCTATAATACAAACTGTATTGCATGTGAGTTTATGTAGTGAAAATAAATGTTAATCAGCACTATCACATTATTGCTGTAAAATTTTATGGGTTACTCCTGAGCCATTTTATATATAAAACACAAGTTCTGTAAGTTCTTCTCCACTTACAGATACAAGTATTAAAAAAAAAAAAAAAAAGTTCCAAACATCAATAGATGAGTGCAATGATATTCAGTCTCAGTTAATCCCCAGACATCCAAATCCATGAATAAAAATTCATCAGTTTTAAATACACTGAGCCTATTAAGCAAGAACAAAAGCATATGCACAAAAGAGCTTTTAATATATTTCAAAGCCCACAAGAGCCATGGTCTCATTAAAATTATAAATTACACAAACATGGAATGAAGATTCAAACTGCAGTGCAGCTAAGCAGATTACAGAAAACCCCGCGTTCCATATGATAACACACCATGGCCCTCCCAGATGGGGGCTTGGAACAAAAAGGCCATCACTGCAGCTAGGGAAAACCTCCTTGTGATCTCTGGTTTCTGTTCAGCAGATGACAGCCAAATAATATGTTGATTATTCTGTTTGTGCTGCTAAGCTTGTAAGACGGAATAAAAGCGATATGATCTATTGTGAACTCAATGCTAATGTGTTGCTCCACTCATAAATAATATACTGAATTTATTCCGAAACTATCTTTTTATCTGAGTTCCAGGTTTAAAATGCATGTGCTAAAATAAAAAGCCAGCATAAACTACTATTTTATGTGAAGGTTTATACTAAAAGATACAGCTGACACAGTGATCAGTAAATCAGATGAGCAGAGGCGCCTTTCTCACATTCAGCACATGGTTATGTGCTGAGGTGCTGCGTACCTGCAAGATGCTGAGCATGCTCCAGGCCCACCGACTGCACTACCACAGGCAGCACAAATGATTACCAAGAAAGGCCCATATGGCTCACTTCACCACAGGTAACTACAAACCCAAATTTCAAATGGGGATGCAAATATTTGTAAAATGGGAACAGTACAGAAATAATCATTTTATAACTTCACTAATCTCAGGTCTCCTTGCCTCAAGTGCTTCTTAAAAACAACGTCTAAGTTCTTAAAAAGTGAACAGATTTTACTCATCTAAGCTAACTCACTTGGCTTGCTCCAAGAACACACAATTTGGCTCCCCCTTTCCTTCCTAACACACTGCACTTCTAAAAGGAAAGCCAGTGACTGGTCATGCAGCTTCCTTCAGAGATACTCTGTGTGTGTGCGCTAAAAGATGGCTGATAATCTTCCTTGCAATTTAAGGTTTGTGAATTTTAGGTCCTTTATACCAGAAATGTTAAAAATATCAAGACCAAAAGCTGCTTCACACATCTTGGACCAAGGGAAGCATAGTTGATAAAGAGAAATGGTGGAAACGTGCAGCTCAGAAAGTGTGCAACTGCACTGCCAGGAGCATAAAAATGTATTTAAAGGACACTTGATTACCTTGGGACACAGAGACAGCTCTAATTCATCGGGAGAATGAAAATACAGAAACCGAGAGATCTTGGAATCAAGTGCTTCTAAGTTTTAGGACTAAAAATTCAGATGTTGTTTCCTCCAGAACAGAGACCCCATTGCAATGAAATAACATACACAGTATTTTTAATACAAAAACAGAGAAGACCTTGAAACGATTAGAGAAGGATACTTTTCCACTAGCAACCACCGTCTTTAATCTTTCCCATTTACCGCTCAGTGCTGTATATTATTTTATAATCTTAGTTCTAACAGTTATTCTGTAGTTACAGGAATGTTACACCAGTTACAGTCCTGTTACTGCTCCAGCTATATCTAAGCTAGCAAAAGCTAAGTAAGTCAGTGTGTTACTGAGTTAGACACTAGCAGATGACCTTTGTGATTTGCAAATGCTGAACAGAACTAGCTTGTGCAGCTATCGCTGCTCCTAGACACATGCTCCTGAAATGGGATTTTGGCAAATCCAGCAGCTTTGACATGGAACTGGCAGCCTCAAAACAGGAGACGGAAGCAGCAGAATCCATTGAGATAAAGAATAATGAAAGTTTGCTAAAGTAAGGCTTGGCTACAAAAAGAGCCAGATGTCCAATGTTTTCCACTTTCTTCACCACATTATTCCAGATTTGGAACAATATAACTTAAGCAGCCAGTAGTGGATCTGGCTTTTTATACTTGAAGTGAGTTTTATTGGATTGCTTGCTTATGCTTTACCTAACTTTACAACTCACACTGAATAATCACAATTTTCATTCTTGTCTGCTGAAGTCCAAAACGCCTATTTTCTTCATCTAGTTCTTCAGAACAGAGCTAGTTTCCTATTCTGGACAAGTTCTTACAGCAGTCATCTCTCTCTTTTGAGAATCAAGCAAGACTTCTGTGTCTCTGCTCACAGAAGACAGTTACACAGCTCTACAGGGTGACACTTTACAGTAACACACGTTGGTTCATCACAGCCTACGGATGGTCACAACATTGTGAATCTAGATGGAAATCCATCAAATTCCGACTCATCTCACCCTCAGCGAACCCCAAGGGCTGCATTCCTTCGTTACACAACTATGAAGATGTATGAGCCAGATTTTGTATACTTTTAAACCCAGAAACTACTGCAGAAGTACCTATTGAAAGAGTACTGTTTGGTTTTGGGTGACAGAGAAGGGAGGGAAAATTCTCTGTTAAAAAAAAAAAAAGCCTTTAAAAATATGTCAGTGAGTGGAGTCGAGCTACAATTTTAGAACTCTGAGTGGAATTGGTTAAATCTTTTTTGGGTACAGGCAGGCCTCAAGCACTTTGCCAAAGCACTTTGCAGGTTTCAGGTTTTGCAATATTGCAGAGATGATAGTGTTAATAAAAAGCTAACACAGAAAACAGCACCTTCTGTGAAATCCCACAATGTAGGTGAGGAGCAAACTTTGCCTGTGTTCCAGCACCTGCTGATACCATAGAATATTGACAGAAATAGCACAATTATTTGGAATAATGCCCTTGAAGGCTAAAAGCCCTAGCAACTTGGCAGAAAAAAAGGCTTTTTTGAAATCCAAAGTATGCCAATTCTTAACCTTTTAACAACAGCATTAGGAAAAAAATGCTACAGCAAGTGTAAATCACTCTCAGTGACATGTATTTGTGTAGACATTCAGTGAATCTTAGACTAAAAACACATGTAATATACTTTGTACTTTCACATAAACTGCACTAATATAAATAATATTTTTAAAAAATCGCAACTATTTAATCTTTCCTTCCTGCAAACTGTCATGGCCTACATTATTTTCCTGGCTTTAGAAATGGCCCTAATTAAATACATACAAACATACAGTTGGAAATCAAAAAAGACTTGGAAATATCAAAGCATTTAAGTGATGTTTTTCCAGTTCTAACAGTTTGGTCTCCACCTCATCCGCTGACATGCTGCAGCAACCAACTGTTTTCTCTTTGAGGGCGGTCATTGGCACTCCATACGAAGTAGTTAGGGATGCTATGCATCTGAAAAGGCCAGAGTCACTCTCCATTTCTAGGTTTTCACCCTGAAGTAAGCTGCATATGGATGTGGAACCCAGTATGGAAAACATAAACAGAATATCAAAAGTCATAATATAAGTAATACTCCTCCTCCAATTGGCTGTTTGTTTCCTTGCTTTTAATCCTATCCTACAAACATTTTGACATTAATACGATGTTTTAAATAAATGAGAATTCTTCTTTTTAGAATAAATAGGATGGAAGTGACCGCTATGAAATACGTCACTAATTTGTATGATGCTTATTAAGACGGTACATTCGACTTACAGCTCCTTTTTGAGATTATTGTTCCACAGCCTCCCATAATACTGTACTGTACATTTTTATACTCTAGAATTATGGGGACTCATTTAAGATCTGAATTGACACTACAACGGGCATCTCAGTAATAACATTTTTATGAGCTAGGTTTATTACACCATTGTCTTCAGCACGCAGCGTAGCACCAAACGCACCACTTTCACTCGCATCCCCTAATTGATGCACGTCCAGTGTAAGAGACCTGCTTGCACGTGACACAGGTTCACATTTTTATCGCTGTTGTTCAGTACAAAAACCACACTTAGCAGTACTTAGGTAGCATCCAAAGGCTTTCAGAAGAAAACCATATCCTGTTTTACATAATATCATACAATTGATATGTCAAACTCTCGCACTAATCCTCGCATTTTCCATGGAACGATTGGATAATTCGTTTTTAAGCTTTTTTCACTCTGGAAACCCCAGGTCTTTCAGTGTCAGAACTTCCAGGATTAAACATTCTTTCCAGTTGTTGGCTCATGGCCTGAAGATTCTGCACTTTCAAACTTATCCCATTCCAGCCAGTTCAAAGATCAGGAAAATGAAGCCATCTTCTTTGCAGCCATAATCCACGACCCATGCTGTTAGGTACTTAAGAACATCCCAGAGGCAAACTACCTTGTTTCAGCCCGCAGCAGGAGCCCGGTGGGGCATGGGGTCACATGACTGCGCCCTCCCCGGTCAGCTGACTCGGCGCTAAGCTGCTCTGGTGGCGATAACGCTTTAATCAAGGCTAACACAGCGCATTCCAGAACTGGGGAGGGAAGCCGCTTTGCCATACAGCAGCAAGCACTAATAAGATTATGAATCAGAACAGCCATCAGGATGCAGTGTTGTGGGTTTCTGTCCCATGCATAAACCGAAAATATTGCTGCAAACTGATTAGGTGGACACACAGTTTTGAAATAACTTGTGCTGACATATTTTATTCCAAGATCAACAGCATTTCACTCATTGCCAGGGAAAGACGAGCATTCACTGACTTATAAGGCACAACCAAACAGCCCACTTTTGCATTAATCTGAAATCCAAGTAAATTAAAAATGCACATCAATAAAATAGTCCTGTTGAGAACCACTGCTTAGACAACACAGCTTGCAGTAGCTGAAGGACCTAAAGATTAAACTTGTAACCCACGCAGGCTGCATTCCACTACATGCAAAAGAAGCAGTGACAACCACAGCAGGTGTGTTCCCTCTCACTTGTAAAACTTCCTTGAAGAAGTGCTGCTGCTCTGAGGACACTACGACTTCCCCCAAATCCACAGCCTACAGCTTTAGAGAAAAACAGCAAACATACTTGCCGATCAAATTCCAAGAATACCTCTTCCCAAATATTTTGATGGTTCTCTCATTCACCTGTTGTATTCCCTCCATCTTTTCCTTAGGGAATTCTCACCCAAAATCCTTTTAATCCATCTTAGAATCTGCATTTGGCAGAGAAAATAGCTGAATGGATCAGTAAGTTAACAAGAAACAGAAGAGAGAGTTAGGACTCGTAGTGGAAATTGTCATCAACATTTTATAAAGCCTACAGTAAAATACAAGACAGAAAAGTCAACTAGTCTACAGTTTAGGACACTGAAATCTAGACACCTAAGTTTCAAAGTCCATCTTTCACAAAATGCTGAGTATGAACACAGCCACCGTTGTCCCTCAGCTGACAAGAAGTAACTGCTGAGATAGTTCCTGATCATTTGCAATCATCTCTGCGTTGTTCAGTTTCTCTGCATCTCAATTCCATTCACAGCGAAGGAATAACAGAACTCATCTACCTACCAAGGTATATTTGAGGACAAGTTTCTTTATGCAGTCTTGCTTTCTGATCCTAGTGGGATCCTTCACAATGGCTGGAAATTCATCTTTTGGGAAGTGGACATGCAGCCACAGCCAAACTTTTAGCGTCATTCAAGGAGAGCAAACAAGCGAGTATTACTCCTCAAAATGAAGCACCATTGACTCAAAAATTAAGACAAGTCCACGCAATCATTTTCTTCTCTGCTTTTCTGAAATGACATGCAAGTAAAGTCAGGTGTTGTAAGTGGTGTTTTTATAAGCATGTATTCATTTGTAAGGCATTATTGTATTAAATAGTTAATTTTTAAAAATAGTTTAATTCCTTGAAAAATGGCTTATTTCCACCTGCTCTCTGAATCAGTAGGACTTCAATTGTACCCATCACCTTAGAATGTGACAGAGGAGAAGCAAACAGCACAAACAGAGCTGCTGCAATACTTTCTGAAATGCAGTTCTTATACAGAAATTCTATTTGTACTTCCCCAAAATTTTGTGATAACATCTGAAACAGTTTCTACTGGTGTAAGCTGCCATGTTAGACATTTTCTCTACATTTCAAAAGATATTAGCTTACAAATTTATCACAGAAATATCACTTTATGTTACAATACATAAAATTCTGAGACAGCTACGAGGTTCACAGCGTGAGGCGAATCCACAGTTCACAGGTAGCGAAAGGTGGAAGGTTCGATCCCCCCTTGCTGCTGCGTGTTAATAACCTTTTCCTAATTGCACCACCTCAGCAGTACAACACAAAATTAACTTATGGAGAAAGCAGCCAGGTAGCTCCAAGTCAGATCAGTGAGCTGAATCAGTTCTAGAATGGATCTGACAAGCACCAGGGTCTGCTGGATGGAGTCAGTGGACGCAGAGGGAAAGGAAACAAAACTTTCAGTAGCACTGAAAGTGCTCTGTAGGAAAATAAGGTAAGAAAAATGAAAGAGTAGAATAGCCACTCATCAAGAGAAGCAGTAGTAAGAAACTGAAGAACAGGAAGAGAGGGTTCAGCCCTGGAGGCATATTTATACATATTTGGAAAGTTAACAGGACCCGTATTAGTGTACTTTATTTACGACCAAGCAAAGAAATACCACGTTTCATTGAAGCAGCAAAACGACTTGTATTGCTGTGATTGAGGATGACGGAAAAGAATCAGTCACTGAGACAACGTGCTTGTAGTAGTACAGAATTTGGCTTCTTCCTGATGGGTACGTGGTGACTTGCCACAGGTCACCTCTCTGGGCTGTAAGTGTCCTATAACAACAGACCTCTCACAGACTGAGTGCTGCTTTTAGCAGTGTCCGTGCACCCACAAGCAGGCACACCTGAAGTGGTTTAGGTACGTGGACTCCGGAACTTCAGTATGGAAAGAAACAGAAGAGCTGATGTGATCTTTTGGAAACACAGAACTGCAGTTTTCAGCCTCCTCACTCAATGACACACAGCATTTACACCCTGGGATCTCACCAAAAAATCACTGAGCCCTTCTGCAGAGTTGTGAACGCTATTCCAGGCTTCCACACAGCATTCATCACCATACAGAATTACATTTATTGGCTGTGTTAGTTTCTCACCACATTTTTAAGTGTCTTTTGATTACGTTTCCCCTCTAACTGGTGCTGTACAACAGCCTAACTAGGAAGTGAACGGAACGGCGGAGTTACGGGCGGCTGCGGGGCTCCTCGGGCAGCTGCGAGGCGCGGGACTCGCTCCCAGCCCCGCACCGCAGGCGGCTCATCGGGAAAACCACCACCCCGACATTCTGTGGGAAGGCGGAAAGCGCTTCAATTTCGTTGCGTGTAACGAGCGCAGGAGGAAGCGCTGAGCTCAGGAATTCACCGTTATTCACGAGCAGGAGACGCCGGCACACCACGCCGGGTGCCGTTACGCCAACGCCGCTACACGCAGCAACAACACGGCGCTCCGGGAGCGCTCCCCGCCGCCCCGCACGCACACACGGGCACTGGCGGGGCACAGCCGTTCGCCCACACCGCGCTCCGGGCCCCCCCGCCGCCCGAGCGCCGCCAGAGCACGGAGCAGG
>WBMW01005324.1:142704-160078 GCA_013396635.1 Penelope pileata
CCGGGCCGGCGGGGTGAGCTCCTGGCGGGGCGCAGCTCCGCGCCCTCAGCCCGGGAGGGCCGCGGCAGCGCCGTGCCCGCTGAGTGCCCCTCAGGCCGACCTGCGGCACTGCTGCTTTGGTGGGGACTGCTTCGTTCCAGGTTGGGCGTTAGGAAGTATTTCTTCTCAGAGAGCGATGCAGTGGCACAGGCTGCCCAGGGATGCGGTGCGATCACCGTCCCTGGAGGTGCCCAAGGAACGTGGAGATGTGGCACTGAGGGACACGGCTCAGTGCGCATGGTGGGGTGGGCTGGGTTGGACCTGGTGGTCTTAGAGGTCTTCTCCAACCGTAATGATGGTGTGGTTCTAGGAACAGCTTGCTCTGGCCGTGTCAGCCCGCACAGCCCTCCTGCCAGCTGCCCACCGCTGCAGCTCGGGTGTGGGGCCGGGCTCGAGGCGAGCAGTGCCTGACCCCACATCGGCTCTGCTCGTCGGTCCCTGCAGGAATGCACAGGAGTGAGAATGGGAACGCATTTCCTTTCTAAGGGCCATCTGTATGAGTAGTGATAAGCGATGAGTTTGTTCTGCACAGAACTTGCTGTAGCGCGGGCATCCTAAGGACAGGCATGCTTTTCTTTATTTTGACATATTTATTTGTTTACATTTTGGAGAGGACACCCACTGTCCTTCAGGGATTGGTATCCTTGTGGAGTGAGCTCATCCTCCTCAGAGAGATCCGTTTCATCACGAGTGAGTGAAGCCCTTCGCTCCCATAGACTGAAGACTGTTGGATGCTGGGCTGTTCCCGTCTCACGTTTCAGTGAGATGCGAGCTCACTGTGCTGTGTGGGTGGGAGGGGGTGGACAGCTCCCTGTTCCCCACCCCTCCAGCCACTTGCTAACAATGTTATGGAAACTGGGGAGGCTTCCTCCAGCGAACCCAGGATCCCTTCTAAAACACCTTTTCCTTGTTTCATAAATAGTCGGTGATTTCCCAACCCAATGGGTTTTAAACTTGAACGTCAAGAAAGTTCTTCAACTCTAGGAATAAAAACTTTGGAAAATACTTTTAAAATGTTTTTTTTAGGATGCAGCATCTTTGGAAAACAGGAAAACTGTTCTGTGTTCGTCACTAACCTCCTGTCCCCTACATCACCAATTTCTGGGCAGGCCACGAAGGATGCTCGGGTCATGTGCCCCATCACGGTGCCCCTTCCCTGGCATCCCTGAAGTTTCTCCATTTCTTTCCTTTCCTGTTTGGTCCACAAGCTGCCAGCCAGATGCAATATTGTAGCCATTGTAGGATGTAAACATCAGGTATTTGGTAGTAAATGCTCTGTTTCAAGTTGCTTGGGAAAAGGCCGGAGGTACCCTTTGAAAAGGTGGAGACGCTTCTCAAGTTGCAACGTTTGTTGCCTTTCTGTCTTTGAGAACTTAAATCCTATTGCTGTAAGTAGCAATGGGAAAGTTACAAAGTATGGCCTAGTTGTTTACTTGTAGCGCTGCCTTAGACATTGTCAAAGAGAAATTAAAATAACAAAATAAGAAAGAATTACAGTCCACAGTAGTTCCCTGAAGGAACTTGAAGATTATAACTGTTCCTTCTGGTTTTTTCAATGTTCCTGCTACTTTCTCCTGTGATCTATTTTTTGCCTTCTTTCCTATTTTTGTTCATTGAAATACAAATATGTAACCATGGTAACTGCAGTAGTTTTACATTCCATCTAACAAAATACACTTGTTTAAACTCTTCACTATACCCTACAACGCACAGCCGGTCTTCTGACTTGAGCTTGTCTTTAGCATCCAGGGCAGGTGCACGTGTTAGAACTCTGGCCTGTAGAAGGAGGCACTCCAAGTGGTGACAGGCAGATGCAGCTGGTGAGAACACTGGCTGCGTTGATGTACTGTCTGACAGAGGTTCTCTCTCATACAAACTATTTAAAAACAGCAGAGACATGCTTCTGTGGTGGAGCTTTAGATCACCAAGATTTTAAGTCAGTATTGCCATGAGGTCATGCATTGTGTATGGCTGTTTTGACCATCTTTTCTACGTCAAGCTGTGGTTTGCTAAAATCGCATGATCTGGAGCTGTTTCTCTCCATGTGCTGTATAGATTCTGCTGGTTCTAAACAGCTGTTGTCAGTACCATGTGTGTTCTGTCTCCCTAAAAAACTGATGGCAGTGTATATTCAAAGTGTACTTTGCATCAACTTCCTGTGTGGTTTCTGATTTTGGACTTTTTTTGTCTTTCCTGTTGTAGTGGAACTTTGGGGCTTGTTGGCATTTTTTTATCCTGAACAAATGAAACAAAGGAAAAATCGGCAAATTGGTGCATTGGAATCTCATTCTGGTTTTCAAATAAATAGCACTTAGTTCTTTATAAAAGTATCTAAGAAGTGTTTGATTGCTTGATGAGTTTGCCATAAATTGTGAGGAGTTGGTGCATCTTGGCTGAGGAGCATAGCTTAAATTGCTTGTGGTGCTCCAAGATCCAGCTATGAAATCAGAAGTTCACTGAACATTTGCTCTGTGCTATGCCATTAACACTGGGGCATCATGACATGGCAACGAAGTGTTTCTGTTGTTTTGTGTTCAGGCCTTTTGATGGAACAATATCAGCACTTTCTGTGCCTTTTGTAGAAGCCTTGTGATTACAGTAGCATGCTGTGGCCACATCTTTCTCACTCATGCAAGCAAAAATGTCTCTTCACTCATTTGGCTTTTTGGTCTTGCACCTCACAATTTATGTTTTTGCCTGTGACTTGATGTATTTTATTTATTTGTTATTAAACAGAATATACAAGTTTACCAGGCAGCGGGCTTGGTGTGAGTTGTTGACCTACTTTGTAGCTTTGTAAGGGCACTTTCTGTGTCGGCTGCTTACTCAGCTTACTTTGGCTGCTTGAGCCCTATCCTTTTTCTGCCCATCCAAGACTACATTTGGAGCTGAGTGTTCTATGACTTCTAGGTATGGTCTGTTTATGTCAAGTCCAGAATCTTGACTTTTTTCAGTAGGCAGCAGGTATTGCTGTGCTGTGAATGCATAGTACCTAGGCTGCTGTAACACAATTTATTAACACTTGAAAAGTGCAATGAGAAGACCTAGTCACGAACCTGGCCAGGAACATCATGGGGATTTGCCCTTTAGTTGTAGTTCTTCAAACAGCTTCTAGCTTCCTGCAGCTGTACAACACTCCCTTCAGTTGCCTTTATTGGCTGTGGTAACTCACGTCTTGTCAGACATATTTCAAGTAATGCTTCTTCAAAAACATTCTAAGAAGCATTTTTTCCTCTGACCTGTTATTCTTGTGTAATTTAACTTTGGAGTTAGTAGGTGTAATACGAAAATGGAAAAGGCTGTATAATGTTTGGAAATCCTTTTGATGTGATATTCTGTATAATTGTACTGGCTTTTATTAGAACATGCATAGAAGCTTAATTGCTTCTTAATTTCATAGTGGCAGTAAGGAGCCAGAAATGAGTTCACGTGAATCAGTGATGAATGCAGAATTCATTGTCTCTTGATCAAAACAAAGACTACTGCAGTCCAACAGGCAACTGCTTGGGCTTTGGGAGAGAAATTTCCTTTTTCTCTTCCTCCTGGGTATAGATAACTTCATAGGTGCTCCAGATATTTGTAGTCCCACCAGCAGAGCTAAAGATGAAATTGATCTCATCCCTGTTGGAATCAATTTCAAGTGAAGTTCAATGGGCATTTAAATTGATAGACCAAATTACCCTGTTGGCCAGAGTCCATCTATAGAGTTCAGAATTGACTTCTGACACCAAAAGCTTTGGGTGGTGTTCTGACGTGGTTCCGTTTGCTCCCAGCTTGCTTTTATAGCAGGAAGGAATGGCAGAAGCCATGCTGCAGCTTCGTTTGCGTGAAGCACTGCCATTAACTATTTATGTATAACCATCCAAATGCTTTCAAAAATTTTGGAGCTTTCTTGTCACGGTCTTACAATGCTTGTTCAATAAAGTATTTGTCGTCTGACTTCAAGTTGTTCCACTACTTTCTGTCTGGAATTCAGATTGTAAAATAGTTTACTCTTCAGATGAAGTGAAGTATAAATTCCTCTTTCACCTTCTCTGTTAATATTCCTTCTTGGGACAACCATCTAAACCACTGTTATCTAATTATACTTGCTTTCTCCTTGAGGAACAAATAAACCAGCGAGAACAAGAGTGCATAGACTTCATCTTTTTTTTGATTCTCCATACTGTTGAGATTGATGGGATGAGAAAGTTTGTATCAAAACAAATTGAGTGTATTCGTTTCTGTTTATTATTGATTCAGTCATCTGTGATTGGAACATGAGCATTGATTGGAACTGTTTAAGCAAAAAGAAAAAAAAATAGCTTCCATAGTTAATTGGTCAAAAATTATTTTTATTTTTAGACAAATATTTCAGTCAGCTGCATGAGTTGTTTTCATGTCCATGGCATTCTAAAAAAACATCAATAGTGTTTTTTTCAGGTTTGTGTTGTGATGTTTATGAACTGTCAGCCCAGCTCTTACTGGGTGAAGCGCTACCCGCCTTATTGCTGTGTCTGTTTGCAGTAATGCGATAAAAACCAGTGGAGCCAGGGTTTTGCCTGACTGATTTCAGTGGGAATTTGTGAGCATCTTTGTAGATCACCCTGTATACGTGGTTCTTGGTAAAAAGCAACATCACCTGGTAGTGATTAGTATGGATTTCATTTGGAGAGTATTTATTCCCTTGAGTCGTCCAAGTGAAAGTCCTCTGGCTCAGAGCATAAATCGCCCTTGTAGTACTGGAGTATGGTTGTGTAGAGCTCTGCAGGATCTTTTTACCACGAGGATGATAGTACAGTATATTGTGAAACTAATTGTAATGTGTAATATATAATTACATGTAATGTATAATTATTTCATAATAGAGAATTGTAGGAAGTATTGCAAAGGTAATTAAAATGTTGTTCACTTTTATATTTTTAAATTCCCTGTTATCACCTTTCTTTGATTTATAAACTAAGAAAACTTAATTGTTCTCTAACATGGTATTAAAATGTAGACTTACTTTATTCTTCATTTTGTTTTCTTTCCAGGTGGAGGCTTAGCTGTTGGAACCCTTCTTCTTGTCGGTTAGTATAGAATATTTAGACACATAAAGCCATATTCTGATATGTTTTGTTCATTTCAATATATTAAATAACCCATCTTTTTAATGTTTATTAAACTCAGAATTTAAGAAAAGGTGCTTCACTTTGGATAGCCTCCAGAACAAACCTTTCTCTATTTCAAGGATTACTGGAGATGGCTCAAAATTCTGCTTTCAGACAGGTCTGAGGTTCTGTGGGGGATACAGCAACATTCTGTTTGAAAGCAGGATGGTTAGGAGATTTCTAGACTTCCTAGGACATATTTCAAAAGATATAAGGTTTTCTAAATGATTTTATGTCTTGTAGGATTCAAACCACTTATCTGGCTACATCACAAAGGGATTTTTTTAAAAAAAATTGTCTTGCTGAGGAAGATGAGAATTACAAAATCTTTTTAGTCATTTGGTTGCCAAAATTGCCTGAGACAAAGCTGATGCAAGCCCGCTTTCTGTCAGAATATGGATGAGACAGAGAGATGTTTAAATAGGTTTCAAGTGAATCCCCTTTGCAGACTGCATCAAAACTGTTGCATGTCTCCATTGTGGCTGAGATGCCCAGGTCTCCTTTCTCCATGGACACCAAGTGCTGCTTCGGAAGGCCTTGAGCTCCACAAGCTCAAAGAACCCCCACAAACAGTGGGAGGCTGAGTAAGTGCTTGGGCGTAGCATCACGCTTGCTTGTTCAGTTATTACCTCTTTCTAAAAACCTGCTTTTGGCTACTGTTGAGCACAGGGTTAGGTATCCATTTGATCTCATCTAAATGACATCACATGAAGTAAATACAAAGAGAATGAGGTTTTTTTGTTCTAATGAAAGTGATGATGAGACACAGTGATTTGAAAATGATAGGATTCTTACCTGGATATTTTTCCTCTGAGTGCATGGCTGTTTATTTGTGATCTGCTGTTAAACTTAAAGAAACATGAAGGAGAATTTCTCTTTAAGCTTTTGAAAACTATTTTTCAAAAGCTCTTTAAGCTTTTGAAAACTATATGAAAACTTTCCATATGTTATTTTGAAATGCGTGATTATATAACAAAAGTCTTGAAGACAGAACTATATTTATTCATGACTCATTAGTCTAAAAACTTTTAGACTAATTTTTAAAGCTGGTGCAGGTAGAATTGTAACTGCATTGTTAGAATATCCTGTCAATACACACACACACACACGCACGCACAAAAATCTGCTATGAGATTAGTCTAGGCAAGCTTAATATTATACAGGATTGAAGCTGTCAGTGATAAACCTCCTAGGAAGATCTTCCTGCGTTGTATTCCGAGTGTTATTAAAAGGTTAAATTCTTCTCCCTCCCATCAACATTCTCTAAGGCAAGAATAAATTGCATTACTTTTAGCTTAGCTTCCTTTGCAAATTAAATGCTCATCTTCATTATTTGACACATTATCTTGGTTAATTTAACTAAATAATAGTAGATTCAGGATTTTAAAATATTTATTTTATCTGTTGTATTCTGAAGATGTGGTAATGGCACAGGTTACTTGATAAAACTAAAATATTGTTTGAAATAGGAGCTCAATTTTCTTAAATTTAAATCATAATAACGAGCATCATGACTTACAGTTGGACTTAATTCTACAGTATGTTCTTTTGACAGTGTTTTATTTATATGAAAATTAGAGACTATGTGGTTATCTTACACATGATAGTGGTGGAACCTGAAACTTCTTGTTTGTTTGTTTTATATAGTAAGATTTTTTTTTTTAATGCTTTAATTTCAAGAGGTATTACTGTACAAGTTTTATAAAAAGTAGCAAAACAGGCATTCTGGCTCTTGAGTGAAGTGCAGTCTGAACACCATGCAGTTGTTCACTGTGAATGTGCACCCACTTGTTTGCTGCTTCACCTTGAAGTGCTCCAGAAGATTGGCTTTCTGGAAGTCTCTCCTTTCAAAACAAACAAATAGGACAGCTGCTGATGAAGCACGCTGCTTTCCTCCCACTCCATGAGGTACTTAGCCCTGCTGCATGTCTCTTTTACCACCCTTAGGAAGAGTTTTCAGAACAATGTTATTTTGTTTTTAAAAATATACGCCTTGTTTGTGTAACACATTCTGTATCGTGAGTTACTGTGGGCTCTGATGGATCTGCCCTGGGTGTCCTGTAAGACCCCACTCTTACATACCTTTAAGATGCTGTAGCCTTGACAGAGTCATTGGTGGCTAAATGTTTTAAAGATTGTCAGTAGGAGGGGTTTTGTTGGTAGCTGAGGTCAATTATAAAAAGTTAAAGTTGTTTGGTTTAAAGCAGGTCTATACCTGTTCAGTCTAGGCCTTGAAGCAGTTGCAGCTACTTTAATTAGCTACTCTTACTTTTGTTAGACATGTTATTTAACCTGACTGGTAAGAGCTCTCTTCACTTGTCAATATAATTGAGTTTATCATCTTCTTAAAATTGAAGAAGATAATCTCCAGAGAGGTACAAAACAGTGGTTTGCTAAATATAATTATACAAAATACAAGTTATCAGAATTTACCTTTCTGAAGTATGACCAAATGCCAAATATCGTAACCTGGATGTTTGACAACTCACTTTTGGCATGTGCTAATTAAATGCAAGTGACACAGAGTATATCCCCTCGAGCTTAGTAAATGCGGACATTAGTAAAGTATCTTTTAAATGGAATTTCAGATGATTAAAATAATCACATCTTATAACCTGCAGCAATTCAGAGAAATGTTTCATAGCTTCAGAAAGACTCACCTTAGGTCATGGTACCATACTGTACAACTATCTGGGGAAAAAATGATCAATACTGATAGGCTGTGACAGGCTTCTGGCAGCTCCAGGGCAACCTGTCTGGGCTTTGTACAGGGGATAAAAAAAGCTATCTGTACATCACAGTGGTGCAGTCTTATTTTTCCCTTTGATAGCTCTCATCGTTCTAAGTAATTAAGCTACAAATTATCTCTGGAGTTTTTCAAAGACCCTCATGCCATTCAACATACAGGCATTTAGTAGTAGTTGTAAATATGATTTATGTGTCTTTGTTACCTTATGGTAATTTTGTTCCTGACTGTCTGCTGCCCTTCAAGTTACGGTGCTTCTCCTGCATCCCACCCTTGGAACGGGAATGCCCCTGGTGCAGGGGGAGAACTTAGGGCTAGATACCTTTTTGTTCTTAATGCCACATGTTTAGACATAAATTTCTATCATTACATGAGAGTTCAGTTGCAGTGCTGCTCTCTGTGTTTTCTGTGCTCTCACCAAACTCCAGTGCCTTAAAATTTTGTATCTGATTCCATGACCCATTGATTCCTCTGAGCAGTAATAGACAGTCCGTAAACAAAGGTGTTGAGAATGTCTCTTAAGTGTTCAGTAACCTATATGGTGTAGGGGTGAGACGAACCATAAATAGGAATTGGTCTTTATCCTTTGTTTTCAACGTGGTTGTACGCTGGAATTCATTGTGCTGATACTGACAGTACTGCTTTTTCTTGATGTGTGTTTTGGCCATGAAAGCAAGCTGTTATGGAAAGAGCTTTATAATGGTCACAGTAAACTATTTTATTTATGTTCTTATCTGCACAATCAGAAGAGATTTTGTCCTGTAGACAATATGCATAACTTCTAGGTAAATAATCTCTTTTCCTTGTATAGTTTTACGCTTCACTAGTTACTCACCTGCTACTTAGCTGTAGAATACTCTTTGTTCAAAAAGAATCAGAGAAAGCTGTGGACTGTTGTGTGACTTGCGGTGACTGCACCCAGAAAAGAGTCTGCAGCTGCACGAGTTCTATTTGTCTATGTGCTTTATTAGCTAGAAAGTGAACTTCACAATGAAGGCTGCTGGTGGGACAGCTCCTTAGTATGGAGGCTAAGAATAAAGATTTGGACTTCTCTTCAGTTTCTTGGCTGGCTAAAATACACTTAAATGTTAGTTCCGACACATATAGAATGGAGGTAGTTCTTTTGGATTTGGCTATAATTTGGAAAAATAAAAAGAACAGTTGAGAATTTATCCTAGCTGTCAAATAGTAAGTCCAAAAGCTGTCAGCAAACAAAAATACTTGAAAATATTTCACCCTAGTTATCTTTGAAAATAATCAATGAACTACTGAAATACCTGTGCTAAATGATTTGTTTGTTTATTTATAAAAAGAAAGCTGTACCCCTATGGTTTTGAATAGTAACGTAACTATTGAAGCCAGGGTACAATGGATGCTATCAGAAAAGCCCCATATGGGTGCACTTTAGATCTTTTGAATACCACAAAAGTTTAGTGACCTAGAAATGAATCAATAAAAAGCCATCCTCTATGTGACAAATTGAAGAACTGAGGGATTCTTACAGATGCATTGACTTTAACAATTCAAGATACACTGTTTGTAAAGGCTTTCTGAGACACATCTAATCCTTTGAGTACTGTAGCAGACCGTAAGGTGTTTTATATTTAGATCACTCTCCAATAGTTCATTTTCCTGCTTTTACTCTAAGTTTACTGTTATGAAAATCACTGTAAGAAGGCTAAAGGAAAGGCTAAGGCTAAAATGATGTTCCCTCAGACCCAATGGAAATGTTTTTAATTTGCTGAATTGAAAATTCCTCGTTGCTCTGCAGAATGTGGTTTGAAAGGGTACATCAGTGTAACAACCTCTTTAGTCCTGTTGTATTACAAATAAATCTATCACTCACCAAAATAAATTATAATCTTGGATAAGTTAGTTGTAGGGTTTACATCCCTGTTCCCTGTCACTTCATTCTTACAGTTTAAAATTTCAACATTTCAAATAAAATTTGAATTAAAATTATTCTTAACTACCATGGCCTAATTCTTCATTAGTTTACGTAATCAGCAGCACACAATATGATTTCTTCTATTGACCCAGGTTTAAGGAGTGTCCATGTAATGTTTGGCACAACAGTGTTGTTTACTGTCTAGGGAATAATTAATATTAAAAACAGTGATCCAAAAATTATATAATCGCACACACACACACACAAATCATAAAATGCTTGAACTAAGTGTGATACTGGCTTGTGCTCTATTAAATATGAGTTAAATCCTGTCTGTATGCAATGCTACTCAGTGTTTCTGTGCCCCAAATGATGAAGATGGACTTTAAGCTGTGAATGAAAATTAGCAAATTGAGATTTTTGATCCAGCAAGGATGTGGTAAATGTTACAGCCGAGGATCCTTTTGGAATGCCTGACTTGTGTTCCTTTTCTTCCCTTTGTTCAAAGAAGGGAGTTCTGACGGTATTGCCTCCACTGACATCTGCTGCAGTGATGTGATTGTATAGGAGGCTTGGTGACTTCTTTCAGGTGGCTCAGACAATTTTATTTTTTTTGTTAATAAATAGATACCATAGTGCCACTCTGATTTATAGGGGGCTTTTGCTCTCAAATTGAGAGCTTCATAAATGGAGATTAGCACATGGAAGTCAATATACTGTAAATAACATATTATCAGTTACATTGCAGTAAGCAATCAAAGCAGAAATATAGCTGTAAAGAGAGCCAGTGTCCAGTGGGCCGGGAGCCACATGCGCTCCTGGACTCCGGTTACAAGGGAGTATTGCTCTGGATATGGGGGGTGTTTTCCACTTGAAGTTATTTAAGACCTAGGCAGGCTTCAAAGAATAAATTTGACAAATAAGTCTAATACTTCTTAAAACTTTAGTCAGCACCAGCTCTGTTTTTTTGCTTCCGACAGCGGCTTGCTTCAGTTTTTATCTGAAGCAAATCTTTTATCTCCATCCTAGTCTCATAAATGGATCTACATCCTCAGGTCATGGCAGAATGCAAGGAGCTGAGTTACTAGGAAAAAGTTCTTCAGTAACACTATTAATGACTTCTAATGCAAGCTACGTTAAACTACATAAAATATTTAATTAAGAGCTCTAAACTTTCAAGGGAATTGAGTTTGTAATTCTGTAATGCTTTTGGAAATCAGTCCTGGTGAAATTTTGACAGGGAACAGTTGTGATCATTTGTGAGTACTGCATTTTTCACAGTACTGATCTGTCCATATTATTCACTAGATTATTTTTTAATAAGATAAATGTTACTTCTATATAAATGTGTTACTGGAAGTTGATTAGAAGGCCAGTGTGGCCTATGAGCAGGTTAACAGTCATAAAGATAAATTAAATTAATATGATCTGAGTTTAGTAATTAGAAATTTCGAAACTGAAGAGATTATTCTGAAAAAGGAAGAAGAAAGAAATGAAAGAACTGAATTTGCCTAATGATTTGTGTACATATTTTATCATTTAAGGAAAAGAGAAAGGTATCCCACATACTAAATTTAAGAGTGAAATGGCAAAGCAGGAAATAAATTTTGTACCATCCCATGTCCCGTAGAGATGGAGGAATTTCTCTGGAAGAACTCTTCCTTCTCCAGTGAATTTGAAAACTTCTGTTATAAATTTCTTTCTCTTGTTAATCTAAGCATTGAAAGTGTCAGTGCTTGTGTATGGTATCAGGAATCCGGCAGTGAAATGCTACTTTTGTGATTTGCTGCTGAAGTTTCCCCATTGCTTTAATGTTCTTTCTCCTTTTCAGAAACACATCTCTCTTCCTTTCCCCTCACCCCACTTCATTTGTTCTGTTTGACTGCTGAGCTCCAGAACATACCGTTCTGGTGCACGTCAAATGGCCTCTTCTTATTTATTTATTTATAACAAGTTAAATATGAATGACAGCTTTCTCATTTTCAGCCTTTGGTTTTGTTCTATTGTTTTTCTTTCAATATTTTCGTATGTGATTTGTAAGAGGGAGGAAATGCTTTCCGTGGCACGCAAAGCGTGGATTAAGAGTCCTGTTGGTTCTGCATAAAGAAAATCTATCTGTCTGATTGGCATAATCTAAAATTTTGCTGGACAATTAACCAGATCATTGTACTGTTGGGAATAGTTTGTGCTAGCTGTTTATTGCTGTTGTTCATATTTCCTAAAAATAGAGAAAATCAAGAGACTGTTCAAACCGCAGAAGTTACTTACTCAGTCACTTCCCCCATAGTTTTGAGTTATGATAAAATTTTTGATTGCATGGAGCTCATTAAGACTTTCTAATTCTGATAATTTCTGATAGTTAGCTTGCAACAAAGAGATCCTGAAGGAAATGTTTGTCTTCCCGAAGCTGATGGGATTTTGTGTGTTGTTCTCATTAGGGTTGTATTCACAATGTCTGTCAACAGCTATCGTCTCACCTCTTAAGCAATAAGCTCATGTGTCTTCTGCGTGTGTTCATGTTTCTGCTTTGGATAGCTATCAAAAATGGCATTGCAAGTGAATTGTTGGTTGAAATTTTTCTTTTGAAGACAAAACTTGCATTATACGGATTTGCTGGATATTGTCTATTTTTCCAGTATTTCACAGTGTGAAATAAGGAGTGAGCTTTAGCGTGTCTAATGTGATTATTTTCTAAAAAAATAAAATTAATGGACACTCTAAGCAAGTTGATTAGTACTTTAAGCATTAAGAATATAAATATTAACACAATTCTAAGAAATGAATAATAACCCTTCCAATTGAACCATGATTTCAGAAACCTTGGTTGAAACAATAGGAGAACTTGTTATGAAAACAGCACTATTGCTGTATCCCATCCATATCATAGAATCAACTCTATGATTAAGAACGATTTCTCTGGCTTGGAAGATTAGGAATACAGTATTATCAAACATTATTTTTAAAATTATTTTTAAAACTTTAAAACATCTCAATCTTACGTTACGTAGGTTTTTATAGTGCTGTGAAAAAACAAGTGGGTGTTTTTGTTTTGTTGGTTGATTTGGTTGGTTGGAATTTTTTTGTTTAGAAACATTCTTGTTTCCACAGAGGAAGATAAATATGGTGTTTACTCCAACTTGTTGCTCAAATATTTTCTTGCGGAGGGAGCTGTCTGTGGACACGAATTGTTTGTTGCTTCCGCTCAGGACCCTCCTGCCAACATCTTAAAGGTAAAGACTCCTAGTTTTTGACTAGTAAAGTTCTAATCTCTTGATGAATTTAAATAAACTTTAAAGTTTATATTGTAACAAATTAATTGTGGTGATGCACAAGAGCATGATGAGAAGTGCAGGAGTATTTACATCAGCTGGATTTGGGAATTAAATTTAGCTTGCTAGCCTGCCTCTACAAACAATGGAATCAGATCCTCCTCAGGATCAGTTTAGGAGCCTACTCATCCTTCACTTTGATTATGGAAGATATCCAGGCAGACTAGCTGGCTATATTGAATGGTTTGAGTAAACCCTGCTGTTTACGGTTTCCTCCAACCTACCGCGCAAAGTAGTTGAACTACCTCCAATATATTGGGGAGGGGTAGAAACAGCATACCATTTGTGCAGATATTTTTTGCAGTTTCCTATAGAAAAGAAGAATGTCATTTAACATCTTTAAGTACAACCTCCTTTATTCATACTTTTTTTTATGACTGGCTCTTTTATACTGGGAAATGCAGTCATCTTTGAATCAGGTCATATAGAAAAGGTTCCTTTCAGACTTCAGGAGTTCCTAATCAAACACTGATACTTTCCATTATAGAGGGAACAGTCCTCATCAACACTTTAAAAAATACCGAAGTATGAGAGTAATCTTACCAAATTTCATTAAATATTTTATGTCTTTCTAACGCTTCCTTTTTCTAATATTAAAAGTGACATATAATTTGCTGATTACTTCTGCATCAATTGTAGCCTGGCTTCTTCCTTAAGAGTATTCAGAGACTATTTCTGGTCAAAATGATTACTTTGCTTTTTCACTACCTAGCAATGGTAGATTCTGTGCCTCATCTGTCCAATATTATCTTCAGTATTCATGAAAAGGTGTATTCTTACTGAAATGATATGCTTCCGGTTAGAAAATTCTCATATTTTTTTTAACAATCTTCAGCCTAAAAAGGATTCGTTTAGGGATGAAATTTTTATCATTTTTTTCCTTTGTTTTATAATATAACATAAACAAATAGAATTTTATTGTGAATTATGAATCACATAAGAAATATTGGTTTTTTAATAATGTTTGTGTTTAAATAACTGTTAATTAAATCATTGACTGACCATACAATATTGCATTTGTTTTTCTCATTAAAATTAAATTACTAAAATTAATATTTTTATTGCATAAATAAATAAATATCTTAAAGTGAACTAGCTGATGTGTATTTTATTCTTCTTTCATTCCCCTTTGAATCGATTGTTCATGGCTTGTCATAATTTTCCTAGTTGTTGTTCGTTAGCCAACAGGTGCTGTTATACACCTCCGTCTTTGTGCCCGTTTCAGTTTCTGGTCAGTCAGCCTGACATTGTTTATTGAGCTCAGTTGTCAGAATTCGGAATGTTTTCCTTCTTATTTTTCAGGGGTAGTCGCTAGGTAATAATACTGCATTCCTCTGTTGTAATTCCATAGTGATGTTACTGTAAGCAATTATGAAAGGGTAGGCAATGTTACTGCAAAAAAGTTGAGCAAAACAATTTTGTCTTGTTTTCTTCCTCCATTTGTGTGTTTCCATATCCAGCAGTATTCTTGTCTATGCTTTTCTACTCTTACCTCTCCTGTTCAATGCTTCCTTTCCTTAGCAGACAAGACACAACAGAGCTGATTTCTTTGATTCATATTGCTCCCTTGAGATTGTTTCAGTGAAGTAACCCCGTAATATGCTAGGCATCAATCTAGAAAATTACGTACTTTCACACTTGGCAGGCTTAGGCACTTCCTGAAAAACAAGTATGTATTACCTAAAAAGACATCACCTGGAAAAGTTGATCTAAGGCTGGCATTGGCCACAGAGTTTTCCCTAAGACTGCTTTACTTGACCTTTGAAAGAAAGGACCTTCAGGTGCTTTGAGTCCTCTCCTGTCAGAAAAATGAACGGCAGGTTAGGTTTTTAAGACAACGTATCTGACGGTTGAATAACATTGTGTTTCATTTAATGAGGTTAATAATTAATTTATTTTCAGTATCTGAGTGGACTGTGTGCTGGAAAGGCAACATGGATTTTGGTACATACCAACCTGAATTATGTATTTTGTGCTTGTTTATTACTGTATAAAATTTAAGTATGGATTCAGTATATTCAACAGCTATATTCTATAGTATTCTTCTATTTTACATAAAGACAAATCTTTATCTGCCTTATGCCTTTATTGTGTGGTCACTCTATTTATAGTTCTCTGCTGAGATGCCATAATTGCCCTATTCTAATTTTATGATGTGATTGGAAGTTTCTTGAACCTATAACCAAGACAAATATTGCTGGTAGTAGGAAGGGGAAAAGACATTCTTATAGACCATAATTATCTTGAAATTGTGTATAACTAAAAGACAAGCAGAGGATAAAAAGCCCTGATCAGCTGCCTAAGATATATTATATTACCACCCACCAATTTATCCATCATCCTTTGAAAACATATTCATGCCTTTTGTAGTCAAAGCTCCTTCAGGAAATTGGCATTAAGATGTAATGCTGAAAAATTATACACCTCTGGTAAAACCTACAGAACTATATATGTGCTGTTTTTGGAAAGTATTTTATACATCTAAGAGCATTTATGTTCATTTTATATTCTTCAACAAAGGATAACTTTTTACTACAAGGGCACAAGTAGTGGGAATCAAATAGAATATCATGTAAGAAATAGTATGGTGTACTGTGATCAATCATAAAACAAAACTGATTGCATTGGTAAATGCAAAATTAATTCAATGTTTCCTTCAGTCATTTTATATCTTAATGTTCCACTTTCAGTACCAAACCTTATTAAGTTTTGACTGTAAATAATGAAAAGCTGTTATGTACTCAAGCTGAAAAACAGAGTAACTAATAAAAAATATGATTTTTTTCTTGCATGTTTCATTAGCTTTACTGTGTTTAGTGTTTGTATTTTTTGTTGCTATAATTCAACACTCTAAAATTAATGCCAACAATTTTGAAGTTGTATATAGTGTATGTGTTTGAGAATGAAGCACAAAATTTAGCATGTGGTTATGTTTATCACACAGGAAATCTGACATTGAACACCTATGTTTTTGAAAGAAAAAGCAAACAAAGGGATTGAGTATTCTCTTGAACATCACTGTAGACAAAATTAGAAGAGGCTTGCATCCACTCCAAGTTAGACTGGGTACCAAATTGAATTCTAGAAGGTGTAAAAATACAGAAACTGTATAGCAGCTTATTTCTTTGTGCCCATTCTCCGTGTTAGTGCCAGGGTATGTTTGCAGGCAAGTTTTGAAAGGACCCCCCAAAAAATGTCATCTGTGATGGCTCCATTTCCTGCTTTTCCTACTTTAGATTTGACGCTACAATTCTACAGTTGTCTGAGCTGCCTTTCTTTGCCATTTTTCCTGAATAAGTATCTTATTTAGGCCTTGGGGGTAGAAGGGACAGGACACTGAATATCACAGGTTTTAATGAGAAATCAGATTATATTTTCTAGCTATGCACTCATCTTGATAATGAACTGTGCTGTCTGTGAAGTTGCTATTACTTTGAAGCCTGTACAAAGTTTGTCTCAATGGGAAGGCTTACTGATAATTATACATTCTGAGAAACCTAAATGAGCATCCCATGAAGCCAAACATTTTTCCTGTGGGACCCTGACCAGTTTTGTCTCGATGTCCAGTTCAGTGGGAACCCAAAAGCATGAGGTCCAGAACTGCTTTCTGGAGCTGCATTTGTCCTGTGGAAAACGTGAAGAATACTCTGTACACCTGATGCATTTCTATGGTGTCAGCAGTAAATTCTTTATGGGCATGAATTTCTCTTTTCAGACTGGAATTTTATTGCAGGATACTTCTTGACTCTCAAGACTGTCTTTTTGGAGGCTCTCATACAAGAAGAGAGGCTAAAGAACATTTTTTCAAGACTACTAGTCAAAAAAACTTCCTTTGGAATAGTCTATGAGCCTGTTACTTATAATGAGGATGCTTTTCCTACCTCTGCTGTGCAGGATAACCTTCTTAAAATGAAACGCATTCCCCAAAATTCTACCTCCAATCAAGTCCTACAACTCCCATTGAGCCGCTGTAGCTCAGTTTTTACTTTATACATCTGTTGTCATTGTAGTTCCAAGTTTGAAAATGAACAATGTGCAATTTGCCTACTGGTGAACTGCACAAAAGATTATCTTGAATAGTAAAGGACAGAGAGTGTGTTTGCTGGACGTGTCCTGAAGTCAAGTAAACCGTGAGAAACCTTGCTAGTGATTTGGGGAACCTCAGAGAAGGAGAACGATGTAGCATCACTTGATGAGGAAGCTGGGAGCTGCACGTAGGGGAGTATAACGGTTTATTATT
>WBMW01005324.1:160914-184986 GCA_013396635.1 Penelope pileata
AAATATTCAGGCTTCAGTGTTCAGAGACAACTATTTTACAAATCTTTTTGGTAAATCTGTAGACTCGATACGCTCAATTGAGCACTGTAAGTAACGATTCACTGTCTCTAAAGGTGTTGATGAACGATTTTTGTTGTTTGATATTAAATCTGTTTAGGCCAGGGCATTATACACTGCAGTAGAGTTTGCAGAATTTTGGATAAGAGTACTCTCATTTTATTTAGAGTCTTTACGATACTTTTCTTAATGTGTCATTCTCCTTTTTGTTGCGTTTGTATTTTACTTACTTAAGCACTCAAGAAATGATGAAACAAGAAAACATTATCTAAAATTCTCTCATGCATTCCTGGTTTTCAGTGTTGTGAAATGGAGCTGTAGTGGGAGGAAGTACTAACAAAGAGAAATATGACTTGACTGTAGAGTTCTGTGTATGTGAAGCAGAGAATATATTCTCTCCGTTTAAGACAAAACAAAACTCTTACAGCATTTACAGTTAACCTTTTTTTTTATTCCATGTAACAGTGGAATTCTACTTCGGTTTTTCTCTTCTCACAATTCTCCTTTATCCTGGGCTGGCATCCATTTGGCGCTTGTGAATGTCAAAGAACAATTTCTGTAGAACTAACAAGCTTACCTGGAGATGGAAATAAATTGTTGTACAATGGCCTCCAAAAGAAAAAAAATTCTGTATCCAGTCATTTGTGTTCTTTAACAATGGACCTTGTCTTCACAAGTGTTTACAATCAAAATAGAATACTCCTCCCTTTTGGGAGTAGGGCCCTTTAAACTGACATTTATATAATACATTATTGAAAAGAAAATATTTACCCTTCCTAACTTACCATCTGGTGTCCTTTAAATACTAAAAATTAGCATAATGAAAAAGAGCCTCAAATTCGTGTGAGTTTAAACTATTTAAATGTCGTTGCAATTAGAGATCAACAGTGAATCACAAATTTTATTTCCCGTATCTCTTTAGCCAAACCTGTGACAATGCCACATTGCAAGATAGTTGCATAAAACCATGCGAACAACATATTTATTGGTGCATAAATAGATAATGTTTAAAATTCTTAAGTACGATTAATTATACAGTTATCAAAACCCATAAGGATCAAAGGATTTTATATAAGAGGGATTTCACATACAGCCTGGATTATGTTGCTAAATAATAGCACAGTAGTACTTCTTTAGCAATGTAAAATAGCTTAGAGAGGAGTATGATGCCTATAGTTGGTGTAATGCATTGGTAATTAAGAGGGTGCGAGGTTAAGCTTCATTAACTGCTGTGGGATTGTATCTTGGATTTTATTATCCCCTAGAGAACATAAGAAGTGAGAGAGGTCAAACTGTTAGAATCTGATTTTTCTTAGTGCATCTGCCAACACAAGGCAAGCAAAGTAACATGGCAGTGAACACAGAAGGGCCCGGATTGCTAGCAGATGCAGGTTGTACATCATTTCATTACACAGATAAAACATTTATTAGCAAAATAAATTACTTCATGTTTGCAATAAAACTGTCATAAGCTTGCTTGGTAGGGAAAAATATTATAGTTGCATTGTCATTTAGTATCAGCGCTTTAGAAAAGCAGTTTGTTACCTTGTCTTAAAAGGAAGAAAATAATTTTGGAAAAAAATTTCCTTCTCTCTCTTTTTTTTTCTTTTTTTTTCCTTGCTGCTGCATCTCTCCCTAGACTCGGATGCCCCAACCAAACCACACTTAGTAACTTTAGCACTTGTCTGCCTTTTTGTATCTTCATGCTGCATAGAAAATGTATTTTATTTGACCCCAAGAAATGCTGTATATTTTTTATTTTAACTAATGCAGTGCTACATGCTTTTTTGTTTGTTTGTTTTTTGTTTTTTTTGTTTTTGTTTTTTATATACCTTATGAAAGATTTGTCTTTTTTTAGCCTGGGAGAATGTAACAGTTCTCAGGAGTTGACACACTGATGCCACAAAATTGTCAGTCCCAAAGCTTTTCAAAGCTATATGGTGTGGGAGCTGAGATATTTTTAAGCAGAAATAGGTTAAATAGAGATAATATAGGCTGATAAATTAACTTCCATTTTCTTTGTCTTTTGTTTTTATAATGAGCACCTCTAGTTTCAAAGTTTAGAAGTAACCTTTAATAATCTTCTATTCTGAAATCCTGATTTCGATTTTAAGAATGTAGATTTATTTAATCCTAAATAGGTTCACCATTCTGAATCCAAAAAGGATTCAGGAATTATCAAAATGGAATTATCCCATTGATAACTTCAGCAGAATTTTTTAAGTGCCTTTTTTATACGATAGAGAAGTACAGTTCTCAAACAAATGATAATTTAATAAGACTGCTGGGAACTAATGTTTTTGTTTGTAATTTGTAATTAATCTGGGAGGAAGAGAGTTGTGCTAAAGCCCTGCTCTACAGTCTTCCACACCCAGATATTTTGAGGAGAAGCCCAGGCTCAGGCATCTTCAAATGTCTCTCCCTGAAGCCATGCGCTCTGCTGCTCTCCATGTGTCCAGCTGGGCAGCCTTCAGCTCTGTTCTGTACAGCCGAGACAGAAGAACTCTGTGTCTTTTTAAAAAACAACCTGAGAAATGATGATTGCTTTGTAATTCAGGGACAATGAAGAAACCTTTCATGATGCAGAAGAGTTGTATGTACCCAGCCAGCCTTCACCTTGGAGAACATACCTACATTTCACTTGCTTACGTACTCTGTCACTCATACATGGTCAGTTTTCTGAGGAGCTATTTCCTTGAAACAAAGAATAGCATTTCATTTGAATGGTATCAAAAGAAGGGGAGGCCTTTTATTGCATTCTTCGTTATAATAGAGATAAGAAGAGGAAAAAGTGTTTGGATCACTTCAGTTTCAGTGTTTTCAATATTGTCCATGGAGTAAGTTTATGTTAAGTGTGTTCTACGTCTAATTCCTCTCAGTCTCAAGCCTACTAACCAATTTTAAGCTCTCTTCCTTTCCAAATGTGGTTATACAAGAATCTACTTTAAATATATATTTTTAAATTATATGCTGGGAAATCAATGCTTCCCAAGGAAAAACTACATTAGCAGTCACCTACGCATTTGGCTAGTCTTCTACCAGGCTAATGAATGCATACATCTCATCAGCATAGCTGTACATTCAAACAGTGGATTTTGTCTCTCTTTCTTTCTAGTGTAAATAGTGGAAAAAAGGTGAATCAGAAGCTGGGGTAATATTGATGCAAATAACAATGCAAATCTGGAGGGAAACAATTTTTACTAGTTCTGTTCACGGATTTTTATCTAAAATGAATCTTTAAAATATGTTCGTATTACAGATATATCTAGACCATGAACAGTATTGAAATACTTTTCCTAATCATGCTTAAGCACAATGTCTCAAAAAGTATGTAACCAAGTTGATGCACCCAGTAGAGCTCAAGCAATGGTCTTCAAAATACCAGCCAGCTCCAAAGGCAGACTGCCTTTTCCAGATTGCAGCTGGGTGGTGTAAGAAAATTACTAAGAGACAATGAAGTCCATAACCACCTCATGCAAGAATGATTCTGGGTATGATTGTTTTAGAGCAAAGTGTTGGGGTAAAAAATGGTATGGCTGTGAGACCAAGGAACCCTGGCAGTGTTTTAAATCTCAGTGTATTGCGTGAACGTGTTTATAGCACAGAGACAAAAGCACTATGGTCAGAGCATGATACGTTCAGGAGACGTTTTTCAACTAGGCATAGCAGTTGTTGGGTAGAAGCATTTTGGAAAAGCAGCTGGGGAAATAAGAGTTCCCTTGGTGTGAGAGAGTTCTTCAAGTGCTCCTGGTCCCTTCTGTGGGGTGGCAAGGGACAAGACAGCACAAAATTGAGCTGAGCCAATCCCCATGCTAACTCTCATTGCTGAGGCAAGGGTTTCCTTAGGTTGCTTTGTGCTTGGTCATTTCTAAACAATCATTTTTAAACGTTAGAAGTTTTTTTATTACGTCAGAATAAAATCTCTTTATTATGTTACAAGCTAAAAGAAAACTACCTTGGAAAAAAAAAAAAAAGGCTGGAAACCTAGATAGATTTTCATCTCTGGCATCCAAAATATTTATCAGCTTCAGGTGAAACCGTTTTTCCTTGACCTCTTAGTCTGTTGCCCTCTGAGCACAGTTGAGGTGTACCCCACTGGCTGACTGCATGGCATGGTGCTGTGTCTGGATGTGATTGTTTTGAGCTGAGCTGCTCAGGTGCCAATAGTTCGTATGTGTAACATCTCCCATTCAGCACCATGCCATGTAAGAAGGTTTTTTTTCTGTGTTTGACTGCAAGGCAAGAATTTTTTCTGTGTTACTTGAGGGTATTGAAGGAGTTCGCACATTCCCAGTAATACTTTGAGAAATTCATCTCTTATTCTTTTGATCTCTGTTTTCTTCTGGCATAAAATACAGTCTCAGCGTGAAACCTATGAACCTACTGTCTATGATAAGAGTAAATGTATGTAGCTGAGTGTCCCTGGCTCAAATGTCTGTCGATTATTATATAACCAGCAATGCATCTGACTGATATTTGCAATGATTCTAGAGGAGGAAATTTTAAAATACTCTTAAGAAAACACTGGGGCTGTTTTTCTCTGAAGTTGCAATAAGGCAAATGGTAAAACATACCATATCTGGACTTTCAGCTTTGCAGATGACGTGATAGCTGCCGGGCAATAGTACAGCAGGATGAGGTGGCGACTGATTGCGTCAGCGGTGGGATCTGAAACAACGGGAAGCTCAGGGAGTGGGATGAAATGCTTAGGCAGGATTTGGTGGTCCCTTCCAAAACGCGTCAGGCAGTAATTTCCAGAAAAAACAGAGGTTATCCACTCAAAAAGTTGCAGAGAGTACCTGGGAGGCAGCTGATGTTGGCGAATGAGAGGAAAAGATACCTGCAAGTTTTGCTTTGGGCCGTGGAGAACTGTTCCTTTACAGAACTCAAGTTTAAAATAAAGATGTTTTGATCAACTATTATTGGAGATATCTGAATTAAGGAATTTTCAATTCAAAATGTCATCTTTCTAATTTTTTAGAACGCATCAGATACTGTATTTCATATGAGTTTGGAGAAAACATGTATAAATACCATAGAAAGTAGCACAAGACTGTCCAGATAAAAGATAATATGAGCATACAGTTCAAGGAATAGATTTAAAGTAATCCTGAATTTCTCACTTTATTTTTATAATTGGACATTTAACATTTTACATTGGTAATTATTTTACCATTTAGTTCACTTGCTTCTTGCCACATGTGCAACCACAACTCTGCTGATAGCAAGTGTTAAACAACATACTTGGAAATACAGGCGAGCAATCAACAAGTTGCTTGGTTTTTTGTTTTTTGTTTTTCTTTTTTAAACATATGGTTATGATTCATTCTTTAAGAAGAAATTCTTTCAGCTGAGAGGACAGAATTTAAATTATTACACCCTTTGTTTCCTTAATTAAAAATAAGGAAATTTACTTTTGAATAGGGAAAATATGAGCCTCTCTGGGGCTTTTGCAATTCATTTGTAAAACCGAAGTAAATAAATTAAAATTATTTGCTCAAAGGTGCATCTTCTGCCCAGCTGCTGAAATATGTAGATACAGTTCTTTTCTGTAACTTTACCAAAGTGGTTACATAGAAGTTTCCTTAGCTTTCATTGCCTTTTATCTCAGAGGGTGTATTGACCAACCACTGAGAGAGAAGGAAACAACTGTTTCTGAGATTAGAAGCATTTGTTTTCAATACTGTCACTAATTGTAGGTGTTATGATAATTTACAATGAAGAAACAAAATAATGCATGTTGTTTGCAAGATTGCTTGTTGGACTATACCTCCCTTATTATTTAATTCGGAACCAGCATAATACAAAACCTGAAATGGGTTCATTTAATCTTCATCTTATTTCTGAATGTATGTGTTGGTACCACGTCCGCCCATACCAAGTTCTGCAAGTTACTTAGATTTTTATGGTCAAGATCAACTCTGCCAATGTTCTGTGTTTTGCGTGCATCCCATGATTCAATCAAGCTGCTTCTTTTAACAGTTTTCAAATGTGTTTCTTTTATGTCCACAGAACTAATACTCTGTAACAGAGACACTGGCTAGGTCTGTGTATTTTTGCATCCTTCAGACCACATCTCACGTCTTTCTCTCTCAAGACTTCACTTAAGCAAAACCAAGTTTAAGCACAGTTTTGATCTGTTTTTTAGCAGATCAACAGCTCCTGTGCTGTCCAGCTTACATAGATGGGTGATAAAAACGGGTCAGAAAATTGCTGCATTTCATTCATCTCATAGACATAGGGGCACAAAGCATAAGTGCTGTACTTGATATCCACCCACTGCTAACTTTTCAGCAGTGCAACTAAGTTTTATTACAAACTTTCTGATCGTGCAAACATTCATTCTAAACCAAGTCTAAGTCCACCTGTGTGTGTAGTGCTTATTTTTTCATATTTTTATTAAGCTAGAAATGTTTGCATTTGAAACTTAAGGATTTCAAAATTAAATATCTGCCCCTTCCTTTTGCTCCCTTGTTTGCGTTCATAAGCTATGTCATTAGTAGATACCGTGCTTGATGGGTAGCAGAAGAGAAGATTCAAACCATCCTGTTGGAGTTGTCTCCAGCCTGTGTCTGTAGGCGGGTGTGATCTGTTCAATGCTTTTAAATGATTTACTACAGCTAGCAAAGAAAAGTGAGCTTATTATCAAATAGGCTTAAATTCAAATTCACTATGCAAAGATCTTACCTATTCTCAGAAATGGCTTAGGAGATCGACTTTTAAAGAAAGATGGGGAAAAAAAAAGGGAATATAGATGCTACTCAAGATGCATATACAATGTTATGTTTCCTTTCTGC
The DNA here is from genome assembly GCA_013396635.1 of Penelope pileata. Classification (NCBI taxonomy): domain Eukaryota; kingdom Metazoa; phylum Chordata; class Aves; order Galliformes; family Cracidae; genus Penelope; species Penelope pileata. The sequence continues at coordinate 167,769 of WBMW01005324.1, forward strand.
ATTCTCTTATATTTGTACAATCACTTTTTTTCTGTAATAATTTTGGGGATTTTTCACACTCGGTATGATCTGGTCTTTCAGAACAGTTATTTTAATCAAGTTTAATTACAGACTTTGGAACTGCATGCTGTATTGAGAGATTTGCATTAGCTAACATATATTCTTTGGATAAAAACCTGAACTGCCAAGTTTAGTGACAGGTAGCTGACACTCCTTCATTCTTCACCTGTAGGAACTTCCAGCTCCTTTGCTTGATGATACCCACAAAACTGAACGACTAGAATCAACAGCTGCTGAGTCTGAAGATTGTCAGGATTCTATGGAAATAGCCTGGCGCTACCAAAACTTACCAAAAGTGGAGGTAAACCTTCAGTATTTCATAATTGTACCTCTTGCAGAGTAAATGCTTTCCAGCACAGGACAGTGCTGCAGGATTGCCTCCTGAGGGTAAATAATCATACAACAATATATGTCTTGATTACTAGAGATACAGAGAGAAAAGGAATTTGAGATTTTTCAGGAAATATAGAATCTAATACAGACAGTAAAAATTTAAAAGACAATGGAGTATTGTTAAAAAAGAGGTGGCTTTTTATTATAGTTGGAATAATTTGATCACTTACAAACTTTACCCGAATCTAGCAGTCCCAAATGACTTATGTAGGTTTGATGAACAGTACTTACTCGATCTCTCTAATGAAAGCATTGCGTTGGAGCAAGCTGTTGACTTGCTTATCCATGTGCATAACAACTAAAGTAAGCACTTGAGATTATATCAACTTCACTGTCACTAGAAACTAATCGCTGTGCAGGGAGAATACACGAAACAAGCCCAGTGGTCAGTCATTCAGAGTTTACAGCTGTTAGTGTTTTGTGAATAGTGTATTTCCTGTGCCTGGTAGCATTCTTATTTAGTCTAGTGGCACAACGCACCTTTAATAAAATTACAGCATTTTTGACTATATGGAACAGAAAACTTATTTTGCCTATATATTTTAGTCTACATGTTTTATAAATTCTAGTTTAGGTTTAGTCATAACTGCCTAGTAAGTTCAGTCATATTCTTAAAAAACATAATTGGAATGTGACAAAATGATCTTATAAGGCTTGGCATGTTTGGTTTTCTGTGAAATTGCACAGACGTGGCTATATAGTTGTGTCAGAAAAGACTTATATATGGTGACATGCCAAATCAAACAGCCCCCAGGGTAATCATATAATCTCATCAATTTTATTATTGTGGAGCTTGCTGCGCCACTTTGAACCATCCCCAAAATAAACTGTTTTAAAATCTAACAGAATTCCTAGTACATCAATAGGGAAACAGTTGCATGTTGTTAACAAAAAGTGTTCTGATGTTCTAACAAAAGAGAAAAACAATCTAGTTAGGTGCTCACTCACCCTCTGTTACTCAATCCAGTAATAGAGCATTTTCCATGCAACACATAATGTATTTATCCTCAGTTATTAAAATTTGCTTATGCAAAATGGAATAAAATGATCAGTCTTTGGCAAGGTGTTTCCTTTGTTATCATTGCAGCTTTTCAGATTCTGATCATTCTGAATAGTTGATGTACAATATTTTAATGTATAGGCTCAATTTAAAAAGAAATGAAACTTGAAGTCTAGTTCTTAAGCTTTCTATATTAAAAATCCTTCAGAATATTTTAGTCAGTGAAAAATTGACTTGAGATCTCCATATTTTATAACGTAGGGGTCATAAATTGTGGTGCTGTGCCAAAGTAATTTGACTGGTAAATATACTCCATGGAGGAGAATATCTGATGTTGCCTTACGGCACCCTGGATGGTTTACTGCACCTGGTAATATCATTTAATTAACAGCTTCAGTTGTGATTTATTCTTTAAATTTTGCTTTGGCAGTAAAAACAGCATGAAATAATATTTCAAGGCATATTTTCCAAATTGGTTGAACTAATAAGTTAATACATTTTCAAAAACTACTCTCAAAGAGTTTCAAGTATGAAAGGGAAAATAGCTGTGCTTTTAACTAGAACTCTGCACAGTTAGCAGAAAAACTTTCTGTCCAGTATCTGGCTTTACATGAAGTAAGAACACTAAGTAAAAGTTGTTTTGGTGGTAGTCTTGAGACCTAATTTAGTTTTTTTCTGTAAATAGTTAAGAGATTATTGTTAATAGTTCAGATGCTAACTTCCCTTTTATTGGACCTCATGTGGACTAGCTAGGAAACTGGTCTCACTGGTCTTTGTTTTTTACATGACATTTATGTTATTACTCTTCATAACTGTCACAACTGCTCTTTACATCATATGTGCATATACCTTAGACATCAGAAAAAGACATGATTTATCAGAAATCTGTCAGAGTAACAGCTCTTGTTTCACTTGATGTGCCTTTGCCAGTTTGTTCCTTTCGTCTGTATCAGAGGTTCATTTCATTTAAACTTTTGAGTATATGGATAGCCTGTTTTGCAATGCAAGACTGTGTTTTTTCTTCTTCTTTTTTTTTTTTGAATGAACTGCTTATGTTCTTGGGGCAATATATAAACTGTCACAGCATGAAATCAATTTTCTGCCTTGATTCATCCTAAATCTGAGATTTCTAGCACATTAGTATTGCAATTAGAAACATTAACAGCAGACGGTAGCATAAAAGCACACTCTGCTCACTGACTATTTAGTGTATTTCTCCTTGTGCAAAATAGGAATCCAGGAAAGAACAGGCCGGAGCCTACAATGCACTAATAAATTTATCAGATCAATCTTAAGAGGAATGGAAAGTCTCTGCTTCGCGCTCTCCATGGTCATTCTGCTAAGGCAGATTATTCATGCTTACTTGATTCAGGTAGGCTTTTTGCAAGCTTCCCCACTAAGCCTGGGAATGCAGTACATTGAGGCCTATTCATAGGCTTCTGACATAGCCCGAGCTTTTATTGCATGGTGTTTTATTATAGCCAAATCCTAGTCTCCACCCAGTTTGTAGGCACTGTGCTTATTCTTTTGAATCAAGAGAGGTTATCACCTACCTTAATCCATGCAGCAGGGTGGATTAAGGACACCAATGTGCCTCAGGATTCTCAAAGAGGATCCTGGAAACTTCTTGTTTCTTCTTTTTTGCTGTCTTTACTAAACTCTATTGGGCCTCAGTAAGGATTTGCATCTGAAATGGGCAACCTGGAGCTTTTCTCAATGAAGACATCAGATCAAAGTTCAGTTAGTCAAGGCCTTTCTAAAACATTAAGGGGGCTTGGAAGTACACAATAAAAAGATGAGCTCTGGCAGAGATTGCAGTAAAAACATTCTGATCTGTAATCCGGATAAAGAATAGATTATAGGCCAAAGAACAGCCCCTGTTTAAATTGTTTTCAAAATCCTCATTTTAAATAAAGTTGCTTTTACATAAAAAATATGTAGAGTTCAGTTTGATGGATTGTTATGCTGTCATACTTCTTTAAAATTCAGTTGCTGATAAATAAATGGGATATTTAGAGAATCTGTTTTTCTGTCACTTTTTGACATATGTCTTGTGACTAAAAACGTATCATCAATTTTGCTTCTTTTTTGATTCAAAACTATTTGTGTTAAAATAGTGAAAAGTTTGGGTTTAGTTTGTTTATTTTACTGTTTTAGTAGGAAAGATACTGCAATATAATTATTAGTTATGTTCTCTGACCAGGCCTAACATCCATTAATCAAAAAATTTGAAAATATTTGCTCTTACTAAAATTACTCTAATTAATCTAAACAGTTTAATATACGTAGATCAGTCTGAACATAATGGCTCCTATATATTTCCATGGACACCACAACAGATACAAAGAGCACAATAACACTGCTTCATAGAGCAAAGTCTCAAATCCAAAGCACTGTTTTTCAACACAGTCACCACCATTAGCTCTGCATTTTCACCAGCAATGAACAAGAGCCTGCGTGTAAAAATCTGTACCAGCGAAGCTGACAACTGTCACTGGCACCACTACTGAAATGCACCACCCACTGCCTCACTGTGCTCACATCCACTGTTTGGTCTCCACAAAATTTCGGCAAGTGCCAATGAATGTCAATGGGTGCCATTTTTTCCACATGGAGGAATTCAGTTCCACACCTTTGCTTCACCCACACTTCCATGTCAGATGCCATTTTGTCTGTGCCCCTCTGCTGCCATCTGTCACACAGCAACATAGAATGGGATATTGGTGGGAAGGTTCAACCTCTGCTGCCATCCCACCAACATCCACCTCTGATGTCATGGGCCAACATAATAAACAGGAGACATTACTTTCGGAACAGCCCTCATATGTGTGGTAAAATGAAGCATGAAATTAAATTGTGGAATACCTCATAGCATTCTCACTTTCAGAACACTAGCTATGAATACATGGCCATGTCTGGCATGTGTATATTCAACACACTTCATGTAATAATTGGAGCTGGAACTACCCAACACAAAAAAATATTGCAATCCCATTGTAATAGTTCCGTATACCTTTTGTCACTTCTGTTTACAGCAAGAATAGCAAGTGTTGAAACTGGTGCAGTTGTTCTAAACAGCGTTCCTTATATACATACACAAATCTGCTTAATTTTTGGATACATGATAAAGTGTATGCATTGGCTTGTTTTTTAAAAAAATAATCCTTTTTATAGAATGTTCTGAATTGTTACATAACCTACTGAAAAATGTTCAAAATTACTGGGGCAATTCTGGTCACTTTTCAAAGTTCCATAGTTTTCAGTACAAACAAAACAGCATTTCATTCCACCTAAGAATGAGAGTTGGTTTTTTTTTTTCAGCTTTTCAATTATACTTTTCCACTCATTGTAGGTAGTGATGTGATTTCAAAAGTGACAAAATTCTTGCTCAACAATGGTGCTGTGGCAGGCGTATTTAGAAATTGCTTCCCGGCTTTCCTGGATCTCCACATTTTCATTCTGTTACCAATAACATTAGAATTGTCTTGTAGTAGATATTTTCCTTATTTAAAAAGCAGTAATCCATAAATGCAAAATTAGATAATGTGTCTGTCGAAGAGAATCTATTACATAAGAGAATTTTCTTATGACAGAAAATCATCTAATAGATTATTGTAATTGCTGTTGCTGTTTCCACAGACCAGCCCAACAACATCTACAAAGTTTGGACATTATTATGATCTTTCTAAAACAATGTCTCCAGAACTGCTTCAGCCCATAAAGTGGCACAGTTTTTTCCTTCCTGACGAATTGCCTTCAGAGCCTAAACTAAAAATGTGGTAAGTTGTAATCCCGTGTGCTTCTGTTGTACACTCACATTTTGAGTGCACATTAGTCGTAAAGGATATTTTTGCATCTACACTTGCTGTGAAAAATCTTGTAGCCATGTATTGCTCACAGGTATTTCAGCTGCAGTTCCCATGTCAGCACTACATGATGTGAATGTCAGCAAAGCTGCTGTGGCACAGAGGCAGCTCGGTATACTGACTCCTCAGTGGGAAGAAGCAAGCTGGCATGGGCAATTAAGGCAGACATTACTAGGACAGCCTAGGACACAGCTGAATACTCAATTCAGCCCTACTGACAGCTGAGTGTGGGGACTGAGGAAAACTACTACTGTCTGTCTGTGAACTACTCCCTGAGCACCGTGCCCCATCAGCTTTCGTGAATGTGTGTCAGGTGGCTATCAGTAATATGAAGATAACCATTCACAGTTTTTAGGGCTAAGATAACAGGCCATCCTTGACCTACATAGCTTAGAATGCTATATCACATTAGTTTATTATGTGACTTTTACTTCTTGCATCCTACAGCTTCACCTAGGGAAAATACAAAGAAACTGTGAGCAGAATTACACTCACTAATTATGCATCTTACACAACACAGTTCCACAGAAAATCATATACTCTTATCTGAATGAATAGCTTATTATAGTTTATGCCTATCAGTAATGAATTAAGGAAGACCAAAAGAAAAGAGTGACAGCAGCAAAGACTCATATTAGCCTGTGGCACTCACATCCATAGTATTTTTCTTGGAGACATTTCAAGTCAAGTCTAATGTCAGATATGGACAAGTAATTTCTTTTTCAGCCCAGTCACTTGATTTATCTAGTATCTAGATTCTATAGATCTGACTGCGTAGGGCCACCTCCCAGAAGTAGTAGTACAGTAAGTTTTATTGCACGAGATTTTCATTGTAGTACACTCTAATATAAAAACTGAGATCTATAAAATAAGTGTTTATGTAAGTATTTATAGCAGTGCACCTTCAGAGTTGTAGAAAAGCAAAAGCAAAGTCTCCAAGTTTCTGTGTGATCAAATGTCACTGGTTTTAGTTCAATAAACTGCATTCTTGCTGTGTTACATTAAAAAAAAAAAGCAATTGATACACTTTAAGGAAAAGGAATAAACCATAAGATCCTGCTTTTCATCATGAATATTTGAACCAACTTTATTTATATGTGATTTGTAATTTTTTTTCAATAACGGGGTCATAGAGGATAGATAAGGGATTTTAATAGGTTGCAAGTGCTTATGTTGTACTGAGTATACTGTTACTCTCTTTCTTTTTCTTTAGCTAACTAGAACGTCTCATGACTTTGCGTTTAATTCCACCAACAATATGGGTGTGAAGTATTTGAAAATTTGACTCTGAAAACAAATTAATACAATAGTGTAGTATAGAAAAGGGGCTTTACCTTTGAAGATTTGATTTTATTAACCTTGCTTGAACTGTGATATTTTCCTTGTGTGCCATCCTAATAAAAATTCATAGCTCTTACTAATGGCTAGTTTATTTAATCATTTATTTTGTTGATATTTTTAATTGGTACTGGTCATATTGTTTATGTATCAAATTCTCTTATAACTGTCTTCTACTAAGTGATGGGAACTGCAGACATACTATTGGCTACTGTGTAGGATAGCTCCAAAGAGTGATTTCTCTATAGAACACAGAGTTGAGAGGTGAGGAACATGATAAAGACTGATTTTGGAAGGCTTATCTCCTTTTCTTCTGTAATTCTCCCTGCACCTGTAACATGAGGTTGAAGGATCTTCAAGAAATCTCTCTTAAGGAAAGGAAAGAATTGTACTGTTGTGAGTAATGACAGATATTGAGGTAACAGGAAACCACCATTTTAAACATCATTTTTTTGGACCACAGTGCAGTGTGGCAAGGGTCAGTAAAGAATAAAGCACACATTGGAAATGGTGAAATATCAGAGAGAAATCTGTGGGAACTGTGAAGAGATGTTTATGTATTTTTCTTCATTCACATAGGATCATTTATCTTCTAACTTTAATTATTGTCTTCCTTGACTACACAAACACCAGTGGTTTTGGATTTCTTGTACTGAAAAAGCTGCACAAGGTCAAAGTGAAAACGAAGTGAGAAAAAGAATTTTTCAGAGGCCTAGCTCCCTCAGCCTTTCCTCAAAGGAGAGATGCTCCAGACTCCTGATCATCTTTGTAGCCCTCCACTGGACTCTCTTCAGTAGTTCCATGTCTCTCTTGTGCTGGACCCAGCACTCCAGATGTGACCTCACCAGGGCTGAGTAGATGTGGAGAATAACCTCCCTCGACCTGTTGGCAGTGCTCTTCCTAGTGCAGCCCAGGATATCATTGGCCTTCTTGACCACCAGAGCATGTTACTGGCTCATGGCTCAAAAATGAACCAGGAGATATTCTGCATCAATAAAGTCTACTATCTTGTTAAAGGAGGAGCACAGACTGGTTTGACAGTTTTGTTGTTCTTGTATTTATTGTTAAATACCTTCTATGTGAGCAGCTGTTGAGTCACAAGTGAATCTGAATGAAATATGATGCTCCATCCCAGTATTACATCTGGCAATAATCTGATACTAATTTGGCCGGATAAGTACCCTGAGCAATGAGTATCTTCATTGAAGTCAGAATGCCACATTTGCAAAGAAGTGGGAGAAATAGTTGCACACATATTAGGTGATAGAATTAAAATGAAGGAAGATTTGGGTCGGTGATCTGGAATTCCATGAAGGTATGCCAGATATCAAAGTGCTAGGAATAATTAATTGAACAAATATAATAGTGTAGCAGGTCTCCAGTAAAAGATCAAGGGTTTTAAAGTACCTTGAATGTAAGATATGTTAGCATTGTTGTGTGATAAGTGCTACAGAAAAGTAAAATCTAGAAAACATGGAGGTGATGTACTGAATTTCACGTGAAGGATGTGCAAAGTACTCCTGTTCTACTCAGCCATGGTGAGGCAGTATTGTTTTTGATAGTATCCTTCAAGAAAACTCTGGATCAGCGGAGGATGTGAAGCTGCATTTAGATCTAGAACAGGGATATATGGCCTGTGACAGAAGAATGGAAGTTCTTTAGACAAACCTAAGAGTCTTAAACAAGTTAAAAAACTGACACGGAGAGGGCAGTAATCCTGTTGTCTACACTACGCAGGAAAAGCAATTATGAACTACAGTAAATTGTAGCAGTCGAAATACATACTGGACATACGGAAATATTTTCCTAATGATTAGCACTAGAAGAAGTTGCCTTGCAGACCCAGGTTGGAAGTATTGTAGAACCTCCATCACTGAAAATGTATAAGGACAAGTTAGGTAAATATCTGCCAGAGACAGTTTAGACATAGTTCATCTTGCCTTGGGGCGAGAAGATAGACTACCTGACCTCTTGAGGTCCCCTTCATCCCTATCTTCTGTGATTCTTTAATACACATTAGTCATAGCGTATTAAATCCAAAACGAAGTATGAACATTACCAATGATTTCACTACTTTCGAAGTATTTATGCTTTTTCAGAAACCCAGCTGGCTTGTACTGTATTTTTAACAAATATTGTGACAAAATTCAGAAGAAAGCATTCTTTCTCAAGGAACAAAACCAAGCTCTCAATCCTGTCAGGATTATTTCATTAAAAAAAAGTTTGTAAAAAGGGGAGGCAAAGGTTAATATTTTGTTGGCATTACTGTTTGGAAAATAGATGCAATGCTCCTGGCTTCTAAAGCTAGCTTTATATCACAGAAGGGCAAGAAGTTCTGTTCTCTTGATTAACTAAACAATGACTTAAACTGAAGATTGAAGTACTATAGTTAACCCATCCAGTGGAAGACAGCAATTTGTATTACACCTAATCTTTGATTGCCTGAGGGTCCCTCTGAGAGCTCGATCTAACCTGTTTTACTCCTTGTTACAGTGACCTAGGAACATGGACCTGGCTAGTTAGCATGTCAGGACTCAGAGGATGGAAATTCTTGACATAAGTTCCTCTGATCCTATATGGTCTTATATACATAGCCAAAGAAATACCTGGTACAATTTCTTATAGATTACTTATCTATATGGCATTGTAAAATCCCTGTAATGTATTAGGATGAAAGGGATGAAAGTACCTCAAAAAAGTATTGATAATCAAGAAGGAACCTTAAAAAAATTGTTGCAAGAGTGACAAGGTTCAGCGAATCTCTAAAGCCATGATTTTTTAAGTTTTCTTTTTTTATTCAAAGAAAATTAACAGAAACTGTGTTATTACTGAAAGATGATGTTACACGAATCTTTCAAAATAAGGAATTTCTCTTAAATTATGTAGGGCTGCAGCCCAAACTCAATGCTGAGGTTTTTTTTAAATATGAGAATGTATTGCTTTTGTCACTAATACAGACATAGAGGAGGAAGTGGAAACTGATAGTTTTACCTAGTATATAATTTTCCATAAGTAGACGGTATTGTTGTTGATGGATGGCACCTTTGCATAGTTTCAGAAATTACAAACAATAAAAAATTAAGAATTAGGAAAAAAGAATTTTCCCTCTTCTCAAAATGCTTTCTCATTATTTTAGCTAACATGATCCATTTTAAATGTTTGTGATGCAGCAGAGCACAGTATGGTATAAGTTTAGACTAGAGTGAACTGCTGCAGTCCTGTAACTACAGCTACTGCAGAAGCCCCTTAAATTATGTAGCCATTGTGGAAAGTGTGCCTAACCCAACACACGCTCTGTACACGGAGGTCATAAGGTGCATGTTCTGCAGTGACTCAGCTGGTAACCGTAAAGAAAGATTTTTATAAATTTTTGAAATATTTTTATTGCACTTCTTGATTAAGCTATCATATGTACTGATGTGAATCTGTTCATAAGTGCTGGTTTTTTCCTTCCCCATAGAGACCTGCTACCTTTATCTGTAGTCAATACTCCTCAAAGCCTTAACATAACCTATAACTTGTTAGAGGCACCTTGCATTCCTTGTGTTGTCCTATCTTTCTTTTTCCTTTATTCTTCAATTAGAGTGTGACTAGGTTTGGAGGACTTAGGTTTCGTTTTTCCTCCTTGAAATTTGGAACAGCAATTTCCTCCCACCCTTCTTTTGTTTCGGTATGGGTGGGGAACAAGAAGAACAGTTCTTTGCTCTCCTTTCCTTTCAGCATTCAGGGATGTAATGACAAAGGACAGATTATGCAGTTAAAGCAAAGTGCAGAGGAAAAGCGTTCTACCTCATTTTCCTTGTGCTCTCTTGACAGAGACAGTGAGTATAATGAACATATATTTTACTATGCTTTGAAGTACAGTGCTACATCTATTAATGAACAAGGCCCTTTGTTGTAATGTTTTGTGGAGATCCACGTGTTGGTAGAAAGGACCAAATCATCTTGGTGCTACACATTAAGAAAACTATTTAGACTGCTCTTCAGTGTGTGCACTCTCTGTAATTGTAGCTCCTGTCTGTTGCATGGTAATTACAGCACTGCTTTTGCAAGGTCAGAGGCGTAGAGGCTGTATGTAGGCCAAAAACTCTTCACCCTTTTTAGAAATCATGTATCTATACCTATGTCCTTGGCTTTCTACCCATGTGAGAATGCAGCGTCCTTTTGGACTTGCAAAGAAAAGAGATTGTTTGGCAGAACTAAGGTATTGACTGGACTTTTACTTGGCAATTAAAGACCAGTTTTGAAGGTTTTTATACGTCGGTTAAAATTTGGAGCAATTCATTTTTCTTTCCTGTGTTTTTGTTCATTTGGTTGTGTTTGCTCACTTAAGGAGGGAGATAAGGAGTACTGTATTTGCTCTCCTTTCTGTAGTTCTGGTACCTAATGGCTAAATTAGACTGGTGGGTGCCCTTTTGGAGAATCACTCCAGATGGGTGGAAGTTCATTGCCTTGTGACAAACATTAATTGGAAACAGATTGAGAAGTCCTTTTTGATAAAGGAAGTAGCAAATGCGAGTGCGTGTTTGATGCCAGAAGAAGACATCACTTCGCTTTCTTAGCTCAATAATTGTTAGGGCAGGGTGGTTACATACTGGCCCCTGGTTAGCGGGACCAGGTTAGCGGGGCTGTGCAGCTGACAGCAGCTGTTTCCGGTTGCTGTTGCTAGGATATTCAGGTGTCCTTTCTGTTGCATTGCTAAAGCTGGTACTTAACAGGAAGGCAGAAGTTCCATCTCTGATAAGTCTGTGCATCACAGAAGAGGTTTACTTCCTACCTTCTGTTTTACTTCTATCTTCATTAAGTTGTAATTACTAAAATATAAAAAGTTTGATGATGCAGGGAACTAAAATAACTAAGCTGTAGTTTTTCAATAATATTCATAAGTTTTAACTTAAGAATGCAAGTGCTTTTGAAAAAAGGATAGATTTATCTAGAGTCTAGATATACAGATAAATTTAGATAAAACAGGTTTAACTGTCTTTCCTAATGGGGTCTCCATATACATAATAAGGCTATTTGTCATACCCTTGATAGCCTAACCTTTGTTAAATGCTTAGAAACTATCAACAGAGAAGTCAGAGGCTCTGTTGTAACCAGGATACCTTCTTGCCAGCTCCTGCTTTATCCATTACTAAATTGCTAAACAAAAAAAAAAAGTAGAGAAGGAATTGTTTAAACTCATTATCAGAATTAAATGGTGTTTAGTAACAAAGCCAAAACAAGACTAGAAAATACAGAACAAAAAATACCTTATTTCCTTCCGCATATATTATGGCAAACATTGCCAGAAGGGCAATGCAACCTGTTTTTATAAATAGTGTTTCCGCAATATTTTTCATGTCCTTATTTACATAGCATAGTTCAAATTCAAGGAAACCATTAATATTTTAGCCAGAAGTAGAAAAGCCACTATTTTTACATTCAGGAAAAAACTAGATGCATTACACTATTTTCTTTAAATCTTTCTTTGCTGCAAATGTTCTGTGCACAGATAAATCAAAGACCTCTTCTATTTCCTTGTGGGTTGTTGGTTTTTTTTTTTTAATAGTTTTAGGGTTTTTTTTTTTAATGTTACTAATACTTTATGGATTTTATTATTTTATCAATTTTTAAGATTAATTTAGTAACAAACCCCAAACTGGCAAGTATTGTGATTACAGAATGCTCTCTGATTTATCCTATGGATAGCGTGGCAAGCATTATAATACTATCCAAAGAAAAGTAAGTGATAGGTACATTCTTGAAAGCAGACAGGGTGTTCCTTGCTAGTTACACACTGAATTAAAGAAAAAATTCTTTATACTCATACACAAATTTGAAAACTCTGCTTCATAACAAAGTGCTGAAGCTAGAAAAGTTAGAAGGGCTTAAACTCAGCTTCAGTGAGGAGCCTACATCAAGTCCAGACATAAAAGCCAGTAGGCTCTATGGGATTTAAGAACTAGTACGTATCTTTTGAAAGTGAAAAAAAAATAAAATCAAGCCAATTGTTAAGTAAAGATTAGGACTTTCTGTCCTTTGTGTAAATTAGCCTGTGGACTGGAGAGCATGGCTGGAATGAGTATCAGAAGAAGTGCATTGAAAGGGCAGGAACTGGAGGTTCTAAGACTTCGAGGAGACAGTTTGTTGAACTCTTTTTAGCTTGCCTAAATCTAGGCAGCATTTGCTTTGTTTTTTTCCCCTTGACAGGGGTTGTTTGATTTTTAATCAGATATTTTCCAAATAATACATAAATATAAATTATACCTCACAATTCTGCTGTCTTGCAAATAGAGGAGTTCTAACACCTGTAGTGAATGGATACAGTATGAATCTGTAATAGAATGTATTTTATGCTGTGTTGCAGTATCAGAAAAATTACTAAAAATAAAACAAATTGTATTAAATGAATGTTTTAAAGTAAGTGGAAACACCATCTCTTTTGTTTTTTATTGGTTTTGATTGTTGTAACATTTTTATGTATGAAAGCTTTAAGTAATAGAAAGCCAGCCCTGTTCACCAGGGAATTGGCTAGGTGTACTTAGAATAACAACTGGGGAGCTATTTGTCTGTTATAGAAGATTAATACTAAGCTATAATGGTTCAACTTTAAGTTGCTACATTAAATCATTAAACTTCCACATGTAAGTGAGCCTGCAGTAATTAATTTACCTTCATCTCTTAGAGACTTCACCTTTCAAAAAACATCTGGATGCTGAACTAGTTAATGTGAACCAATCAAAACTGCTTTTAACAGCTACTTTATTCAAAAAGGATTGTTTTTTCCCTCTCTGTGAGACACTCTACACTGAAAGCTGCATCTGTTTGTTTTTAATACAGCTATTAGGGAGTATGTGTTATTAAACTATTTCTTCTTCCCAACAGTAACATGAACGGTGGTTATGCAAGGCTGCTTCAGTCCATTCAGAGTGTCATTTCCCAGGAAGGATTTGATGGCTCTCATCCCCAGGTACAGAGCACCTTCATACTCTGCTATTATACTGAACTAAGGTTTTCTGAATTTTCAAGGGTGACACAAGAATGTCTTGAAACAATTAACAAGGAATAAGCTATTTCTAAGCATTGTTAAAGCAAACAATAAAAGTAACTAGAGTGTGTGGTTCATATCTTAATCTGCATTTGAATTTTTTTACCCATTTTTTAGCAGATATGCAGAGCATTTGAAAAAGAACTGTAAGCCAAGATTAAAATGCATTCTCTGTGCAATTAGCTAATAAATGGTTTGCCAAGTATAGCGAAATTAAATAAAATGCATTTTTCACCTACAGATGTCCTTTTCAAACCATTGTATTAGCAATGAGCTCAAGATTCTTGAGACCAAACATTTAAACTTTCCGATTCTTCCAGTGCTGTGTTAACTGAGTGAATTTTTTAATGAATTAAGTGGTGTGCTTCTTTATGTCGTGAGTTTCCACATGCAAGTAAAGAAATGAGAATGCTACTTCAACATAAGTGTCAGAACAACTTGCTAGTCTTGCAAAGATCACTTGACTTCTCATAAATCATACTGTGGGTAATCAAAAATATTCAAAGTTTAACAAGATAGAATGAAAGCCTTTTTCCAGTTTGAGAAATACCCTCTCTACTGTCCTTTGTCATATTGAATAATATGCCACTCCTTTGGAGCGGATGTAAATAAGTGATATATATTGATGCTTCATTGATAGTTAATTATCTTCATTGTTGTAAAATATAAATGTGCAAGTTGATTAGTATAGATGCTGGAGAACGTCAATATAATACAAGGCTGTGCACTATTACAAGTTTACTATCTGATAGATGCTTTTTGTGGGGAAGATAATATTGGAGTGGATGTATTCCTGTCAAGTAGTGCATTTTAGAAACATTACCCACAGAGAATGCTCATGTTTAAATGTGCATTATTTGATTATTTGTGCTCAGTCCTAGTCTCTGCTGAGATGTCTGGGTGAGCTCACTGTCCCTTGGTTGGCAGTGCCAGGCTGGGCCCTGACAGGCCTCTCCCCCATGCTGCGGTAACCATGGCAGCGGGCCTGTCCCCCGCTTCCGCCGCACCCCATGCCTGACAGCTCCTCTGGAGTCAGAGAGCTTGCAGGCTGCAGAAAGCAGCGAGTAACCTCCTCCTGAAGGGATGGGGCTGGTGCTTCCTATTTGTCTCGCCAGCCAAGTCTGACAGGAGAGGAGAGCAGCATCTTTGCATATTCCTGATTTTTTTTTTTTAAAGTTTCAATCAAAATAAAGATTGGTGAGTACCAATATTTGTTTTTTTTTCCTTTCTACAAGCAAGAAAATATTAAATATTGTGGATAGTGATTTTCTTTACTTCTTGTTCATTGTTTCAGAATGTCTTAGCAGAGCCAATAAAGCAAAATCAGACCTTTAAGTCAGATAAATTTAAAAGTAGATGTTCACCAAATGAAGTGTACAGGTCTCTGAGGTGAAGCCTTAAAAGTTTGAAAAAGAATTCTTTCTCAAACCAGTTTATCCATCTGGATAGTTATTAGCTCTTGCATCATCGTATCTGTGTCAAGGAAAATGATGCATATGATTTCTTGGAGTGATATCAGTGCAGAAACCTTTAAAATAAGTGTATAAATAAATCAAAGTATCTTCCTCTGAATACTCAAATTTTCACCTATGATGAAAGGTTGGGGGAACTAGAATTGTTCAGCTTGGAGAAGGCTCTGGGGAGACCACATAGTGGTCTTCCAATACTTGAAAGGAGCTTACAAGCATGAGGGAGACTGGCTTTTTACACAGATAGATAGGGAAAGGACAAGGGGGAATGGGCTTAAACTGAAAGAAGGGAGGTTTAGGTTAGATGTTAGGAAGAAATTCTTTACTCAGAGGATGATGAGGCACTGAAACAGGTTGTCCAGATAAGTTGCAGATGCTGCATTCCTAGAGACATTCAAGACCAGGCTGGATGGGTTCCTGGACAGTCTGATCTAGTGGCTGGCAACCCTGTCCACAGCAGGGGTGTTGGAACTAGGTGATCTTTGAGGTCCCTTCCAACCCAAGCCATTCTATGAAATTTCATGCATTGAGAACTAGTCTATAATACACATCTCTTACTGCATCCTATTTGAATTTGTCCTATTGGCTTTCATGAAGTTTGAAGAAAACTACAAGGACCAGAATGTATTAAGAAGGTACTCGAATTTACTACTGACTTTAAGTAGATCCATTAGTCACTGCATGTGAGTAACATAAGACAATGGCTCTAGTGCTCAATTTTTCATACTGTGAAGCATAAGCTTCTCAAATTCTTTGGAGTCTGAAGACCTAGAAATATGTTGTTTGTCCTAGGTTCTTGGTCTGACTTCAAAAGGAAAAGTTTAACCTGATTGATAAAACATTCAGGTATTTTTGGCTACTTCTACATCAATATGGCAATGATACCTAGAGTTATCATTCCTAGTGTTGTGCAAACAAAGAAGCGAGATTGCTTCAAATAGATTTCTAGCAAGTGCAGACAAAGTGTTGGATGGTTTAATGGTCATAAACAAGGGTAACAAAAGTTTGAGACTCACATAATGGTGATCTCCCACTGAGATGATGACACTTCCCACAGGAGCAGCCAAATCCCACAAGAGAGATGCATTCCCCTCAGTGGCTGGCTCTTAAATGAGCCCAGGGTAGCCTCACCCTGGGTCCATCTCTTCTGGTCACATGGAGGTGGGGGGAGAGGTGCTCCCTAGGCCAGCCACCACCCTTCACCGTGCTTCAGCAGGTGCTCAGTCACTGATTCGGGCCGTGACCTAGTGTTCCCCTTACACATTGTTATTAGCTCCTCTTTATCTACTACCTGTATTTGAAGAGAAGTCTGGAGGAAAGTGAATAGAATGCAACTCAGCTCAGCTGACAGAGGTTCAACGCAATTAAAGGAACTAATGGAAGCTACCATTAGAGGTTTAGTAGACCTCTGATAAAATGGCCAAGCATCTCCAGGACCTAGTATGATCATTTAAAAGTAGTGTTTTATAGG
Source organism: Penelope pileata (assembly GCA_013396635.1). Taxonomy (NCBI): domain Eukaryota; kingdom Metazoa; phylum Chordata; class Aves; order Galliformes; family Cracidae; genus Penelope; species Penelope pileata. The sequence goes on from WBMW01005324.1 coordinate 184,396, forward strand.
ACCATCTGCTGTTGGCTGTCATAGGTTAATATGTCCTGTCTGTCCTGCGTGACTCTGTGGGTCTTAGGACAGTAACTCATGTTTATGATACTAAGCTACAGAAAGTTTTGTTTGAAATTAACCAAAGCTATGATCTGTCCTTTCACACTGACTTGAACATCTTTAGCAAGAGCTATGTGGAAATAGAATCATAGAATCATAGAATCATAGAATCATAGAATGGTTCAGGTTGGAAGGGACCTTAGAGATCATCTTGTTCCAACCCCCCTGCCATGGGCAAGGACACCTCCCACTAGACCAGGTTGATTAAAGCCCCATCCAGCCTGGCTTTGAATACTTCCAGGGAGGGGGCATCAACGACTTCTCTGGGCAACCTGTTCCAGTGTCTCACCACCCTCACAGTGAAGAATTTCTTCCTTAGATCTAGTCTAAATCTACCCTCTTCCAGTTTATAACCATTACCCCTTGTCCTGTCATTATCTATCCTTGTAAAAAGCCCCTCCCCAGCTTTCCTGTAGGCCCCCTTCAGGTACTGGAAGGCTGCTATCAGGTCCCCCCGCAGCCTTCTCTTCTCCAGGCTGAAGAGTCCCA
>WBMW01005324.1:185433-260433 GCA_013396635.1 Penelope pileata
GTAGAGCCTTCAGGAGGATCTGCTCCATGATCTTGCCAGGCACAGAGGTGAGACTGACCGGCCTGTAGTTTCCAGGATCTTCTTTTTTCCCCTTCTTGAAAATGGGGGTTATGTTCCCCCTTTTCCAGTCAGTGGGAACTTCACCAGACTGCCATGACCTTTCAAATATGATGGATATTGGCTTGGCAACCTCATCCGCCAGTTCCATCAGGACCCGTGGATGAATCTCATCAGGCCCCATGGACTTGTATACTTTCAGGTTCTTCAGGTGGTCTCGAACCTGATCTTCACTTACAGTGGGCAGTTCTTCCTTCTCCCACTTCTTACCTTCTCTTTCTGCAATTTGGGTGGTGTGTCTAGAGCCTTTGCCAGTGAAGACTGAGGCAAAGAAGTCATTGAGCACTTCAGCGTTCTCCACATCCCTCGTGACCAGTTCTCCAGTTTCCTTCCGGAAAGGGCCCACATCTTCCCTAGTCTTCCTTCTGTCATTGATATACCTATAGAAATTCTTCTTGTTCCCCTTTATATCCCTGGCTAGATTTAATTCTACCTGGGCTTTAGCTTTTTAACCATGTCCCTGGCTGCTCGGCCCACCTCTTTGTATTTGTCCCAGGAATTCAAATTCAGGGTCTGAATCACCTGTAACTTGAGCATCGGTTTTATGTAATATTATTAATATAATTTTTAAAATATCCCTGTAGATTTTTGCTGCTAGCCAGTAAGTAATGCTTTATACATGGTAGCATGGTTTTACATCATACAAAATAGCTCATTTGTTTCAATTTTTTTTTTTTTAATCATGTTTGACAACAGATCTTTCACAGGCAACTCTTTTTCCTCAACATTTATTTGGTATACTTTGGAGCTTAGATTTCTGGATAAGAGAGTTGGGGGAGGAGGCTGGGGTTTTGTTTATTTAAGGTAGCTTTTTTTAATTCATCATATTCATAATCCTTGCTGCCAAAGCAATCATTATTACAAAAACAACATGAGAGAGGTTTAAAAAAAATCCAAACTAATGTGCTTAAAAAATGTTATCCTAAAAAAGTCTTTCTTTTTTCTGTTTTACATATATTTGCTCTGAAATTTTGAAACACTGGAACTCTTTCTCTACATGTTTGAATATCCATTGCACCTGAGTAAAGCAGTTTTCATAAATGCCTAATTTTGCTTAAGCAAACATCAAGAAGTTACTGAATCCACCCTGGTTAGAAGTCACTAAAGAATGCTAGACTAGCTTTAGTTTTCCTATTCGTATTAAACCTGTGGTCACCCAAGCCTACAACATACCACACAGATAAATCAGATTTGGCCTTATTGTACTGTTCTATTATCCTTATGTTCATGTGGTCGTGTAAAAAGTTGACTTTACATAACTGAAGCCTAAAGGTCTGCAAAGCCTATGAGACTTAAGAATGCACCAAAGCTAGAACATGTATTGCTTTCTCAAAGACTCTAAAAGAATTGACAGATTGGCTCCCTGTGTAAGCCACAAGAGTTGGATGAATGGGGAGCTATGTGGTACTGAACTTCACAACCAAGACTCTACCTCCCCAGTATGGACAAGGAAGCATTTCTAAGAGCAGCCTCCTCTGCCAGCGCAACCTTTCCTCTGGATTTCCAGACCAGCTGTGCAATGTTTTGTGCTTGAGTTCCTGGTCATTCCAGCTGCAATTTGGGATGGAGAGATAAATGCCTACAGTTTATCACAGTTTTTAGCACAAAACAGTAATGAAAAATAACCGTAAAGACTTTATCCAGACTAGTATTTTGTATGTTTTTAAAAAGTTTAAAAAGAAAAAGAAGTTGGCCTATATTTAAGCATGAATCTTGAGCTTGAGAAAAATATCTTTGATCACCTTGTACAGGAATTCTTTCAACAAGGGTCTTTTATCGTCTCTCTGAGCTGTTGATAGCAAATACACCTAGAATCTCTCTCAAAGACCACCAGGAAAGGTTGTGTCAAATAAGCAGAAAAGAGAGTTGTCATCATGAGAGATGACATTTTAGTTTGTGTAAACAAATTATAACTCTGGCTTCACAGTCTGCCCCTTCAGAGACGGGGCTATATCTTAGCCATTGCTCTGTTCGCTACTGTTCTGATAGTGCAATGCAGGACAACGAACGGTCTTTGGGCAGATAACAGAAGGACATTTAGTATTTCACATGTCAAAACAGCTTAAATTTAGTACCTTGTAGCTAACTAAAGAGAAGTGTGCTGTGGAAAGCTGAAAATAGAGGGAAAAGTTGTGTTTGACTCCTCTCGGGCCCTTCCAGCAGACCAGCTTAATAGACTTGGGAGAAAAGATTGCTTTAAGTGCTTTTTGAAGGCACTAATGGAGGAGAGAAATGACATGAAAAATCATAATATTCTTGGATTTTCTTTCAGAATATATATAACTAGCTGGTTAGCTTTAGAAAATGCAGATTAGTAGTTTTGTGTTTTTCCATGCTGTCTTCTTACACGTGTATTTCCTTATCTAACAGAATGTGTTAACCAGCCAGTAAAAAAAAAAAAAGGCATTCCAATTGTAATTTTTACCAAGATCCCCTGAGATTAAGCTATGATTGCTTGAACTACTTAATTATTACAGATATTTATTCTATAAATTGTAGCTGATTTACAATTATATATCATGTGATATTTTTCTCTTAATGTGTAAAAAAATAACAAGTGTTGTTGTTCCTGTTGTTGTTTTTGATAGAAAAAACAAAAGAATATTTTACGGATAGGAATTCAGAGTCTGGGTTCCCTGTTGTGGAATGATGACATTTGTTGCACTGATACTCCTGAAGACATTCACAGTCTTACAAAATTTCTGTATGTTCTTCGTGGCCTCCTCAGAAAATCTTTGTCAGCTTGCATCATCACAGTGCCCTCTCACCTCATCGAGGTAAGAATGTTGTCTTTGCTATATTTCATAGCTGATGCTATATCAGTTAGGAAAAATGTAAAGTTTATGGTAAGAAAATAAATACAGTATAAAAAATTTAGAAAGCTCATTTGGTCTAAGTTCAAAGTTAATAATTGTAGTTTTTCTGTATTTCTGCGGGACAGTCATGATGCAAAATCATCAAAGACCTAAGCATAAAACAATCCCAAGTGTAGTTATGCCTTTTATCAGTCTTAGTCTTTCCTGAAAAACAATCAGACTGTCAGAAACTGTAAAAGAGTAGAGAGACTTCTGCTACGAAACTTTTATTTTTTGGGAGGTAACATCTCCATACACTTATACACTGCCTTCAGAACAAAGTTTAGAGTTTCAATAAAAGACGTTTTAGTCCACTGCCTTTATCTGTCATGCTCGTCATGATGATGTATGATCTTGTTTTTGAAGCCAGAAATTGAAACGTTTACTCTTTAGTTCTAATATGCTACTGTTTTGGAAATAGGAACAAACCAGGTATGGTATCAGAGTAATTTCCCCAACCACAAAATCAGAAGCTGCTCACAGCAGCTTTCCTGAAAGTATATGGAGACTGAAATTTATCTTCTGGAAATAAACTTTTTTAACAAAAGGAAAAAATGTGAATACTACTTTTTCTGCAAATGGTGATGTAGCTTACAAAAGCACTATTATTCACAATGAACACAGGACCTCTTTTAGGTATTGATTTGATGATAATAACATTGGATAAAACCTCATATTATATGAAATATTTTCATAGTAGAAGGGAGTTTTTCATTGTTAAATTAAATCTTATGTTAGGTAAGTACATTTATTCTCACATATGCATTGCATTTTGAAAAGGTGTTTGAGTACCTGCTGATGTTATTTATGTAGATACCTGAAGCACCTCTTGCACTGCACAACTTCATCTCCTTACTTAGCTATTCTTAATATTCGACAATATGTCTTTAAAAAAGTTGGTATTAAAATATAATGCAATAACTAGACTTTGTGGATGTAAAACTACCTTCCTTCTTTTTACACATTGGAATTACCTGTCTGTTACTGGGACATAGAAGCTATTTCATTGTATTCTTTTATATATTTGTGTAAATTATGTCAATGAAATATACAATCATGTTCTAAAGCGTCTCTGGTGCAATTTTTTCTAAGAAACAAATTGAAAGATGAAATCTTTTGGGTTTTTTTGCAGACTTATCTGGGAATTTGTTTTTGTTTTCATGTTTATCAATTCCATATAAATCAATTTATTTGGAGTTCTTATGAAATTATATATCATTTTTACATAACTTTTATTTTTGAATTTTAACAGAATTGCTTTACAGTAAGTGATAGAATATTCTGAAGGGGACAAAAATTAAATGTTGTTTCCAGAATCTTAGCAGCCTTAAACAAACGAGAACATTACTTCTTCTCTATTTTTTTTTAAATTGTTAAACTTCATGTATCCTTCTTTAAGCACTAAACTATGGAGAAAACTGTCATTAGAAGGAGCAAAGCTGCTGAGGGTTCCTTATACCCCACATTACTCAGTTCCCAGAGCCCTGCTGTGTAGTTGTTCCACTCTCCAAGAAGCCTGTTAAAGAGCCCCTGAGAGCATGTGTACAGCCCTCCATGTTAATAGTTAATTGGTGAGGATGGCAAGATGAGAGGACAGCCGAACATGTGGTCTCTCAGGCTCAAGCCGTAGACAGACCTTTAGTTATAATAACAGCAGCTGCTCACATTCTCACAACCCAGCTACTCACCATTCTGTTGCTGAGGTTTCTTACTGGATTAAAAAGTAAAGAAATTATCTTTTCTTTTCAAAAGAATAAGAGAGAGGGATTTTTTTTCCAAGTGTGTTTCTGTATATGTATTTAATTTGATCAGAATAAGTTCTAACATATGCTTTCCCTGTTGAATCTTAAAGTCAGAACACCGAAGGCATAGAAAATGCAAACTGTTTTTCTGGAGATGTAGTAAATTCCACATTTATTCCCTGAACAGTTATTTCTGTATCTGCTGTGTTATATTTTGCTTCCCCACTATATTAATTAGGGGGTCTGCAAATAAAATCTTCATTTAATAAATAAAGATTTCAAAATCTAAAGTGTTACCAAGTTATTATGTCTGCATAACATATACAGAAAAATGGTTTTACCTGCTTGAAAAAATAGTTCTTAGTCGTAACTCATACCATGTTTTGTCTCTGACAGCCAGTTTGAGTTATTCTGGTGAAGAAGAAATAAATCTCACAATTGATAGTACTGATTTTCGATAGGGACAATGCTTTTCCAACCCAGACTAGATAATTTGTAGCCTCAATTACATTTTTTTATGCAAATTAAATGAAATATATATGTAGTTTGTGATTACCTTCTTTTACATATTTCATAAAATACTTGTCATGTTGTACTGTAACAGGGAGTTCCACAAATTAAATCTGTGGTTTCTTTCATTCAGAAAGTTTCAGAAATTTCATTCAGAAATTTTGCCTTTACATTTTGTAAATTATACCTTTGTTCTTGGATGATGAGACAATGAGATGAAGCTCCCTATGTATCTCTTCTGTGTTCTCATTGTTTTGTGCATTCTCTCATGTTGCCTTCTTAATATGTTTTTAAACAGTCCCATTTTTTCCACCCATATTTCACAGTAGTGAAATACAATAATGCTCTTATTGTTTGCTCACTTTTCCCTACATACTAATATATGCTTTGTCTCTTTGATGACTACTGAGCATTAAACAGTGATTTTGTTTATGATGCTTTTCCCTCTGTGGTACACATCTACCAGTGTGACTCTTTTATTATTCCAGCTATTCATTGTTTTGGATTTAATAACTTTGATTTGCATTCATCAGAACATGACGCTCATTCCCCTGGTTTGAAGGAACACTGAATGTCTTCACAGTCTTCTGTAAGGATGTATTTTGGTAAAAGGCACAAATTTACAAAGAATCTGATTATGTACAGAGTTTTTTCAGAATAATTTAAAGAACTAAGGTAGTCCACTAAAGAGCACAGATTCTTTGTGTTTTATTGATGATACTTATAGTACAGTGTATAAAGAAAAACAAAAATTCTCTTTTCTCAACCACAAAACCAGGAATACATATTCTGGAAGCAAACTTCAAGAAAACGACACTGAAAACTTATCCAATTATAAATTTTATTCAGATTATATGTGACAAGTTTTACTTGATTGATATTTTCTCCTGATTGAACATACTCTTATCTTACACTGTCTGTCAGGTAATAAATATTGAGATACTTAGGAATGTGATTAAAAGAGTTGATGGAAGGTTATTTTTCAAGGCTTTCTACTGCTTCTTGAAAATGAATCGTGCCTATGAAATAAGATGGTGCATTTGAAAAGGGAAAATTACCTACATTTTTAAAATCTAGTGAAATGATCAGGGAGGGCAAATTGAAGGGGATTTGATTTGTTGTTGCCCTTTTCAAATTGAGGAATATTCTCAAATTGGGAATTGACTTTTTTTTCTGTATTTTTACAATCTGTGGGTTTTAGTACATGGAGTTAAAAAAATGTATTGTTCTACAGAATGTGACTTAAAAGACTGTAATGTCACTATTTTATACTTACAAAAAAGTTGGAATGTGAAATACTTTCCTATAGTATTTTCTTCTCTTTATTTAGCTACTAGAAATAATTTTTCATACTTCTACATATTAAAAAATCCAAAAGCATCTTTCCCCTAAAATACTAAATAGTGTTCATAACTCTGTACCCTATGTTCCCAACTTTGTATCACTTAAGTAAACAGGCAAAGTTGTACATATGTATTTTTTTAAGTAGATTATTATTTTCATTGGAAGATATGTAAAACTTTTATTGAAGCCATCCTCTATTTGAACATGAAGTTGTATTACTGGTAAGGACTAACCACCGTATTAGTCAGCATGTACCAAGGGAAATTAATTGACTAATGAAAAGTCAGTATGGATAAGTCCTGTTACAGAGCCTGTCCTCAGAGTGTGAACTCTGTTTAGCAAGGTATTTTCATTATTTCATCCAGTATGTTAAAAAATTAATTTCCTGCAATATTAATGTTTTGCTGCTTTGAATTAACTGAAGTGTATAATTCACTGTATGTTTCAGCATAGAAAAAATCAGAAACAAACCTTTTTGCATTCATAGCCTTTTGTGCTCACAGTGAGTGCTTTAGCAGCTAGCTGAAGTCAAGCAATAGTGCTTTAGAATCCATTACTAACATAGGGTTATGATATGTGAATTCCTATAACTTGTGAATTTCTTGGTTTGAGATCTTTATCCCTATGACAAGAGCCATGATTGCATGCCTTAGAACTCCAACTTCTGGGAGTTCACAAGTGTAAAATGCTGAATAACCTTCAAATGTATTTGGTGATGTAGCCATTGAAAACCAACTAGTATCAAGATTAAATGTCACGTATATTTCTATATCATAGTTGAATAAGCTTTGAAAATCCTCTTCTACACAGAAACCATGGAGATGAAACAGACTTTCTATTTTACTATCCTTTTTTTTTTAGTAGCTTTTGAATATGGCATGCACAATTGTATGCAAGAAACACAATTTAACAGCTATACAAAGAAATTTTGAGAGTCGTGAGTTTACAGCAGGCATTTTTGGGTTCTCCATATAGTTTTCAGGTGTGATTATTCTGTTTTGGATATTCTAGACATTTGTAAAAACATCTTAAAGTGATCATCTAGTAGCAAGTTCAAGGAACTATTAAATATAATTTAAAATGTAAGTTGTGTAACAGAAAATCATTTTGCTTTCATTTTCTATTATTGCTTACGGTGTTCATTAATCAAGTTCTAGAGAAGAAATAGAAGTATTTTGTTATTTCATAAAATAAGGTTATGGTTGCCAAGAGGCTGTATCCCAGCTCTGCTATTTGGTAACATCTACCCATTTCAAAAACAAATATATTGTTCATCTGAAACATGTTTTTGCACCCATGTTAATTGTCTTTTAATTTACTTAGCTATATTATGTTGATGGGTAGTCACATTATATGTTAAAACTGTATGGCTAAAACAGCTTTCTCATTTTAATGCATGTGACTTTTTAGGACACTATATACACTTTCGTATCACCCTAACTATCAGTACATATTTAATAAAAGAAATCACTCTTTCAGAATGATTATGTTAAACTTTAAAAGTTGACAAATGTATGTGACATTACAATATTCTATTTTATATTTTTTATCTGTATCATCTGAAATTGAACATATTAAAACATCAAAAAATGAGCTAACATTTAGAACCAAATCTTTCAAAGGCAGTATTAGATCTAAACGGTTAAATATCCCATCGCAGTATGGAGATAGTCATCTGTTCAAGCATATGGAATCTTTTGGCTACTGGACTAAGTAGTTAATATAATGCCCAGTGTCCAGACATGGACACAACTGTTATGGAAGCAGAAGGGAGGAGGCTCAGGTATTGAGTGAGCCCATTTGGACAATGATAAGAAAAGATTACAAGAGGGTCTGTAAATAATGCAGAACAAAGTAGTCATCTGCTTTAAGCAAGTAACTGTTGGAAAATGAAGATGGTATTGCTTTGAAGCAACACTAGATTTTTCATATCAGTAGAACTACAGGTTCTTGAAAAAAATTCTCTGTGCATGTTGTATTAGCTAGAGGTTTTATCTGTTGTATTTCAGCACAAAGAACAATGATTTTGTGTTACACTATTTTGTATTTACAATATTGCTTAAGTATTTTCTGTCTTAAATGGTTTTCAAATAACTGAATATTGAATTTCTGTGCAGCATCTGCTTAGTAACATTTTCATATGAACTTCTGGTGTTGTGCAAAAGCCTTGAAATTTCAGAATCTAATTTTACATCTTTTTGTTTAGACCTGCTCTATTAATTACAATATAATCATAATAAAAAGGAATACTGCATCTTTAATGATGTTTTTGTGCCTGTGTAGTTAAGCTTTAATGCCAGGGAAAAAAAAAAAAAAAGATTAAATTAGCCTTGTAACCTCTTTCTCTTCCAGACTGATGATGGAAAATAAAAGCTCTTAGCCACAGAATGTAACACTTAGAATTAATATTTAATTAGACCAGCAAATTGTACACCGTGGCTGAAAGCTTCCAAAGAGTTGTTAGTGCCACAATTGACCTACAAGTTTAATAATAACTCACTTCTAGGAGCAAGTGCCAGTTCAGCATAGTGGAGCCACTGTAAGAAAGTCCTGTGAGATTAAAATCAGCAAACCAAATGGCAGGCGAGGATTCCTGGGATGGAGCCTTCTGGAAAGCTGGGAGCTGGAGTAGCTTTTCAGCCAGGATTCAGATGAGAACAGTGGGCAAAAAAAGCTGATCCCTCCTGTTCTGGGAGCTTCTGGTTGTAGGCCAAAATCGTAGAACAGATTTTTTCTAAATGTTCTTACTGCAGCTATTAATTTATATCACAAATCAAGTACTGAATGACTTATTCTCATATTTTAATTAAGTTTTAATGCAAACATTATCTCTGAATTCCTTGGTCATGAATTTTACTGATGGAAAAACAGTGCCTTTTTGGTATGATGTGTAATTTTGTATGTTTGTGTTGTAGAATATTTTGTTTTATATTATCTGATTTCTACATAAAAAGTGTTCTTGTTATAGTCTGATCTGATGAAGAGTTTATCATAATATTATGAAATATATAAATTAAATATGAAATGTGTACACATTGTAAAATAGAATCTTTTGAAAGTTAACTAGTTTAACGTTGCCTTTCATTTTGTGAGCAATTAAAATATAAAACCAGTAACTCTGCTGTTAGATACCCACCTGAGCCTTAATTCTATGACAAATTATTCTAGTGAAATAGGGCACCATAAGTTCAAAATTGTGCAAACACGGAGCAACAGACTGAGGAAGGAACATTCTGCATTATTTATTGGCTAGATCCTAAATAATTAAAGAAATGCCTACTCATTAGTTAAAAATTAAAGCAGGTGAAGGCCTTGCCAGCAGAGGGAGCAGTCATGTCTTTCCTTAAGTTCCCATCATTTCCAGCCTACCCATCATTTCCACCCTACCTCTTCTTATTGCCCAGCCAGTTTCCCATCTGGACCTAGCTTTGCCAGCCTGTTCCTGATGACAGCCTATAATTTTATACTGAATAAGGGATTTGTTTTTTAAATGATTTTATATTTCAGAACCTTGCACTTTATTAAAAATGTCAGCTAGATGTTCCTGTTGGTGTTTGTGCACTGTTAATTGAAATAATAATGGAGGATTCTTTTGGTCACCTGTGTGTACAAGGCAATTGTCTGTTTGAGGAATTTAAGTTGCAGCAGTGGTTAGCTTGAATTAGTAAGCAAGATACAGTGATTTTTTTCAGGCAAAATGACAACAGAATGCGCTTCTAAACCTTTTAACCTGTTTTTTTTTTTCCAGTAATTAATAATTCCTAGTATAATCTTAGGATTTTAGTTAAGCCAGTTAGTTTCAAATACCACACAGTGTTCGCTGGTCTTATTTCAGCCCAAATTATGTACCAATTTCTTTCCATCTCCTCATCCTTCGCTGGAGAAGAAAGCAGAAGGACTCAATCAGGCTTATTTCGTTTAACCACCTTAGCAGGACTCAAGAAAGAGCCCTGCTCCCCCAAACAGTTCCTAGTCACCTGCAGTCTGTGCTTTCAGTTTGTGAATGTTGAGGAAATAGGAATTAGAAGATAAAAGTACTGAAGAGGGATTCAGCTCAGAAAGTGTCACGCAATAGTACCCCATACATCCATCACCTCTTGCTGTCAGGTAATAGCTAGAAAAGCAACCCGAGCTTTCTGAGCTTTGACTCCCCTGTTGTCTTCACTGTACCACCAAATACTTTCATGGCACCCCAAAACCATAGTCACTGCGTCCTAAACCAGACCTCAAACAGATAGGAGTAGAGAGGGCTTCAGCAAAAGATTGAGTGCAATTCCCAGCTCTCTGTTGGCTGCCTTGTGACTCTGGATGACTCATGACATCTTTGTGCTTGGCACACTACTTGTAAACGAAGAATGCAGCACTCACTGATTTTTTTGTAAAGCACTTGGAAACCAGCAGATGGAAAGTTTGATTTAAACTATGTAGTCTGTAGTCTTAGTTCTCACTTTCATTTTGTAGATCTCAACAACAACTGTTACTGGCTTGCTCATTTCATCTGTATCAAATCACTCATTTCACTGCTAGCCCTTGACATCACAATAAAGAACCTCCCAGGTCTTCACATCAATGGCAAAACAGACATATGTTTTATTTTGGGTGCCAAGGCTTGCTGGCATTTAATTCTTTTTTAGCTAAAATAAGAGGTCATCCATCCTCAGTAAAGATCCACGGGTATTTTTTTGTGTGTGTGATATTTAGTTTTTATTTCATGGCTGATCGTTTTTCTTGAAAACTTATCTGGAATATTTAAACTCGATACTGTGTCTGATCTGATCTAATTGATAATAATCATTGCAGAGTTCCCATTAGCAGTGACAGTGTTTCAAGTGTAAAAGAAGGTAACCATGGCTCAAATGTTTTGAGTTTTCAAGATATAAAAATGGTAGTTCTAACTTGTTTCACAGTTGGAAGACTCTGAATTTATACAGACTATAATTGCAAACATTAAAAGAACCAAAATCTGGAATTAATATGTCATGTAACATATTGGCCAACAGATGCTTTGTCGCTCCCTTCCCATTTTTACAAGTATGTTGCGTCTAATTACCTGCTCATGTCTTTGCTCCATGTCCTTTCTTTGTTGCTATAACTTGTATAAAATTATTCAGATACTATTCATTGCTTGAAATTTTCTAATTTAATATAGTACATATCAACAAATCAGCCAAAATCGTCTGTATGAACAGATGTTTACACATGTTCTATTACAGTCAGTAAGGTTCTTCAAAGGTAGAAGACGTATAGTCTGCTAGAATCCTGAAATGCAGACATCTCCTCAGTGAAGGTGTTGGAAGTTTGCAGAAAATCCATGAAGTATATTTCAAGCAAAGTGGACTTGGCTTTCAGCAAAGACATCACGCTTACATTCTGTTTACACGTTATGTTGATACAATTTTCTACATACCAAAAATTCTTAATGTATGCTGCTCATCTTCTGTTCAGTGGTCTGAGCAACCATGAATTTTAGAGCCTAAATTCAAAGTTCAGTTAGTAGATTTAGTATGTGAAAGCACTGAAAACAGTGCTAATCACCTTGGAGTTAGAATAAGTGTAGAATACTAGACTTTACAGATTTTGTTAATTACTGATATCACAGTTTGTGGCGGAACATTTATTAATCATTTGTCTTCAGGATTTGTGAATAATAAAAAAGCACACAAACTGTATCTTTACAAAACTAGTGTAATGGCCTAATACTTAATTATTATTATTTTTTTTTACCAAGATAAAATGTATAGGTAATTCTGTGATTTTAGCAGGAGTAATTATTAACAAATGGGGATAAATATTTAAGCCGTGTCTTTTAATATTAATAATTTATCTTTTCAATTTAAACCCCTTTGGAGATTAAGTAGTAATGACAAGTAGTAAATATTTGTACGTTATGAAGTCATTACCAGCTTATTGTACGGTGCTCTCACAAAGAATATTAAGAATTATTATGTCTATTGAATATCCAGCCGGTGTTTCGCTGTAGTCCAATGTGGTTGCGTATAAGCACTAAGCTTACTTCATGGTACTTCATATAAGCCCTAAGCTTACTTCAGTGTTGTGAGAGAGTGTAACAGAGACAAAAAAGGTGCAACCAATTTTTGAGTTTGTTCTGAAAACCTGCACACCAAAATTTGCTTTAAGTTCACAAGGTTGATATCACTTCACATAAACTTGCTCATTTGGTGTATATTCAGGAGACCCTTCACGTCAGGGTTACTGGACTCTCACTTGTTGGTAACAACAATTAGTTTTGACTGCAATGATGGGAGAGTACCTGAATTCATCTTTAAATCCTGTGCTGTCAAATGTAATGTATGCAATTCACTGTTTAAATGTTGTTGGTTTTTTTTGTCCCAGTGCTAGCAGTTGTTTGTGGGTTTTTAGGTAATGAAACCCATTTTAGGGATCAATGTATTAACTTTTAATTAAATGTTTATAAATAAAAACAGTGATGGCATTAATTTACCAAAATTAGCTTACTAGAGTGTAAAGGTACAAAAGTTAAATGTAGCCCTCACTATTAAAATATAGGCCTAAAAAAGGCAGTCTTAAAATACCTAATTTTCAATTCAATATATAAATCAATATTAAAAGTCTATTGATGTGTTTATGAAAATACAAATGCTGATATATGAAATCCATGTGACAAAAATTTAACAGGTGCTGGTTGGATTTCACTGTGGATCTGTAACACTGTCTCTTATTTTCCTCTTAAATTTTGAAATTGTTTGTATCTGCTATGTAGGAAAGTTAAATCTGCTCCAGGAAAATTTTCATATCTTTGACTTTTGTTTACTTAATGTAGTACAAAGACTGAGATTTAAAATGTTTCTATTACATAAATTTTGTGAGGTTTTTAATTTTTTTTACGATCTGACAAAAAAAATGGGAGGACATATCTCTGGATTTTAGACAAATTTTGACAGGAAATGAGAGGAGAACTAGAAATTGGAGCAAAACAGAAAAAGCAAACAGATGTATTTTTTTTCTGATATGGAATCCAGATGAACCAAAGTTGATTTTATAAATAGCAGTAATGATAAAATTGTCATTCATTAAGACCTCAACCCAGTAGAAATGCATAGTATTAATTTCAGTGTGTAAGTGAGCATTCATCTCTCTGTCTATTTGCATTGGTAGAATACCATGCTTTGTACTCAGTTGCAGAAGATGGTACATTTCAGACTGCTTTATTTGCAAATAAGTATTTCTAAACATGCACAAATAATTACTCAAAGCTCTGTAGATTCTTCAAATAAATTAGTAGGACAAAGCAATCTTTTTCCATAATTGTCTTTCCCTAAAAGCTGGTTAAACATGTATGCACAGTTCCAATCTACATATCCAAATAGCTAAATGGATTTTCTTCCAACAGTGTTTTGAAAGTGTGCTTCATCAGAGCTCAGATATTACAAGTTTGAGCTTAAAGGAAAATTTCTGTCTAAAACAGTGAACACTAAGATATAGAATGAATGCCCAGCCCAGTCTGCACAACAGGGTTGCTACCATATTGTTAGAATAATTGTATTTTGGCTGAACTAACTAATTTAGAAAAACTGCAGTACAACTAGCGAGACTGAAAACTTTCCAGGACTGGCTTGGTTGGGTTTTTTTTAATTTATTTATTTTTTAATGCAATCTTTAACAATACCTCTTCTAGCTGCCAACAAACTCTTTCCCTGAATCCCCCCGTTCCTGGCTTCACTCCTAACCATGTCCTGGCTCATCTCCAGAGCTGCCAAGTTTATGCCAGAAGCAGGAGGTAGATTTGTATGGGGCTGGAGGAAGATCTGGAGCTCTGTTAAATTTTCAAGCCCAGATGGGGCAACATGATTTGTGTGTTTATGTCAGTATGCCATACATCACAACTATCTGTGTGCTGACATCAGCTTTGATTGGGCATTAATGTGCTGAACGCTGCAAACTAGAAAATACACGATAGATACAGATCTATGACAACAATGCCACATAAGCAAATGTCTATTTGTTGTGGCAATTCATTGTGGAAAATATTTCCCAAGATACACTGCATGAAGCCCAGAGAATATTTTGACACACTTTAAAAACAACAACAAAATCAACGTAGGCAAACAGATGACAATTTAAGAAAACATACTATTTAGAAGAAGAGCTGAAAGCAACATACTGAAGTATGCATTACTGAAATATTGAATTGCTGTCCCTCGCTTTAATATTTCCAGATCTAGGACTAAATAGGAAAGATGCTATTCTTACAATTTACAGTACTTGTAATGATGAGGATACCTTGCTGATGGTTGAGCATCTTTCTATCCACAGAACTTGTAACCGTTGTTTGTCAAAACCAGCAAGCGAAAAGATTAATGGACAGAAAACTTTTTTCCAAGTGGTCTAATAGTTTTTTCTATACTAAGGGTTCAGGTTAGCTTCCACGAATCACCAGTATTTACCTATTTCCTTGCATAGCAGTTTAGTGTTTCTTACACAAAGAAGTATAGCAATAAATAAGTCAGCAACTTGCAGAAGAAGTGGCAAAATAAGGTAATTTCCAGTCTGTGGATTTACAGAGGTCACTAGCTACTTCAGATTTATAGCATCTTTATGTGACTGACACTATAGAATATTGTGAGTGAGAGTTCCCGTTAAAATACGCTATGCTGTCTGTCTCTTCCTAGAAGAGGAAATAATTTGCAATTCATCTTTAATATTTCAGTGCTGGATATAATTAGGGCACACAATTATGAAGTTTAAGGCTTGATCTAGAGGCAACATTCTTGTACTTGCATCACTGCTCAGAAAGGAAATTCTGTAGTATAATGTTATTTTATCATTATCCGCTGTCAGGCTTTGCAGGTAAAATTGAAGTTCTCTGATTCCATGGGGATAGACCGTTTTGGCCTGTGCACAAGTAGTAGCAGCTTTGAAAAGAGACCAGTCCAGAGGATTTAATGCCATCTGGCCCATAAGGTGGGGAAGGGAGGGGGTATGGAAGTACCAGGGGACAGGCAGCTTTGGGCCTTGTACCCTGAGCAGATTGGGCTGTGCAGGACAGGCCGCGCTTACTTTGTGTAAGGCTCTAAAAACAGAGTTCTCATCCTCTTTGGTGGGAGTAGGAAATGGTCATCTTCCGCTTCTGCCTCATAGGCTTCTTGTGGCTCTGTTGTTGAGATGTGAGCTCGTGAAAGCAATTGATAATAGCAGTGCTCACTATTTTAGTAAGCCAATATGTCAACGTAATGCACAGATTTTACAAACATATCTGGGCATCTTCCTTTTCTCTATAGTTCCAATTCCTGTATAAATATTTGTTTTAAACAAAAAAAAAACAATATTTAAATTCACATTTTGTACTAAGTGTACATCACACAGTTTGCTAACAGAAGCTCAGAACGTACATAAGTCTTTATGATTAATACAAAATACAAAATTCTAACTTGGAGCTGCAGAGCTAATTCTTTCTGTTTGGCACGGATGTATTTTGAGGTGATTGGGCTTGATACCCCTGGAGGTGTGATGGGCACAGCATCTCCAAACATCAAGGAAAAGATTGTACCAGCTGTCCTGGCAGTTTTGAGATAGCCGTTTCTTGTTTGAAGAAGTATTTTGCTTTTTAGCGTAGATTCGTCTCTTTTTTCTTTTGCTTATTAAATTGTGACATCATCAAAGTACTTATAAATCATAAATATATTGAGAAGTGGTAATGCAACTTGAAGCTTTAGATTCATAGTTGTGCAGAGAGGAATTTTTAGAAAAAGAAATACTGGATTTTTTTTTTTAACTTTTTAATCTGTGCTGTTTGACTGATGACCAGAATGAGTCGTGTGGGTTGTGCTTGCTCAAAATATTAGAGGTGATATGCCTAAGTGTTTTAAGAGACAAGGTTTTCAGAACACAAAAGCTTGGCAACTCACTCATGGTATAGGTCCACGTGAGATGCTTAACTGACACAAAGCTTGTAAATATCTCCAAGGTGAACAATGCTTATCTTAAGAGGATTATGAAAATACGAATTCAGTGCTGTTGGCTCTTTTATGTTTTCTTCATGTCAAATATATTTTCCTTTAGACACAAATTTCCAACTAGTTTAAAAAAAGAAAATAGCCCTCAACGTAATTTCTAGGTATTGATGACCTATTTTTTCCCACCGTTTGTCATTGAGAAGACCAAGACTTACTTCATGAACATTAATTACTTTTTTCATCACATACGATGTGTATTTTGTTTTCATGTCTTACAGAATAAAGCAATTATGGAACGTGTAACAAACTTGTCAGATATGGTAGTTGGTCTTGAATCATTTATTGGCTCTGAGAGAGAAACCAATCCATTATACAAGGATTACCACGGTAAGTTCCATCTTTAGCAATGCAGAAATTCTGCCCTGAGTGTTTCTAGGGCACTTAGCGGCTTACTCTCCAGTTGGATATCTGCTCTAAAGTAGAATTTGATTTCATTTTAGAATACACCTCTTAAATGTTTCTCCTTGCTAACCAGTCTAGAGTTAGGAAAATTTTCCGTAAAGTGCATTAAGGCTGCAAAGGAAACATGGCAACTCCTTGCATGTTGTCAAGCCACATTACTGAGGCATGGCTCAATCAGATGTACATCTCAACAGGCAGGCTTTGGGGAATTCGCATGCAGAGGAGGCTTGGCAATCATCTGACCAGTGAGCTGAACTTGTCATGAAATCAATACTTCTGATCTGACAAGTTTTAAGTAGAGAACATGGAAAAACATATATTATATTAAGGGGAATAAACTGCTAAATGATGTGATATATAAACTTTAAAAATGATGTGCTGTTTTGCAGCTTTCAGTTATGGCAGCTATGCATTTAAAGAAATGAATGTGGATGTATGTGGCATGTAAAATATGAAACTAATCTTAGTAAAAAGGCATGTAGCCTTCCAAGTGATTTCTCTTCAAAATGTGCAATGGTGTTTAATCCTGCAATTTTTTTCCCAAAGATTTTGTAAGCTGTTGCAGCAGAACTATGTCCATTTTAAGACATTAGATTAGAAGTTATGCATAGCCCAAGCAGTGAACAACAAACAGTTTTAGCTAATCCAGAGCGGTGCTCGGAGCGTGCATAAATTACAGCTATTATGATTGTGATACTACTGTAGTTCCATGGAAACCTTCAGTTGAAAGTAAACTGCTTGCCCGAAACCTGCTGTAAACATGTGAGAATGTGGCAGTGTTTTCCGCAGCAGAACATACAGAAAAAGAGGCAAAGATGGTGTTGAAACACCACTGTATGTATGCAGGCTGTAAGGAGTAAAGCTGAGAAAAATCTTTTTGAGTAAGAAAATAGTGCCTATTTCCTCATCTAAAAAGGTGAATGGATAAGAAAGTCTGAACAAAAGCTAGAATAATTTGCCTAATTGTTTTCCCTATTGTATAATCGTGATGTGGCATTTGTTTATGCTAACATAATTCTGTCAATTTGATACTCCTTTTCTCAGCAGTGAGGAGATCTTTTAAGACAATGTGCATTTTAGCAGTTATTTCCTGTTTTCCTGTAAAAACGTATGCACAATCATTTTTGCTTCTATTTAATAAAAATCATATGCCAATGCACGGCTTTTGAGGTTTAGGCAACCTTGACATTCTAATAATAGGTATTTTTAATAATTTTAACTGTGTGGATTATTTTCACGTAAGAATATATTTTAAAATGATTTATTTGTGATGGGAATTTTTGTCATTCCTCAAGAAAAGCTTGATTAAATTGGTGCATTATTCAATGAATTTCACATTGTTACTTCTGTTAAGGTGCCTGTACATTTAGGTGGTTGAAGACTCAGTAAAAAAACGATGATATAAATTGTCCTAAATTATTATTTTTTTAAATATCACATATAAACAACCCTTTGTTATGCCTGCTGTTACTGTATATAATAGTTATATCTGAACTCAAAGCCAAAATAAGTATCTTTTATATATCAATATATTTGAGGCAGGGGCAGAATTTGTTGTTGGTAATTTGTAATTTTTTATTACAAATAGTTTTGAAAAAATACTGAGGACAATGTTTTAAGCACCTTGTAAAAATTAGGCTTTTTAAAGTATTCCAATTTTAGGAGCTTTCTTTCCTTTAAAAAAGAAACAAGACCCTGAGAAAGACTTGCCTTCTTTTAAATAAGGGTTTTAGTGTTTGTGGTTTTCTTTCTCGCAGCTGCTGTTTTCAAGCAAGATGCCTTTTGTAAATGTTCAGTATTTCCATTTTGACACTGGCTTTATGAATAGCAAATATAGGCCAGTAATCGAGAAGCCCTGTAGAATTTTCCTGGTTTTCAGATGTAGGAAATCACCCTTAGGTTGTTCAGAAACTATATTAGGCTGCACAAAAACCATCCAGCGTCCTTGTCAGAAAAAATCAGCTTGAGCTGCAAGTGACAGAATGCAGAGCTTGCAGTGTACCTAGTGCTGGTGAAACAATCTGAGCGGCCAGCTCAACCTCTTGTGCGTGGAAAATGTATTGCTCCCAGGATGGGGTAGGGGTTAAAATCCGTGCAATCGGGTGCCCTAAATCGGCGTTTTCCAGAAACTTTTTCCAAGCCTTTTTCAGGGCGCAGAACGCAGCAGCGCTCATTAGAGCTTCAGTGGTTATCAGTAACCCATAAGCCTTGTTTTGCTGGCTGCTTACTGGTGCATTTAATAAAATAAAGATCACTCAGTGGTGCCGTGGGCAGCATGCAAGGTGATAGCCATATTTGCTTACTGTAAATACAAGAGAAAATCACACACAAACCGGCTGTAGTTTTGACAAGTATTAAGATCCCTCTTTACATCTGTACTTCTGTACCAAAGTGCAATTAGTTTTCCTCGCACAAGGATTTCTGTTTATCTTATTCTGCTTGATTACTTGAGTATAATCGCACCGTTTGCTTCATTGCTCCTGGTAGTAAGCTCCAGTTTAAAAAGGGGAGGATGAGTGTGTGTAAATATACAGGATTCTGCTGTAAGACTCTCTAATTTATGCATCTGGATGACAGCGTTTTCTTATTTTTTCCCCTCCTTTACTTTTTCTTTCCACAAGGTTTGCTTCATGTGCATCAGCTTCCTCGGCTTAATAGCTTGATCTGTGATGTGTCAGACACGAAGGACCTTGCTTTTAGATTAAAAAGGAAGCAGTTCACCATCGAGGTAAGAGAAGCAGTTTTGTTTCACTGTTTAGAACCCAAAAGGTGGAGCTAATCCCATCTCTTATGTTTCATTTTGTGAGATGCATGAAATATGCATCGGATGTTGTAAATTCATTTTGTTCTGTTTTGGCTTTTGAGAATGGTTTTATAAAATACCGTGGTATGCCTTCTAATTAAAGATGTCTCGTTTGCCGCACTAAATCGGTCCGTTATAAATAGTTTATTTTGGTTTAAAATGTACATAGAAAGTAGGCCACAACCTTCAATAACAAAGCGTGACATGTTTCTAAGGATGTCAGGAGCATATTTAATTAAATGTTAATGACTTGCTCTTACTTGTGTTAGTGGGTGGGAAAGTAGCTACATGTTATTACCCCGGTAGAGGGATTTTAATGTATAATGCTGCCTAAAATTGTGTGTGGTATGGGGGATAAGTGTCCTTATCAGTATTCAGAAACCATTTTCTTTGCATTACTGAAATCACCTTTCGCTCTTTTATGTCATTTTAAACACAGTATCATTTACACTAATGTCCTTAAGTAAATTTCCTACTAAATTTAAACTTTTTTCTGTGACCTTTATGCAGACAGTCCTGATAGAAGGCAGTAATACAAAAGATGTATTTCATTTTAATCTTGCTAAAGAGCAAATGAACACAGCACTATTAAGCAATTAGAGCTGATGTATTTATTAACCAAGTAATGCTTAGAGATGGGAGATGGCTTTTGGGGTGATGTGATAGTTATCGGTACAGTCTGGGCAATTTTTTTTTAACAAAGACATAAAACAGCCAAGCATCCCTGACAAACCATTTTGTTTAATCTCTTTTCAAATGAAAAGCTCTTAAGCAGGCCACTTGTCTTAACTGCTTGAAACCATAAAAAGAGAGAATTGCCACCAATAAATTAGCATATTTTTTACTCCATCACCAAATGATGGTCAATGTGGCTTGGCACTGCTTTGGTGTTTGGGACTTCACCCTTAAGTGACCACTTTGGCCCTTATTTGACCCTCTGCCCTTTTTAGCTGGCCACTTGATAAGGTAACTTGAGGGTTCTCTCTCTTCACTGCCCCCTCCCCTTCACAATTGCAAGTAGCCCTAACCTATAAATCATTGAAAGGGCCCTATCAAGTGACAAATTAAGGTGCCCTCCTCCTAATTAATGGTCATCAATGTCTTTAATTATCTAATCCTATTGAGAGTAGTTAATAGTTAATCAGGCAGCCAGTTCTTCAAGCAGGTCATCTCTGTGTGCGTGCCAGAAGTTTCTCAAGTAGAGGTATCCTCTTCAAAAGCCACTTAAAGGCAAATACATGAAGGAAGGCTTTTTTCCCCAAAGACATTCATTTGTAATGTTTCTCATTTTCCAGAGAATGTGGTTAATGCAACCAGGCATTGTGAGGTATTAAGCCATTTTAACAACCCTTTTGAGCAGTACCTTACAAACAGAAACCTTAATAGTCCGCGGTTGGTTTTAAAGTACAAATGTTTTTACTGCTTTCAGAAGTGCAAAGAAGCACGCGCTGTCATTACACAGCGTAGGAAAGTCGCAGTTAGCACAGCTATGAATTACAACATTCAGATTCTTTTCCTCACTATGAATCCTGACTCAGAATATAATTTTTCTATCAGGAATATTTGGAATTCTAATTCATAATGTAATTTGAAAGCGGGAAACTGTGGGGGGGAACTAAACAGGAGGCTCTGTAAAAAGAATTTAATTAGCCATGGGACAGAGCTATTGGAAACGGCTGCAGTGGCACTCTCGGAACAACCTGTTGCTCCAGACATGCGTACATGACCCACTTGAACAATTTCTCTCTTCATTGCTCAGCTACAGCCCCTTTCAGTTTTTGTTAGAGATATGCTTCCGAGAAGTTCAGCTGACACAAACTGGTCCTTTTTGAACTCGTGAGATTACTGTCCTATTGTGATCCTCCTGCCCACGTTTCACTACTCTGTAATCCAAGTTTTGCTTCCTTATATTAGCAGAGGCAGACTGCAGCTAGGCTGACTGGAGCAATGAGGTCCATAAGAAAATGAGAGTAAGGGAAAACTGAATAAAGGAGGGATGTGAATACTGTGTTCTAAAACTGGGTTCTGCAGTTAGAATGTGATGAGTCAGCAGTCAGTTTTGTTCTGGTGCTAAAAGCATAAAGCAGCACAGCCGTCTACATTACAAGCATGAGTATGGTTTATGTAAAGTGCATCTAAGTTCATTATTTCTTTAGTAGCTCAAATGTGGATTCAAAATACATTCAAAATATATTTAGCGGTTTTTGAAGAGTGACTGCTTAGTTACATACACAATTTGGGGTAATAATAACATCTACTTGAAGTGCCACTTAAAAATCCAATTACATAAGAAAAGTTAGAAATACGCAACTTCTGACTAACGGCAAAATTTCTCCAACAAGGGTTTTCGTCAATCGAACTTTCTTGTTTTACAGTTTATAATGAGGGCGTGAGACATGGATTGTCTCATATTTGGATCACCAGTTAAATAACTCTGTATGGTTTGGCCCTCACCAGTAACGAACTTGAAATGTCAAATCTGTTTTATTAGACTTCATTTTTGTGGGAGGGACTCTACCTCATTATAGCCTGCAGAACCATTTAACTGTTTCATTTTTTCTTGTATCTTCATCAAAATAAGATTGAAGTGTATTGTAGAGGATGGGGTTTTTTTCAACTTAAGGATGGCAGTGCTTTTGGTGAATAGCTATGAGTGCTCTTTTTCCATTTTCAAATTATAAGGTAGGCTTTTTCCAGGAGCACTCAAATTCTTATAGTAAAGGGTGAAGTACCTTCACCTTTATATAATTCTTATAGCAAAAGGTGAAGTACACAGCTTTCCCAAATCTTCATGTTAGTCAATTGCAATATGTTATTATATGCAATATTATCAGAGATCTATCTTATGTGCATACCACTTTAAAGGACACAATTTTGAAGTTAGCCTGTCTAATCCTATTTCTTCCCACTTTGGAATCTTAATTAGAAGGAGATAAAAACCATCATTTGACTAAATTATTGTCTTGAATCTGTAGCAAAAGGTATAATCCGCAATTGGGCCAATTAGTGTACCCCATAGTTAGCTATGCTGAGGCAGGAAACTTGATTAGATCTGACACCAGCCTAGTTCCCACTGTTGTTTTGCCAGGTATGATGGTCAGACTTCAAAGGGCTTGAGGCATCAGCAGGGCAAGGTTTGGAGGCCAGCTTAGGTCCGGTCGTTAATCTCTCTGCTAAAACCACAGCAGCCCTCGCACAAAACAAGCTTACACGACACAATCATGCGGTATTAAAGTTTGGGTTGAGTCATGCCAATTTGCCTTTGATTTTCTGATGATTGACTAAAAGATGGCTACATGACTAGACACATACTGAAAGTTTACTGATTAGGTAAGTTCCCCAAATATTTGAAATATTTTTTGATTTCTCAGTTAAATGATATGACAACCCATTCATCTTAATGAAACTTTTCAGCAGAATTATTCCTGAAGTACTTTTTGCTGTGTTTGTAGCTCAGAGTGTAAGTTTTATCAGCAGTGGGTAAATTCTGTAGAAACATTATGCTCACAGTTTTATTTGGTAGAATTTTTTCTTTGTTGTTCCAAAGCTTCCTGTATTAAAACCAAAGGAATCTATGTCTCAGTTTGATTTTTTCACTCCTAGAATTTCTAAGGAAACATTGTTTGTCTTTGTTATTTAGGTACAAAAAGGGAATTTCCTCTTAATTATTTTCCACCTCAATGTTGAGTTAAAGTGCTGTTCCACGGCTGTGATTACATAAGTGTTCCTTTCTTTTGCCTTCTGATTTGTTGAAATATTGCAGTAACAGTGACATGTTTCCATTCTGAGAAAAGCCTAAGGCTGCTTTAGTATTATTCCAAATGATTGAAATTGCCATCTTGCTGACTTTCCCTTGGGCAGCTTAAGGCCTGTTTACTTTTGTATTTGTTTCACATGTTCCCTCTGAGTTTGGCTGGCAGGACATCATTACCTGGCTTGACAAGACAATTGGAGAAGATTCATATTTGATTAACTCCCTTTCTTACTGTCTGGTCAACATAAACCTCCAGAATTATGCATTTAAAGTTAGAATTGATGATAAATTCTGATAAATGTTTGCAGAAAAGGAACAGTGATTTTTTTTTTCACTCCCTGGTTTTGCTGTAGTACTCATTTTTTAAATGTTTAGGTAACAGTCAATTGTTTTAATAGTATAGAGAACAAGCTTTTTCTCCGAAGTTGTATATAGTTCGTCTGACAATTATTACAGCTGTTGTGAAATTTTCATTTTGGTTTATTTTGATGAATTCACAAGAGCCTGACAATATGAGGGGTTTTTGACAGGCTCTGTAGCACCTGTGCAAACCAGAATAAAAATCTTTTGAAGATAGCAATGTTTGAAGCCAAGTATCATAAACTATATGGAGAAATGCCACGCAGCAAAGCTAAGTAAGTTTCTGGAATGTAATGTATGAGTTCAGGAGTTCTTAGTCTGAGAGGTGTTTCCTAATAGGAAAGGAAGAAAGTCGACAGTAGAGGGTTCCTGTGGCAGCCAAGCTGCTAGCTTCTCAGTGGCAGGCAGATAGAGCATGGCACTATGGAGCTCTCTGACTGCAGTGCATTTTGCCTAGAGTTAGTTGTCAGAACAGAAGGGCATGTCTTTGGAAGGAAACATCATCACAAAAAACAGCAACAGAATCTATATGTAATTAAAAATAAATGTATGACTCCAGAGGCCTTAAAAAAATGTTCTTTCTTCATCTGTCATTAAAGGCAGTATAAGAAAACTGATGAGCAAGATCTAGTTGCAACTGCAGATAGCCGTGTGCATGTTGTGCATCCAGCAGGGGCATTTGGAAGAAGGCTTAAAACTCCTTTCCTTCAAGGTGGTAAATTTGGAAAGTAAAAGCAGAAAACATGTTTTAGGTATCTTCCATTTGAAATCTCTCTGTAGTTGTACCTTTTTTTTTCGTTCTATCCCTTTTCGTTTTTTATTTCACAGAGACTGTACTGTGGTAAACTTCCTGTTTGCCAAGAAGGGCAGTTAGCCACTGCTATACTCTCCTTACCAAAGGAGGTTGATAAGCCCAAGTCAGAAATGATGTCTGCAGTGCTTCAGTGTGGTGTTGCCGTAGCACAGACTTGGACCTGAGTGAATCAGGATATGGTGATGCTCTCAGTACTGAACTGTGCTGCCTGTGACATTTTGTAATTACTCATTAAACACATCAAGGATGAGTGTGGACATAGTGGTTTAGAATTATTAGTTAGCTGTTTCTCCAAACAAATCAACCCTGTCACCAGTGCATATGGGAATATTTTTATAATATGCACACATCCCATACCAACAAGCAGAATTAAGTATCCGTTGTACTGCTAACAGCATCACTTTTTTGGATTTCTTCAAAGATTTTACTTGAAGCAGCCTTCATTATTGACTCTCCCTAACCTTGCTCATCTTTCTCTGGCTCTTATAAACTTGTTTAATATCAAATTTAATAAATGCATTTGAATTAATGACCTATTTCAGGCAATATTTTAATGAAAATAATGGGAGCTTGAGAACTGTCAAAAGGCAAAACATTGATTTATTAGAAGCTTAAGGTAGTAGTTCGGTAGCAGTTAGCCAGTAAAATATGGAAATTAATTCATGTTCACTGGGATAAAGTTCACACAATGCAACACCAAAGCTAATGCATACTACCCGAAGTGTGCTGTGATATTGGGAGCCTAGTAAAACATACTTTGGTGCCTCCATAAAAGCAACTTACTGTATTCTAGAATCGCGCACTGGTGACATTACGAGTCTTGACCCTGTGTTAGGGCCCTGTAAGCTCAAAGTGGAACCTGCTGTTGCTAGGCTTGGGACTACTTGGCTGCCAGTGCCTGGAGCATGGATGAAACCTTTCAGATATTCCTGGTTTAGAATGAGACAGAGCTTTTCTGAAGAGTTATAGAAAGTGAAGTTCTTTAATTTTCTACTGTAATAAACTCTTTCAGAGCCTCTGGTCCCCATGTATTTGAGAACACAGGTACCCTTGGGGATCACATAGAAAACTTCTCTTTCTCTTCAGCTTGCCTGGAACAGCAGCATCATGCCTGGCAAACCTCAAGTGGATGTTCCACTTCAGCTCAGGGGCTCACATTCAAGGACCTCTGCATGTCTAATGGAGAGGTGTAAAACATTTTGATAACCCTCAGATTAAATTTATGCATGTCAAACCACTTTCATATTGTTTTTTCCTGAACATTTTTCCTGTGATATCAATAAAAACATTACCTTTGGCTTATTTAAACAAAGGTCAAAAGATAGCAAATATAATGCCGTGACATTTTCTTAATCTAAAATTAGTAATACTTAATCAAAAATTAATAATACTTAATCTAAAAGTAATAACACTTAAAAAATACTCTCCCACAAAACTGATTCTGTCATAATTTCAAGCTCCATTCTGCATTATTTCATCTAGTAGCCAGTTCAGGTTCTCTTTACCTGGTATGGTGTACTTCACTGAATTGTTTTGTCAGATGCTGTCAAGCCAACCTACCATTGTTAAAGAAAATCAAACTAAATCATTTTGGCATGAGCCTTCCAGGAATAAGGCACAGAATATGAAGGGTTTGATGAAATCAAGGATTTTATTTCAATATTGTAAAAGACTGCCTGTCAAAAATGTATTACATTCTTTCAAACAATTTTGAATAAATAAATGTGTTTAAAATTGTGACAGTACAATTTAGATAAAGTTTTGGGAGATTATTTTTGAATTATAATAACTTGAGGTAAAACAGTATTTGGAGTGTTCCGATTCAGAGAGAAAAAAATCTCTGAATTCTAGTGGTACATAGAACTGAAATCAAATAATAAATTCTATGCAGTATATGGAATTTCAGAACGCTTGTGTCTTATGAATATGTGAAGAAGTTTGGTTTGAAATCAGCACCTTTTTATTGTGTAATACTAAATAATGTAAATTTATGTATATATTCTGAAGATGAATACAGGAAGGTACCATTACCTTTTAGATCACAGATGAAGCTTTGTAATTGTCCTGACATTTATTTCATAAATTACATTCGTTTTATGGGTTGTTTGACATTATACAAGCATAACGTGAGCACGTCACTCAATTTTTTGCAGCTTTAACACTTAAATCATAATACAGTGTATCTTCAGTTCCTTGTCAGTAAACTAAACTCATATATGTTTGCATTTAAATAAATAATCATGTTGTTTAGAAATATTTATTCCATAATTGTGTTGTCGCAGTGAAAGAACACCCAACAAAGCCATTAATGCAATTAAAGGTCACTTGTACATATTGTAATGGACTGCTCACTCACAGTATCTGTGCTAAGGGTCAGCACTGCAGCATGAAATGGATTGGCCTTGTTCAGTCTGTAAATAAATGGGTCAATTTATCTTGTATTTGCCAGACAACTGATGTAGTTGACTTATTCCCAGTTTCTTAGCATTAGAGGACAGGTAGGCTGAAGAGATCTTCCATAAAAATGTTAGTTGGTAAAGATTAAAAATGTTTTATCTACAAACGTTCTATTTTTGCACTAAAATAATGGCACTTTTTTAAAGTCCATCAATATATTAGAAAGATATTGACTGTGAGTATTTAAGTAGAAGCGAAAAGAGTTAAGCAGCACATTCATAGTAGTTCTCAGTGGGAACTGAGCACCAGTTCCATTAACTGCTCTTTAAAATGCAACCAAATTTGAATAAAAATATTTCATAATTGCATAATGTTCTCACTTTACAAAAAATAATGAATTCAATCACGATGTTACACAGTAAAGGTATCTCTGGATCCTATATGTACCTTTAAATGCAGGAAAATAAATATTAAAGTCATGTTTTCTCAGCCAAAGGCCTATGTCATACTTAAACCTTATTGAAATGCATTGACATAGAAGTCCAGAAGTGTCAGTGAAAATATGAGAATAGGATAACTTCACATATCAGCGTGGAAGAGCTGGGTAACCATCTGGGTCTTCTTGTCTCAGGACTGTTTGTTATGCTTTTGATTACTGATCATGCAGAGAGAAGGTACTCTGTAAACTAGGAAACTAAGCCTGGAAAGGGTTAAAACATCATTTTGTAGGAACACTGAGCAACAAAGCAGAATGTTTGCTATGACTGGTAACAGGCTTGAACAAACAAATTGTAAGTATTTTTATTTCAAGTTCAAAAATTGTAGTATAAGGCTTAACATTTCCAGTCTTATGAAAACCTTAACTTTGATTTTCAATGTTGCCTCCTTCAGAGTAAAAGCTTGGATTTTTATGGCCTTAGCAAATAACAGTTCAGCTCCTTCTTTCCCCAGTCCTTCCTTTTGAAGAAAGCGAACAGCAATTCTGTTGTGCACAACAACTAAAACTTTGTGTCATTGCCCATAAATAAATAAATAATGTGTTTTTTGGTGTCAGCCCAAACCAACCATAAGCTGCTGGACTTTCAGAAAACAGCTGGTATCGCTCTCTGGAAATAACTCATTTTAAATGACTCATTTCAGATATTAAAGGTTTGAGAAAACCATGTTTTTTAGATGATAAAAGTATCGTTCATGGGCTCTTTATCTTCTTTTGTCTTGCTTTGAGCCTCTAATGGCAAAACTTACTGAAGAATTTTTACTTTGAGATTCATAAAACTTGCATGGTTTGCATGTTACAAAATAGGTATGAGAAGATAGACTTATCTTTTCTACCTATTGAACTAAAAATCTTTGAGCAATCTGTCTCCCTGAGTTATGTTTAGAATAAAAGTAGAAAACAAAAATAAAAACAAATTTATCGCTTTTGAATGGGATCATGTGAATTCTCCGTTCAAGAGAAGTAAATACCAATTTGCATCCCAAAAGCTGCTTGCTATTCTTAAAATAACCTGATTGCTTAACGTTCAAAGTTTTAAGATCTTCAGTAATCCTTTCTAAGCAATGAACGTACAACTCGTTGTGAAAAAGACTAGTACAGGAATGCTTGGGGTGGGCGACTTGAGCTCAACAGCTGAATTTTGAGGGACCTGCTAAGTCTCCATCTGGAATATCTACCGTCCTTTTGAATTAGGACCTTAATTACATATTTGTAAGAAATACATTTGGTGTGCTTGAATACTATCTGCACAGTGACCTGCCCTGCCATTGGGCTGGCTCAGACTCTCTTGCTGGAGAGGTTCAGAGGTTTGCAGTTGGAGATAGGCTCAGAGCCTGTGATGGCTGAACAGGCGTAACCGCAGCAGTTGCATTCATCTGTTCTTAGTCAAGGCCTAGAGTGTTCTGTCAGACTGTAGTTTTTGGACATGCATCCTTACTTGCTTTTATTTGTGAGCCAACAAACAATTAGATGGACAGGAGGAGACATGCTCACACACTGAGTCTCAGTGGTATTTCTTCCTTTTGTGGCCTTCTGCATGCAGCCTGTATGCTTACCTGCAGACTGGTGGAAAGTATAGCAGGTGACAATGATTCAATATAATATTCAGCACATTTTATTTTAAAGCGCGTGTCACGTAAGAGTGGAAAAGATTAAACTAGGAAAGCCCCGGAGCTGGCCAAGCTCATTGCCTGGGCAGGAGGAGGGCAGGGCCCAGGCAGGGTGCAGCCACGGTTCCCGCTCACACCTGGCTGAAGCGCGGCCTGCTCCTGGCTCCGGCCGCAGCCTGTCCCAGTCCTCACAGGCAGCGTGCAAGGCAACATGGACACTTCCCTCAGCCACTTGAGCTGCCTTGTGTTACCAGCTCAGGAGCATAGTATTTTCTGCTCTTTTATTCTGTGGTGTTTGTCATCCATTGGTTGCATCTCTTCTCTGATTGATTAATTAGGTTTTTAGTAACGTGCTCCTTAATCGATGATCGCTGCAGTCACAGTCTCCAGCCTGCAGTCCTGAGGTACCAACGGCCCCTGAGGTAACAACATATACTTATTAATCAGAACTCTCACCTTTTAGCATAAGACTTTGTAATTCTGTGTGGATTGCAGGTTTCCTGTGCTGCCTCAAATGTCCTTTCAAAAACCTTTTGCTATCAGAGAGTAATGAAAGGAGCTACGTCAGTTTTTGCTGCTGCAATATAACAGTGCTGTTTCTGGGATGAGTGTTTATTAAGAGACATGAACAAGTACTTAGTGTGCAATTCTTGCTACTGTTAAAATAAGGAATTAGTAAGAGGAAAATGTAATATTTGTGTTTAGATATGATCCTCAACAGTACCATAGCCATGGGCTGTTTGTGTTTGGTCTACATCATGTGGGCTAAAAATAGCCTTCCTGTCATCTTATTGGCAGAGGGCTAGCTACTCCTTTAATTCTCTTTAAAAATGGATAGAGAGAAAGCCAGCATAAATATTGAATATGTGCAGATATTCCAGTAAGAAACTAGCAGGAGATTCCTGATGCTTTGAAAAGCTTTCTGGTTCCTTTTGCTTAAGGAAAGAGACACTTTGTAAATGAACATCACGATTAAATGTATAAGGTTAATTTTTATTTTTGTTTTATTAGCATATATTTGTCTTATTTTTCTTTGAATCCTACTTAGGTTTTGTTCTTTTCAGGTTTCCTTTATATATTGATAAGAAATTACTGATGAGATATATTATTTTTCATCCATTAAATTAAAAGCTACATTATTTCTAATTTGTTTTTTAATAAAGCAAGTAGGAAGACCAGCAACTACTGGCTGCTAAAATACTGTGAAATAATCAGAAAAATTCTGAATGTTATGGGTTTGAGGTTTTTATAACCTATGAAAATACTAAAGAACTGGCTTGCTTTTAAGAAAACCTGAGCTTCTTCAGAAAATTTCAGGACAGCAGTTACAGCACAGAAAAGACACAGTTTTGTGGTGGACTTGGGTCTGTGTTGTCTTTTTCCTGATCTTAACAGGGCATTCTCGCTTTGAGAATTAGATTCAGGTTACTCAGACTCCTCTAAACCTACAAAGGAAATTTTTTGCCATGTTTGTAGATTAAGGCTTTAAGGTAGAAGGGCTACATTGAAAGGATTTTGTCAGGGAATTACTTACATATTCTTGTATAAGAAGCATGTTTTTCTGTGTAGTCTGAAAAAAAATTACACACATGCCATGAGCTCTTCTACTTACGCCTCTCCAGTCTCTTTGCCTCTCACCTACACACACCATGGTGCGTATTTGCATCCTTTATGACAATATTCTTCTGCACATCCCGTTTCGGAGTTAACTATGTTCACTCAAATATGTATATCTGGGGTATTTTCTTGTGACATTTATTCTTGTTATTTTTGGTTTCTCGGGTTTGTGTTTTGAAATTTGTTGTATCGCTACAAATTTTTGAATTGATCCAAAAGATCTGCATTTATTGAAAGCAGACTAAGAGGAGATGTATTTGAAAGTAAGTTATGTTAACTACTGCTGTTATGGAAAGTTGGTGGTGGTGTTTCTTACAAATGATATTATGAAGAGAGAAGCAACTGATGTTGCATTTTCTACATTAGAGCACCCAAAGTAAAGTGAATAGTTGCATTCCATCTGTTGTGCATGAATTTCATTGGCTTGAGCTGTGGGTCGGTCTTCAGAACTGATGATCAAAACAGAGCATTTCTGGGAGAAAATTAGACATAACTGAAGTATTGCTATATGTGCAACATAGACCTCTGGTAAAAATATTTACAGATATAGCAGAATTTGTACAAAGCCAGAAGTAGTCAGTTAGAGATCATTTTTATTGAGACAAGTATCACTGTTTATATGAAGTGTTTAATCAATGTGTATTCTGATAATTTTATGAGTTGGGTTTTTTTAATTAAAAAAAAGGAATATGACTTCATATGGAATTAAATTCCTAAAAGATTTAGTGTTTTCAGCATAATAAAAATATTGTAAAAATACTTCCTATCTTGAAAAATCAAACCAGCTATTCTTGTTTCAAGTTTCATCTAATATATCGTTCTGTATGGCTGTATGATAAACACATTATTCCTTGAACAGGAATTAAGAGTAAAGCTGCCAGGAAGGGGTTTTGTTGTCAGAGTTGTTCCCGCCTCATGTTTTGTAAGAGATTTCATGGTCCCATTGTAAAGAGTGGATGATTTAAAACGTGTTCCCAAGATAAACTTTCCCATTGTCATTAATGAGGATGGATAATACTGAGTGACAAGTGCATTAGGAATGACACAGAAAGAGCTGTTAGATTTGTCAGAGCATATCACTTCAGGCAATGAAACTTGAGGACATTCTTTTTTAGCAATTTTTTGCTGTTTATTAAAGAACCAAGGCTTGTGATTGCTCACACAGGTGGATTTTACTGTTTTGTTCATTAAATATTTAGATACCTTTGTAAAGGTAAAGGTGATAAATATTAGACTCCACTGCCAGGCGTTCTAGAGGTTACTTTGCTTAGAAATAATTCAGCAAAACTCATATACCTTTTATTTGTCTTTAAAAGCCTTATTTGGTGAATAATTTTTGATTTGCAATATTTTTTAGTGACTAGGAATATCTAACATTATATAATAACATGTGCTCTAAACTATCATAGGGCAGCTTCTGGGATGGAGCTTTAAAATTAGGACACTACACAAGTAATTTACATTGACTTAAAAAAATATTTCTCCATAGAGAAAGACTTCTTAAATATTTATCTCTGAGTAATTAATAATGTATGACTTTTTCTGGTGTTTAAAATCTTTCCAAACTACAACATGCCTATCAATTTCCATTTTGAACATGCAATTGGTCACTTTTTCGCCTTGATTCATCTTGCCTGGCTGCCAACCAAATTTTGCCTCTGTATACCTTCTTGACACTAATAATGACTGAGTTTCTGTTCGTTTGCGTGCAAGATTTCCCAAGCGGCAGTTTGGGGCTGGGATAAACTATCTATCATGATTGCGTACAACTAATCTGCCTCAACCAAACCACCCAATGATTGAAATTACATTTGACAATTCACCTCTCCTTGGCTTGCCTGAGGTGAACATAGCTACAGACCATCCCCGGAAGGGCATAGCAGCTCCTCCATATGTTGGGGAGGATCCTTTTATTTGTGTCAAGAGACTTTTAGCAAAGCATGTATAGGCAGAGATTTTTTTTTTTAGACTTCCTTGTTTTCAAATATATAGCTGCTGCTTTCTCCTAACCAAAGCATTTTACTTTTGTGAAACGTTTTCTGATTTTTAATCCATTAAAACTGTTAAACTCTTTCTCTGGGCTGAACCAATGCAACGTTGGATGTATAGGAGATTAAAAATTCAAGAGGTATTTAAAGCGTCATGTATTGTTTGTTAGAACATTAGGCTATTAATAGACCACATGCTAGTCAAATAGCAAACAAGATGCCTGTTTCTGTGTTGACCTTTACCAAAGCTTACACCTGCTTGGAGCATTTTGTTAATACAGAAACTAAGAAAGAATGACAAAGCAAAATCTTTTCTGCCACATAAAAAATATTTTAATTATTTTCAAGATTACAGATTTATTCATATTGTGTGTACTTGCTGGTTTGAATAGCTGTGCAAATATGATCGGACAAAGCAGACCTTTTATTTCTGGTTAAGATTACTCAAATAGTCTTTAACATAAAAAGCTTGCTGCTTTTTGCTAATTATTGCCCTTTTTGTATAAATTCACTTTTGTATTAATCATGTAAGTAATAGCCTATGTCATCAGGAGTGCTGCATTTCATTAGTAATACGTATGATTTGTTTCATCAGATATAATTACTTTGTTTAAATAAAAACTTACTGAATAGTTAGGATAATAAAATTACATTTTAGGGGAATCATTTATTTGTAGTTTTCTATTACAGTTTCGGTATATTGAGTTAAAAGACACACTGTTTTGTCAATCTAAATAGAAAATACTGAAGAATTGCATTCTGGAATACGTATCAATTTCCCACTGTTTTGTGTAACAGCATGTTGTGCTGTATTTGTGTGTTTCCACAGAAGAATAAAGATCTGCAGTCAAATTGTCCTTTCAAATAAGCACAGTCCATTCCTGCTGCAGAAAAGGGGAGTTTCACTGGTGTTCTCATGAAGGCATGGCTATCAGCCTAGTTTTGTTTCTGACACATCAAGTCATACTTCTCTCCTTTCTTAAAACTGAAATACATTTATTCTAGCACTTTCATTCAGCAGATTAAGTTCAAGCTAAATTAATAATCTTTTTTAAATGCTTGCCAGCTGAAAATAGTATATACATCTGTCTTGTTTGGGGGGAGGAGACTAACACGGGTATCATACTTCCCGTAGCATTTACAGCCAACATGTCCAAAAGAATCAGAACACTGTTGCGTACAGAAATCATGATTCTTATTAACCGGCTGCTCTGAAAGTAGAGAAGAATAACTCAGCCACACAGCCACGTTCAGTTGACTTGTTACAGCGGCATGTACTAAGTACACCCATAATTTATGTCCTACTGTCAATATTTATTATAATTGATTTTGTTATCAATCTTTTTTCTTTGTGTGTATTTATGGCACAACACTGTGCCTTTGTGGATAGAGGTATCTTTAAACAAGCCCTCAAGCATCCAAAAAAGCATTATTGCCAGGTTAGAGCTGGTAGCCCAATCAGAGCACCAACCTAACCAGAGTTGTTTGCGTCATATTGCCTCAATATGTTCTTGTTCTTTGTAGTAGCTATTCTGCTTCTTCATAATTCCAGAACTCTTTTTTTTTCCCGTGGTAGTAACCATGAATTCTTAAAAATAGCTTATTCAGTTCTTACTCTGGAATTGAGATTTTCTTGTGAATCTTTCCTGAGCCACCAAAACATTATGCTATTACTTGGCATAATGCCCTTTCTCCTGTATGACCATAAATGACAGTTCTTGTCCACATCAGAAGATATCAGAATAGCTGTAAAAAAAAAAAAAAAAAAAAAAAAAAAGTTTGCTGCTGTAAATAAACTGTAAATAGACTAATAGACTGAAATGAAGTATCGCAATACCTGTTACTTACATATTTTCAATTACTATGCAAAATCTTACAAACCTTACATTACAATACACTACAGATTTTTTTAAAAAATTAAGGAGTATAGCAATCTAAGATATTTCACAAAATATATTTTATATTAAATCTTGAAACATTTGTCGATGGCTGACTCTTGAAAAATTGTCTATTAAAAAAAAAAGATTATTTTACTGGTAACTTACCAGTATATATCTGCTTGTCTTGTTCAAATCCTGCTTGTTAGCGTGAGTTTACAGTAATTTCTGATTGCTTAGATCTTCTTTTGGTTCCAGTATTCCAATTCTGATTTCTTTGATACATTCTATGCAGCAGTTCCTTGTCTGTCTAGAAAGATAAGTGACAGCTCCTTTCTGGGAGTTCTGAGCATCAGTGACTGGAAAGACAGATTGCTAGTTTTGTAATGAGCAGTGTGATTGTACTACAATTTTGACTGCCGGTGTATTCAGCCATATTAATTACCCAAGAATGGTTTGTGACTTGTGACTTCAACCAAGAAAGTAAGATTAGCAGTGTGTTAAATACATGATAACTTGCCTGTCTTTACTTTCAGGACTAAGTTTGTTGACCATACTTGTTAACAGTTAGTCTTAAAACAAACATTTTTTATAAACCTCCGTATTGAAGTGATCAAAATACTTTGTAATTGTTACCTGCACCAGTTTTGTTAGCAAATAGGTCGAAGCGTCCTGATATGTGCTGGTGAAAGCCTCTTGTATTTACACACGTTCTGAGTTTTGAAACTCTTGAATATTGATTAGTTTGGTAACCTTATAAGCACGATTTCCTGTCACTTGGTACTTTCCTATCACTTGGGTATGTCTTGCAGTTTTACATAGATCATTAAAGATAATTATGTAGTACAGCTATTTTGTACATCATAAAAGATGTTCAAGAAAGATGTGCGTTGTAAAGAAAGGGTGAAGCTGCCCAAAATGTGAAAAATAAATATGCTTTTTAAAAGCAAACTTTAAAGAAGGTCTGACATATATATTAAAAATAATCTTGGCAACTTCATGCACTTAAATTTTTCATTCATCTTCTCAGAGTCAGCTATGCCCTTATTGCCAAGTAGTCCTGACCTTAGGATCTCAAAATCTACTTCCATGCAATTATATTGGTCATTTAACATTACGTTTTAAGATGGAAGTGCTGTTATTGGCAATTTCTTCCAAGTAACTTCTCTATATTTATCTAAAGATCATTAGATAGCGCTGTGAAGTATTTATAAGCAAAAAGAAATTATTTTAGAAAAAAAGAGATTTCCCTGTATTTTAATGTTGTTTCAGTGATACACATTAATGCATTTATAACTCAGGCATTTAAAGCATTGCTGGCGTTGTCTTTAAGTACTTGCACATTCTGATGTAGCACACAATATGGCACATATAAATAGGGCCATATATCAGTGGGCCTTTCTGCTGGGATTGAAGTCAGTAGTGCCCAACCTAGATCATAAAACTTGCCTGTCCTCTAGATTGACATTTGTGTGTGGCATTTTAGGCTGTAAAAGTGCAGTACCTATCTTTGAAACATTTGAAATCAGACAAGACTATTGGGAAAAAATATTTCCTGTTTTGAAAAATTGTATGCAAGTTACACCAGAAAGTTACAATCTAAATAGATTTGTGTAACAGTCAGCTGTAACGGTAGCTTTTAATACACCACAATTCAACAACAGGAATCACAGATTCCTGCGTGAAGGTGGTCCTTATAGGCATGCTTCAATTACGATGGAATTGTTCCTTGCAAGACTAGTCTATCTCTGTTTCCCAGGTTCAAATTAAGTATTACCTGAACATTTTTTGTATATTCTTAAGCATGTATGCTCTTAAAAAAGTGTAAGGGTGAATAGTAAAGTTATCTATCCTAATCAGGCTCTGGTCCCGCTTTGATGGATTTGAGATTGCTCAGTCCTAGGATATTTATGCATCCTAAGTAACGACAGCAGGCATGACAGCAATGAAGCTACAGATAAGAATTCTTCAAGACTTAGAAATGTCATAAACAGCAGATGAAATTGATGAAAATCTAGTCTGTAATTCAAGGAAGGCTTCCCCATCAATTTCCATATCCATACGCACTGTGGTGATTCATAACAGCTTTGTTATTGTAGAAGCGAGAGGAGATCATTACAATGCCTTTGTATTACAGAAGCATAATTTTAAAATCCACTTGAAATTAAATTATTGCTTTCAGAAACCGAAAATAGAATAGATTTTAAACTTCCACTTTAAAATAATAATAATTTTTATAAAAGAGAATATGTAATTCTCTCTGCCGTGTTGATGAAACTTTACGTATTATCAATCCTTTGAAAAATACCTCATGGTCTATACACAACTGCTATTCCTGAGATGTGACTGATGTTGGAAAAGTATCAAGTCAAACTTTCCATTGGCTAAAGTGTAGTACATAAAAATTTATTAAAAAAAAACCACTTTTTTTTCTTTGCAAGCAATGAGAGATATTTACACAAATCTGTACTGCAGAGACTGCTGATTTGTGAGACTGAGCAGCCCCTGCATGAGCTTGTGCAGACTGAATCAGTAGAAAGTTGTATGAGCATCTTCTTGGTATGTTTATAGAACTCGTACCTGTTACTTAGGAAAAATCAGATACTCTGAAAGTAAAATAATAGTAGAGGCCCTTGTTTACCTTAGGGGATCGTGGGGGATTGCATTACAGCTACAATTAAAAACAGAGATACTTCAGCGTTGCTAAAGTCGACCCGAGGAATTTGGCAGATATTCTTTCCAGTTTTTTCACAAGAGCAAGTGCCCAGACAGGCATCACAGTAAATGGTTCCAATGTGTCAAACATACTATTTTTTAGTAGTTTGAAAAAAAGAACATGGATATATTGAGAGAGACATCTTGTTGGGTGGCAAGGAATTTAATGTATTCGATAAGTGTTTACGTAGTAGTTTCAGAAAGACTTGATGATTCAAACCATTTTTCTCCCTGTGGTCCCTCCAAAAGGACCCTTTGAGACAAATTCTTCTGAGACGTGAAGGACAACAACTCAGTGCTAGGTGGTATCTCTTTTCAAGTCCCTCTGTCACAAGAAGCAAATTTTCCTCTGCAGGTTGGCTGACTCCACCTTCAGCTCTCAGCTG
This sequence comes from Penelope pileata, assembly GCA_013396635.1. Classification (NCBI taxonomy): domain Eukaryota; kingdom Metazoa; phylum Chordata; class Aves; order Galliformes; family Cracidae; genus Penelope; species Penelope pileata. Next base: position 223,216 of record WBMW01005324.1, read on the forward strand.
GCAGGGATGTCAGCAGCGGTCCAACTCAGGCTGCGCTACTCTATATTCAGCATGGCTGAAAATTCCTAGGAAGAAAGGGGAAGAACTCAGAAGCAATCTGACATGAAATTTAGTTTCTCTCTCTATCACACCTTCACCTCAATATTACTGGAGCCATTCTTCTTCCCTTCCATTATTTTTGAAACCCTAGGCAAAAGTAAGCTGGCCATTGATGTTCCTGGAGAGGCACTGCTGCTGAGCTGATTCAGTGATTTTGTCAGCAGGCAGCTTCACCTTACATTTCCTGTCCTTCTAATATTTCTTAAAACAGTAGTGCTTGCTCAGTCCCTTCAGTCCTCCCTAATCAAATGCCTGGAATATATGGCATCACCTGGTAATTGGTAATTGGTGCAGTGGCACTCAGAGTGAGCAAAGCTGCTTTTGATATTTTTGAAATCTCATTTTTCCCAATCCATAGCCAAATAGTTCAAAGAAAGAGGTTGGTTCCTACAGGTGACACTGAACTCCTCTGTCTACCTCCCTCATGCTTTGACGAATCATGATGGGAGTCATGATAGGAAAATCCAAGTAATCCTGCACTTTGGACAAAGACCCCAGAAACTGGAATGCATTTAGCAGCTGGATTAATGCTTTAACTTCTTTACTGCTACACTTGATTAGCAACCAAGCTCCCTTGGCTTGCTATGAATATGAACTTGTTAACAAAAGCAAGCCAGATAGTCAGCCTTATGTTAGAGGGATTCAAAGGAGGATTCTCTGGCCTCAGGATGGAAGTTCAGCTGACACCCAGAGCTTCAAGCTGTGTCAAATGCTGCAGGCACTGCCGTTATTTTCTGAACTCCTTAGCAACATAGAGGTCCTTGTAACTTGGTGGTGTTGATTTGCCAAAAGAAATGCAATCTCTGGTTGCAAAACTACTGTTTGATGAATTGTTTCATTCAGCTCCACAATTGATGAAAGTTCTACATAACATTAAATATTCTAGGCTTATCCTTAGATGTCTTTGCTTCCTCCCAGAGCCCATGAAGACAAAGACAGAAAAAAGCTTTTTGCACAGACTGAAGCCTGTTCCTCATGAATATTCAAAGACTTGCTTCAGTCACAGAGAACAGAAAAACATATCAATCCCGCCACTTTTATTGATACAGGACTACTGATTCAGGTGTTTTATCATACTGCCTTTCCTCCTCTCAGCAGAAAGCTGTGAACCATTTCCCTTTTTTGGATTTTTTACCTTTTCTTCTTTTGCTGCTTTAGCATTTTTTGAAGGTAGGCCTACTTAGCACCATCAAATCTCATTGCACATTGTATAAGACAGTTGGGTTATGGACACTGTCACCATTACTTGCTCAGTTCTTTTTGTCTTTCTTTTTGCTGCTACACAGTCCCCATACTCAATAAAGTTGAGGGACCGTGGGTACGTAAATTTGCCTCAAAAGCTGACAAGCTCACCCTCATTCTAAAGGCAACAACTCCTTCAAAAGTTCAAGTGGTGATACATATGTCTAGTATCTTCACTGGAAAGCATTTTCATTTCCTTCTTTCTGCCATGTTGCTTATGCTGAACGTATCTCTGCTCCAGAGTGGAAAACACAGAGTGACAGACTGATAATTGTACAAAAATTCCATGTCACCTCTGGTCCTCAGAAAATAAAATTCCCAAATAATCATCTAGAAGTCAGAATGGCAGGAAACATTTGCACAGCATTTCTTTCCTATCACTGTTGCTATATCATCCAGTGATAGGTATCACCCCTGACGGTATATACCCTGTGCTTTCATTTGATGCAATGCAGTGACCTTTGGGCTGGGATGCTGAAAGTTAAGTGGTGGTCTGGTAAATACAATACTCTGCTGGAGCAGGGCTGGGAAACTTCACCAAATGAGGCAAGGGCTATGGACAACCTAGATGAACAGAGATCTCAAACAAAACATACATCAGCTTAACTAGGGCACAAGGTTTGTAGTCTAATACTGAAATACATATTCAAAATATTTTATGCCGTGATAAAAATCTAGTTAAGTGTGGGAAGGGAAAACGAATAACCTTCTATTCGTTGCTTCTCCAGATCTATTCAACATACTCAATAAAGAAAACCAACAGCCTAAGCTACCGCTGTATCTTATTGTCTTGGTGTAGAACTCCTTATGTTTTATTCCAATTTCTGTTTGTAATTCTATTGGTTAGATTTTATCTCATCTTTGTACTAAGGCCTATTTTTAAGTCTTATTACATTTCAATGGTATTTAATTCTGAGTGTTTCTTTTGAATGTTCAGATATTATTCTCCAGAGCCCCTTAGTAGGGCAAAAGTGTCAGTTTAAATTATTGTTATTGCCATTACAAATATCATTAGTGCTGTTTGTTTGTTTTTAATGTATTTTTGTCAACATTTTCAGTGGATTTAATAACTGTTCTTTTTTATGTTCCCTTTGTAATTTTTTTACTACCTTTTCAGTGCATTTTCGCACAGTAAAGATAAAGACTTGGGAATGGAGAGGAGGAAAAGGGTTGCAGGAAGTTAGCAGAAGACTTTGGGAGAACCGAAATTTGTCAAGGACAAAGCTGAATAAGTGTACTGTAAAAGATAAGGGCCCTTGTAGTTGAAGACACAAGAGCTGTGGGGTTTCCCATGCTTTGGAGGTGTTCATCTCTCTTTCTATTTTAAAAGTTAGGTTTCCTGAGACTATGTCCTTCTCCAGTGTCGCCTCAGGAACCTTCAGTCTTTTTTTCTGTAACGTTGCTTTCTAAATCTTTGCCAATCCCTGCAGCACACACACTCTGACCCTGTCTCTAATCCTTTGGCTGCAGCAAGAATAGCATTTTACAACTCTATTAGGATGAGGCTGGGAGAGCTGTTCGGGCTAATACTGCTGGTCTTATCTTCTTAAGCAGAGGCAAAAGTCAGTAACTTGCTGTGTTAGGATTTCATCAACATAGCCTAAGTCTTGAATTAGCTCAGCATGTAAGTTCAGTGAAAGAAGAGGTTTTCGTAGAAGAGGAAGTTTTTAAGGAATTATTGAAGGAGTATAATGAGACAGTTTTGTGAATTTTCATATGGAGATCAACCTAAACCTAAGAATAGAAAGAAAAAAAGAAGAAAATAATTGGATTTCACAAATAGCAACTAGTAGATATTTTGCTATATAAGAGGTGATATCAAAAGTGATGTCAAATTGCAAGGACCTCTAAAATGAAGAGGTTTGTGTTTGCTTCAGTAGTAAAAATTGGGATAATAGAAGGAGAGAAGGGGGTTGGTGTTCCTGACCAAAACAGCTGGCTAGGAAAATAATCTTTCCAATAGTATTTAGAATATGCTTTCATTAATTAAGACCGTAAAGAAAAAGACTGCAGAGAAATAACTCAGATCTTGATGAGAGAAGTATAAAATACATGGTCTGAGGAGAAAAGCTGCATATTAGGAATGTTCTAAGGGCAGAATGGTTGCTTTCTTCTTAATTTTTATGATATTTAAATTATAGGAAAGCAATCACAATTTGAGTTTGCAGTGTCTAAGCACAAGTGTTATACTGTTAGGAGTTATAGTACTACCTCTTTAATTATATCTCCTTGTCTCCATTATCATAGCCAGTATTAGGAAAGTCATGGATCTGTTAAGGGTTTTTTGATAGCTCTTTTCTTCTGCCTCTTGTTGTTGTTCCTTTGCTTGACTATCAGCTTTCCCTTGGTGAGTTACATGCAGGAATATTGTGACTATTCAGACTGTTAATGTAAATTTGATTGAGGTCTCGTGTGATTTAAAAATACAGTTTTCATGAAGAATGTTTTCAGAAACACACTGCAACTAATGTCAGCTAGATCTACATGTCCTGCTGGCCAGAACACAAATGGATGATAAAAAGCAAGTGACATAAAAAACAAACGTAACTGATTTCCTTCTTGATTGGACTATAAACAATATTCAAAATGTACAATTTCAAAGCCCAGTGGAGAAAACTACGTAAAAACTAATAGGAATATCAGACCTGGCTTTGTGGAGTTCCAGTGATGTACAGATAAATAATACTGATGTCTCTGTCAAATGGCAGAGAATTATCAGCATTATCAGGCTGAAGTCCATCATGGACCTGGATTCCAAGGTATTCTAATCTAGCACTGTGAATTAGCTTTCTTTTCTGGATTTCTTTCTTTAGAGGAGCTATATTTTGACTATAAGCAGTTTCCATGTAGTCATTCGTTCTCCTGAGTAGTCTTTGTGGATGCTTCCATGCTCGGCTTTGTCTGAAACTCGGATGAAGCCAGAAAGTTGTGCATAGCGTGAATCATTTGTGTGTGCATGATGCAGTGAATGGGAGCAGGTAAGTCAGTCCAGGTGCTTTTGGGTGCAAGGGCTTCTGTGATCTGTATGAGTTTTCCTCTAATCTATAGAGCATAAACATAGTGAGGGAAAACAGTAGAGTAGGAAATTAAAGGGATCAGAGATGGCAAGGCTGAACACTTGCTAAGGTATGGAAGGAAAGGGAAAGGAAAAGATACCAAAGTTCAGTGACATACGGTTAAGATGTGAGGACATGAAAATGCTACACATGGAAAATGAGGACATAAGGAATGACCAGTTCAAGGCTTCAATTAAGATGATTACCTTCATAACAAGGTTTTAATTCAGTCTTTTTGTAACAGTGTTAAGAACAGGGTTAGAGTCACCTTTGCCTAGCAGAAAGGTAGTGATGGTAATTCACTGAAGACAAGATGTATAGTACTTGTAACCACAGTGCCATACAGCTGCAATAGTTGAGAGCAGTTGCTCTACTCAGATGTCTTGGTTTGTCTAGTGGATTTGTCTAGATTTCTCAGACCTTTAGAAGAACTAAAGTGCCATCTCAGTGGTTTTAAATTAATTTGTTCTTGCAACTGGGATTTAACAGTTCCTTTGAAGCAATTATTATTTACTACAAGTGTATATGAGAAGCTACCTGTCAATGAGTACTTGGGGAATCCTCAGTATGCAGATCACTGACCTGATAAACTGTAACAGCTCCAAGGGAGTTGTTATGGTCTGTCGCATCAATGAGTGTTTAGGGACTCTTTAATATGTGGATTATTAGGAGGATAAAAACGTCTGCAGCCCATTGTGCCATTGCAGCTGTTCCACATGAGCATTAAGATACCACACAGCCTTACAGAATGCTGTAGAACAGTAGTTAACTAACTTTATGCAGTAGCCGTGATTTTACATTTAAAAAGCGATCTTTTCTTAACATTTTCCCAAATAATAGAAATTAATCCACATACTAAAATCACTGAGTTTTGAGATCACATTTCTAAAACCTGTCATTTTTCAATTACACATTCAGTGAACAAAAAATTCCCAGATTGGGTTCTGGGCTGATTCCTTCACTACTGCCTGCAGTATAGGAAGTAAACAACAACAAAAAAGTTAGAAAGATTCTCCTATTTAGAAATGTCTATCCAAAGAGTAGGCCAGGAACAAGTTATCACATAAACATTTTGAGAAGCATTGTAAGATAAAGCAAATCTGCTACCTAACATGGTCAGATCCATATATGAAGTTGAATTCTTTATATTGATCTCACAAAGATCAGAGATGTAATTTAGGTTATATCTTGATTTTTTTTCTTTTAATTTTCTTCTATAATTGAAGAAAGATCACTGACTTTAGAAGAGATTCGGTGTCATACTGGAAGGAATAAAAATGGTGCTGCGTAGAACTTTGTAACCTTGTATTAAAATGCAAAGTTTCAAGTATTTAAAGTAGTTGTGTGAGAAATTTAGACAAGAGAATACCCATGATATTCACAAAATCTCCCTCTTCCAGTCTTGTGTGCAGCGTCAGCCTGTGTGAATCTTCACCCAGTCAGATCGACAGACTTTATTCACTTGAACCGTTCTGACAGGCTGTCCTTGCTATTGCAGTTGACAACAATTTTCCTTTTTCTTTGGAGCAGCGCTGGAACAACCAGTTTGGGACACGATTCAGGATGCTGGGATGTAGTAAATTTTACATTGCATAGCAGTTGTTTAGTTTTTGTTGTTTAAGAACTGTCTGACCCAAATTCCTTTGTTCAGAGGGAAGAAGGTGAGGCTTTCCTTTTGGCATGCTGCACCAAGGAAGTTAGTTTCACAGGTCAGACAGACTCCTTGTCAGGACATGAGAGGATGAATATCCCCATTCTCTATCAGTCACTGTTGTAAATTTCAGTAAGCAGAAGCTGCTTTAGCTGCTTTGGTGTTTTACTGTAACATTGCTAACTTTTGCTATTCTTTTGCATTCATAAGAAGAGACATATAATAAGGTAACATAGAAGCCAAAAACTGCATGTAATGAATTCTAATTAAGTAGAAAGTATGTACAAAGTCTTTCATGTTTGAAGAGTTAATGCAAATTTTGCCTATATTTTTCCTAGATAACTAATATGAGAAAATGTCTAATATTGAACTTAAGGGAGAAATTGTTTTTAAATGGTGTTTACATCTAAAGGGATGTTGCTTAGATGAAGCATGAAATTGTAGGTTTTGATGTCAGAATTTTAAACACGATTTTTCCATTTGTCAAAACCTAAAATAAAAACACGGTTTTCAAGTACATGCCCTAAAACTGCTGAAAAGCTGTCTGGTTTGTATTGGTCCCTCTTCTCCTCTGTATCTGTCACAGGGGAAGGTGTGGAAACATGAGGAGTACACATTCATGCTCGTACTGTCAGAGGAAACCCGCTATAAACATCCTCAAGGAGTCTGTAGATCTTCCCCTGGTGTTCAAAACACATCTTAAGTTTAATGTTTCACTTAATGTAAGTAAACAACAGCGAGAGAGAAGGGCAGTGTGTGTCTCACTTAGACTTTTACTTCCAAAACAAAATCTGGTCCCATCTCTTGTTTTACCATCCTTTGCACAGTCATCCAGAAGAGTTCAATCTATTGTACACTCCAGTTTAACACTGAAGTAATTATGCACCTGCACATTTGGTCTTCAAACTGACAACAGTGGCTGGATTTGTGAGATTTGTTTTTTTTCCAGTCTGCTAACAAGATGAATTTGAGTTTTGCCCCTTCTGAATTCAGATTTGAGGAAGCTGAAAATGTAGTGGTAACATTTTAAGCACCAAATGCTCTCTTCTCCTCTTAATACTGAGGCACACTGTGAAAAGCAGATTTCTTAGGAGGATTTGTCAGTATACATTTACACCTTTCATGTATATGGAGAGTCTCGAGGCTTCTGAAATTACATTTCTTATTTGAAAAAAATATCCCTTTATAGCTATTACTACTAGTCTTAGAAAAATAGCATTTTACAGGTAACTATTTTAAATTATCACCATTGCCAAATCAGAAATAGATGAAAAGTGAGAACAATAAAATATTAATAAAATGCTTAATATGATCACATCAAGCAAACTATCAGAATGACAAATAAACAGTCTGTATAAATTATAGCAAGACCATTATTCATTTCATTCAGAACTTCAGCTTCACAACTTCTCCAGAGGCACTTTGTGATTGGAAGTTTGTTAAGGACTTGATATTTAAATCAAAATGACTGATGTTTGCATTGTTGTCTTGGTACCAGCTGTAAAATTTAGTTAGGATAGGTCAATTGATAATCCAGTGAAATTCATACCAAAAATACATTGCTAAAATGTACATAGGGTCTGCATCCTCTTCTGGCAGGGGTAAAAAAATATAAATTGAAAGAAGTGTGGACATGGCTTCACTTTGTGCTTTTGCTTTCATGGGTGTAGTGTAAGTATTCTGTACCCATGTTGCGAAGAAGCACTTGTGGAAACGGGGAGAAATTTTGAGTGATGGCTTTCACGGTCTGTTAAAGCATACTGATTCTATAAAAGGGGCACAGAAGGTTGCTTTATGTTTTTACTCAGATCATCTTGTAATCAAAATACTGAGTAAAACCAGATGTTTAAATTCATAATTTGTAATAGCAGTGAAAACAGCAAATGTTCCTGGAGATACATGCAAGTTATTTTTGTCAATATTATACCGCATATGAATAATTCATTACTGAACTACTGCTCTTATTTATAAATAAATAGCCATCTGCAGTACCATGCTTGATATTCCATAATCCTACAAATACTGACAGCAGTGAGAAATGTTTTGCATGTCACTAACTCAGCAGAACTATTTTCATGTTAAAAATACTGCTTCTAATTTAGAAAGTTTTTGGGGGCTGATCAAGAGCTTCTTCAGGTTTGTGTTCAACATATGTAGAATAAAAATAACATCGGTTGGTCATGTCTGTCAGGTGCCAATGATTGCTGTCACTTGTTCTACCCAAGAAACTGGAAAGATTGAGGAAATTTTCCATCTCTGGAAGTGTTAAAACAGCATATTTACATCTGCAGTCACTTCTGTTTTGATTTTCAGTCTCAGAGATATTACAGTTCTCTGAGGTTTTATGAAAATATTAGAGGGACATTTTAGTAAGGGAAATGATCAAAGTTTTACTGTGATTTTAAAAAAGTTCGAAGGAGTCAAGCAAAAGTGTCTTATGGCATGAGTGTTATAGAAGTACCTACTTATTTCACTTTTTTATTCGTAAGTTGATAGCAGTTAAGGTCAGATTGCTTTCTCATAAAATCAGATTCTAAAAATGCAAAGCTGATTTCCTTAAGATTTCTCAGCTTGGTCTTTCCATTGACTCCAGCTAGTCTGTAAGAGCCGAAGGAACAGGCCTTGGCGGGTGGGAGTCAGCACAAGTAGGTCTATGTAGCCGAGTCCTGGACTCTGGTTACCGGGCTAACTTCACTGACACTGCATGCTGCACACCTTGGGAAGAAAGGGTTAGAATGCTCTTGCAGCTGGTGTTGTTAGAGAGCCATTTGCTGCCGTGTCCAGTGCCTTGTATTATCTAGCTTGCAGGTAACCCGGCCATGCCTAGGTATTTAACCAAAATAAAAGGCAAAAATATCCTGGCCATCTGCCATGGAAAATGCTGCTTTGATTCCTGCTGCCACAGGAAAGTCCAGCAGTATTTCATAGATGAATATGGCCAGTTCTCAGTGAGAGAACCGATACCTTTGTTTGAGGTTGAAATGGCACAATTTCCCCATTTAAGTGAATTTTCTCTTTAAATATAGGTCACCTTGGTTAATTCTCTCTTGGACTTTTAATTCAACGGTACCCAGAAACTGGATCATGTGAGAGACTGTAGCAGCCGCTTGCAGAGGCTGAGCTTTACGGCTCTCTGCGCACGCGCGGCGTCGTGGCTGTTCTGTTGGGTGGGCTCACGGCAATGCAGGCTGTCAGCAACTCCACGGATTGCCATAAACTGCAGGCGAAGTGCAGGACTATTTCACGAGCACCACTACTGATTTTTGATCTTTGCCTCGGAAAGGGCAAATGCCTTCTAGGTTAACCTACTTTCTTTTGGTGGCAATTTTTTTAATCACCTGAGAGATTTGTGACACACTGTCATGGACTGTGCCATCAACCTGCACAGGTGAAACTATCCATGGGAAGTAGGTCTTGCTCTACCAGAACATGAGTGCTACCAATGATATCCCTCTGTATGAGCCCCGTTCCTGAGACTGACAGAGCTGTCACCTACAACTGCCTTCACATTTCCACCATATATTCACTGATTTAACTCTCCCTTTCTTTGGGAAGGCATGCTTCATTCTTTATCCAACAAGGGACTCGAGGACCTTCCCTAAATTAATGATGCTTTGTGAGAAATACTGCTGAAAGCACCCATAATGTGTTTGTTCAGAGGGACAAGAATTCAAAGGATAAAAAGGAACTTCTTTTTCTAGATGTTTTTTTTCGGTACTTATTGTAAAATGTACATTCACATTTTCAGGAACTGAGAGAAACCAGAAGGTTAGGGTACCATTTTGTGACTCGTGTATGGCATGCAGTGGCAACAGCTTTTGTATCTGTTGTTATGACCTGAGGCAAAATCTCTGTAGATAACATTTGTCTATAGGTAGAGTGAAGTATGATAACACATCTTAGTGAATAAACCATTAGAGAATGGTTTAACAGAACCTTTCTTTTTTCTATTTGCCAAGCCCTGTTCAACATAGCTTCTAAAAATGTTGAGAGAGACTTCTACTGAGAAATGAAAACTATTTAATAGGCTATGAGCTAAGTGACAGATTTGCCATCTTCACATGAACATACGTATCCTATTCTGTATAACAGAGCTGCCATTTATGCAAATAAGGTGAAGCAGCCTTTTACATGGGTTGAAGTTGCAGGACAGAGGCCTTGGAGTCATTTGTGAGTTCTTCTGCCTGAAAGCCTTAACATTTGAAATGAAGTCATTTGTGGGTGAAGTCCAAATATGAACCTGTTATTTGATCACTGTACTTCACCCACAAATGTGGTTCTGGTAAAGCAAGATGACAAAATATCCAAATAATGTGTGTATTTCAAAATGCCTTCATTTCTGTTTATGTATGTACAAAAAATATATTTGTGTAATGTGTAATAAGGATTTGAATAAATGCTTGAAAATGGATTTCTTAATATGCTCATTATGTTTCTGAGCCTGCTAATTCTTTAAGGAAATGAAGAAAAAATAATGAAATGATGTTACACAGGTACTTAATTTTTTTTATCTCTGATACTACTCTGGTAATTAATGTCTGGTTTATGCAAACTAGACGATATCTCTTACTGGACACATTACTGTCAAGAAAATATTACTTGCCTTAATTATCAGTAATGAAGCAGGAATAAGCTGCTCACTTAGATATAATATATCTAATGACCTTTTCAGCTAGAGGTTGTGATGAAAGGTATCAGTTTCACAAATTATGCCTCATTCAGTTTCTGGCCTTTGTCTAGATTAATGTTTTGAGGATGAGTTTTAAAGTCAGACATAAATTGTGTTTGGTGTTTAAAATTGATTTAGTGTCTTGCTTTTAGTACATCATTTTCTCTCTTATAAATTACACCAAGCCTCATTTTTATCTTCATGTTTCATTATGAAAGTCAATAGTTAAGTCTAGTCTTGTCTTATTAAGTACTGCTGTATATTTTGACAACGGTAACTGGCAGAGGAGAGCTTAAATGAGCATTGTAATATGGAGGTGTACCATGAATTTTAAAAAGCTTGTCATCAGTTATGTTTACTTTTAAAAACTTTTTGATCAAAATTTTACTTTCCTAGTTCTTAACATATAATCCAGTTTTAAAGACATCATTAACTGTCATTATTGTTAGTATTATTAGCAATGAAATAGGTAAAGTTAATCACTTATAGTTTTTTCCTCTATGTGGCCTATAACGTGATCATCTCCAAAGTATCTGATTAAATTGTGTAACTGTGCTAACTTGTGAGTATAGTGAATATTTTCTCTAGGAAATGTTTCTCCATGTCCTGAATGACTCAGGTCAAAGTGGACTTCCACTGATGTAGTGTACTTGGTGAGCCATTTGTGTCCATGACCTAGATGGGATTTGGATTTTTTTCGGCTGATTCAGCAGTGACGTCAAGAATGAATCTAACAGTCCATTTGCTCTGAAGGATGGCACAGTGCTGTGACTTCTAGTAAATTCCAAAATTTCAATGCACATCGTTACTTTTTACCAAATAAGCTCCATTTTGTTCTTCTTTCCTACTAATTCAGTAGAAATTAATTCATATTGTATTGCTTGCACATCCTGCACAGTTGGTTTCAGGCATTTGGATGTAATTTAGGAAAAAATACGTAGTAAAGGATCAGTTATATCTGTAGGGATTAAGAAAGGAAAACGGAGCATGGTCATACATTAAATCTATCTGATATGTGTTGCATTTGGTCTGTACTCAATATGTATGTCCATGGATCAATTCAAGCAGCAAAGATTAAGTTCATTAGTGGGACAGTTCAGAAGGTCATTAGTGCCCATTGCCAGCTTTCACTCACGTAGCCAGCCTTTCAGCTGATTCTAGTGTGCAATTGTGAGCTCTCATAAGTAACTGAGCACATCACAGTAGTTAGGATAGATGTGCTTTAGGTCTCAGCTCAGATGTGAAGCAGTTTTTCAGTATTCTGACATACAAGAGTTGAGGTGACAGACACCAGAGTGTAATGGCACTGCTCTTTTTAAATACTTAAGATTTCTCATTCCCTGGGAGGAGTTAAATTTTAGTCTTTGTGTTGGGGCAGCAACAGGATGTACCTTCCTCACATTAATGCTCTCAGACTGTACTGCTTTCAGCCTGATTCTGTGTCCTTAATACTACAAGGAAGTCAGAAAACATCAGCTTTTATCAAAACTCTTTTCATCTTGGCCTCACAGAAAAAAAATCCATCAGTAATACAGGTGATTGGTCAGATCCACAGTGTGATTTCCAACAAAATAAACCCCACAGATCTCAGGCTCAGCAGAGAGGAGGGCGGGGGGGCAAAGCAAATTACTCTTTAGAAAGCCTGGGAGAAATGTAACTCGTGTAACAGGAACTGATGAGCCAATCCCTACTCTGCTTATCTCCACCAAAGAAAAGATGAAGGCTGGTTGCAGAAGGAGGCAGCTCTTTTCTTGCTGTAAGTGCATTTTTAAGATACCTCATCCCGGACTGTGTGCAATTGCTTGCTATTTGGTCAAGATTCCACTGCTCTTCAGCATGGAGAAAAAACTATTTCCAAATTTCATAGTGTTGTTTCCAGAGTTTTGACAGACTGTTCGCCATCCTTCTTACAGGAAAGAGAACACGCTGAGCACGTAGCCAACGCATGCTCTGCTCTTTTTGCCTGGTGTAATAAGTGTGACTGGTTTTAAAACTGGCATCTTTAAAGTTTATTTTAAACTTTTTAAATAGTCTTGAAAAAAAAATAACATCTTACTCTTCAAAAATGTTTGGTTTGGTATGAGAACAACAAACTGTGTTTGATTTACAGTTGAGCTGCTTGGTACAGTGTTTTGTCAGACACAACCTTAATATAAAATACACAGAAAAACTTCAGTAGTAGAAATACCTCCATTTTGGACCATGACATTTTTTTGCCATGAAGTGAAGTAGTTAAATGTTAAGTGGGACCCTCAACATGTGATTTTTAGGAAGGCAGCAGCAATAATTGAAAAATAAATCATATTCTTCCTTGTCAAACGCCATTTTATTGTGTTAATAAACAATGAAGAGGGGAATGAAGTCAAAGCATAGCTACAAGTGTGTTATCAATAGTGTCTCAAAATGAGTTGGAGTCATTCATATGAACTAAAAAGAGCACTTAAATATATTCAAAACTAAAGCCAATTATTTAGAAGACTGTAAACAGAGTGGGAAGGAGCAGGGAGAGGGAAAGGGAGAGGACTTAGTGAGTGGAATAAATTGAAAAATTGCTGGGCATACTGGAGAAACTACAAAATGGTTTTAAGAAGTGGTAACTTAATTGTTAAGTAGTTATCTGTTTAGTGTGAGTATGGAAATAACAAACAAGTATAACAAATTGTTTGAAATAATGTAAAATGCCACTTCTCTCAGTTCTTTCCAGTGCTTCAGTAATTTCTACTTCATACAACTGTTTTTCCAACTTTGTACGTCAGCTGCTGTGTACTTTTACTCCCAGTCTCTTCTTAACTGTATCACTGCCAAAATGGACAGAAAGATAGGTAATACATTCAGTGATCATCACTTGAGGCAGGAGGCATGAACTTCCACAGCAAGAGAAAGTACATCTCCAGCGTGTTTGTGGATCTAAAAAACTTCCATATGTATAATCTCCTTCCCAGGCTCTACAGAGGATTCATATAATTATTCTTTTTTTTCCCCCCAAGATCTGTAAAACAAATATTTTGCTGTTAATATTTTCAGTTTCTTGTGCTAGAAGATACAAGGCTTTTAGTAGAATACAGCCATGAGTGAAAAGATGTATGAAGGTACTCTGAGCACTGCTGCAGACTAAAGGCTAACTAATCGATCATTATTTCGTGACAGGGAAAACAAAGTCCATTAGACTGAATCCCAAATCACTCCCTGGAAAATTCCACTTTCCTTTTGAGTTTTTGGTTAACTGAACAACAAACATTTTCCTGTTGATTAGTCCCAAATTCCTTGGTATCATTTATATATGTTGCCTGTAATGTCTCTGGTTAGAAACAGTCAAAATACATAGACCTACCGAGAGCATTCACACTGTGTCCTTTCCTTCAGCATGTACTGAAGGAAAATTGTACAAAATTGTTGTGGCTGTACCTGAAAGTCTTGAGTGGAAATGGCAATTAGACCTGTGTTGATTAACTGCATGGAAACTTGTCTGCCACCTTGGCCTCTTTGCTAGAGATAAATGCAAACTTCATGAAACTCTCTCTCTGAAAAACCATTTGCTGTGTGTCCTGGTTCACATGTCAGCTACAAGAGGTAGCTGCAGACCAGATCAGGGAAACACTGAAAACCTTCACTGTATTCAAAACTTTAAGTGCCCTATGCTGCTCTTGGAGTTACATGAGACAACTGTTTTAACTACTCCAGCTCCAGCAAAGTGGCTGGAGCGCAGGTTAAATAGCTGATGCCAATAACTAAATTAGATATTCTCAACAAAACCTGACTTAAAGATAAGAGTCACGCTGGTTCACTCTCAGCTGGCCTCAATCTACCCCCCTGCCTATGCACCCAGAATTAACCACAGGACTCCTGCTGATGTTAAAGTTAATTTAGATGTAAATCTAGATTAATCCCAGATTTAATCCCATGTTCAAAATGTTGCACATTACATACATTCTGCTTTTATAATACCAACTTGAGACCTAGGTCTACAATCATTCTCAAAAAAATTATTTGCAAGAGTGGTGGACTACGTGATAGCCCATAGAACTGTGTAAGTGAAAGATTCAGGCTTTTCCTGATGGTTAACTTTACAAGGCGTTGTTTTAGGTGTAACTTTTGTTTAACGTAAAGTGGAAACATTGGAGAAGTAATAGTAATAGGATGCACCACAAGGAAGAAAACATGAAAATTAATCATAACATCGCAATGAGACTGAACTTGAGGGAGTATAAAATAAATCGTATCATGAAATGCAGGAAATTTCATGATGACCTCACAATAGTAAGACAGTAAGATTTTGGAATATTGAATTTCACCAGATACCCTTATTAGATTTTAACTTATTTTTTTAATATAAAACAGTCTCTTAGAGACTCAGATCATTATGGATAAACCACAACGTTTGTTCTAAAGCAGCCATGGATTACTTTTCACTGTTTTTCAGCTTACAGACGTTTGTTGAGAGAATACCTACTTTGTCATAATTGTAATGTGACAGTGAAAACATATTTTAAGAAAATTTTCCTAATTGTTACAAAATTATTATGAAGTCATGCATTTTATTTTAATATTCTTTTATCATCTGAAATGGAAAGTAAGCCTCACATTAAGAAATAACCCTCAAGCCCCCAAAATAGAGATATTATTCAATCCGCTGAAGAATTGCAAATGCAATTAATTATAGTTGTGGTTTTTTTAAGTAGTGAAAGATCGTTAAAAAAATCTGTCTGTTGAAAAAGGTGAGAGTCTGTGTCCCAGTGAGTTACATATTTGTGTACTGATAATCTTTAAATTTACATTGGAAGCAATAAGTGATTTTTCCAGTTTTAAAACCTCTTATGTGGATGGACAAACCTGGAAAGGAGGTATGCCTAAATTTATTTTTTTTTAATTATAGCTTGGCATGCTTTTAATATAGCTTAACTTTTCTACTTGTTCGTATGCAGTAGGAACTCATACCTTGACCTCTAATACAAGCTGTCAACCACTGATGGGATCTGCAGTATCTTACCTCTGTGAGAAGTCTTCCTGTAGCCCCTCTTTTAGGAGAGTTTGAGTGCTGACCTGTTCCATTTAAATTCTTTAGAAATCAAGACTGAATGCAATGTAGAGGACCATCCTAACGAGTATCAAGTGTTTGGTGTTTTTGTTTTGTTTTGTTTTTTTGCATATACCCATTTGTCCTCCAAAAGGTCTGAAACCATTACTGTAGTAAAGAAGCCTCCTTCAGAATTTCCTTAAAATCAAGTTAATATTGACTGTAAAAAACATACTGATGAAGAGAGAGCTTTTGCTGTGGAGGTACTCACAGATGGATAGGCATGTGTAAAAGGAAAACAGACAAATCAGGCTGCAATACCAAAAACACTGCAATACAATTGAGAAGAAAAGAATTTTGTGAAGAAAGAAGGTAGGTGGAGAGCCGCTGTACCGTATTAATGTTTATATGCTTCCCTCAAATGAGTGTATTTGAAACAGTATTTCTCAACGGGGAAAGATACATTGAAGAAAAAAAAGTATGATAGTGAAATTTTGTGTTTTACAAATTTACTGGTATCATAACCATAGATAGAAACAAAAGATCTGCTTGTTTCTATACCTATGGAAGAAAGGCTGCCAGTGATGAATCACGAAATTGCAAAATACATGCAACATGAAATTTTAAAAGATGGTTAAATAAAGGGAACAGTTTCGATAAGGATTTCATTTCAGGAAAGGAATGACTGAGCTGTCATTGGCTGTATATTGAGTTTGATTTCAGGGTCCATGTAACATTGCTACGATATCATGTTTGTAAAAACAACGTAAGCTTAGCTTTAGGATGAAGTGGAATATAGTGTTATTTTTAGGAAAGGAATGATCCTCAAAAATTTAGATCAAATGACAGAAAACAATATATGATGTGCGTGGTACTAAGGTAGTGCAAACTAAGGTCTTTCAGTAAAAAATATGACCCATTAACCTGAAAGATATTGGATACAGTTTAGAACTATGCATGTAAAGCAGTTGCATGAAGGAAAATAGTAATCTAAATTATAACGAAAGATAAAGCTGATAATTTTGTCAGATAGCTTTCCAATTACATACCATGTGATATTATCTGTTTTGTTGTAAACTTGAAACAATAACAAATGTTGGGGAAAGAGTTTGGTTTCATTGCTTGTGGAAGGGGTGGTATTTCTCCACAGTTCAAAAAGGGAATCAAAAAGTTCTTCAAAGACCAGTTAGTCTGCTTTTAGTGCTTTACCTCTCAACATCTCTGAATTTAGTTAGGTTCCTCTTGGAAAAATTATTTGTGGGTTTTCAAGAATCTCTGTTCCTCTCTTAGCCATAAAGATCAATAAAAGCCAAACTTTTCAATATATCTTTGATATTTAACATGTTCCAGATTGTACAGGAGGATGAATAATTTTTGTTCTAATGTCCTTCACTTATTAAGCGTGTCTTTTCAATGCTTAGTGATGACGTCATGTGAATTTGATTTCTAATCACAGTGAAGCCACGAATACTGGTAGATATCTTGAATCAGTGAGTAAAAAAAAAATAATACTAGTCAAAAAAAAAAAAAAAAAGCAAAGTATGTATTGTTTGACCCTAAATGCCAGATTCTGAGGGACTAGATTTGAAAAAAAAACTAAGTGCAGGTCAGCAGAAGTTTGTTTTTACTGAAGAATGCACAGCAAATTTACCTATGCTGTTAATTGCCACAGATAGAGATGGACTTGGTGCATCTTTGCAGGAAAAGTGGGTCTTTGGATTGAACACTGTGTAGTATGCAGCAACAAAATGATCTTGCCCCAGAGACATTACCATTCTGAATAGACATAGAGATGAGAGATGTCTTACAAATGTGGCATCACAAAGTGGTAGTGAGAAAAAGTTTTCCAGAGTTAGTTTTTGCAGAACTAAAAACTAAATCAGGAGCTCCTCAGGCCTTGTCTAATTTCTTCATAGGAAGAAATAATGTCTTTAATTCTTGCTGCACTCTCACATTCTTAAAGTTCCCTAACAACAGTTGTATATTGCAAATCGATATCAAACCTCTTAGAATCATGGATGAGCCCAATAACTGATACCTAGTTTGAACTGGTAATCCATGATTTCATGAGTCAAAAGAATGCCTCTAAAAGCAGCAGTATATTCCTTGGCAGGACTCATCGTCTAGAAGTAGCATCTAAAACATTTTGATTTAGCCTCAATTAAGAGGCAGTGTACATATGAGCTACATGTGTACATGAGCTGTAAAATGGTCCTATTTAACTGATTTTTTCCTTACATATTGCACAAACAACATGTAGAAGTGTCTGTGGAACAGTTGTGTTATAGAAATATTCCCAAATACTTCTTCCCCCAATACTAGACTGCATTAGTTGAAACCTAAAATGAAAGTGTGCTTCACCAGTGCCATATTAATGATACCTTTCCGAGCACACATACTTAAAAATATAAGTTAGATAGGGTATTGGTTAAATATTTTAAATTAGTCTTTATAGTATCACTCTAGCAATGTCAAATACAATTTTTATTTTAAAAGATTTTGTTGGAATTTAGTCTTTGAAAATATTAATAACAGCTTACAGCAGGTAGGCTATAAAATAACACTGTATGCTGTCTATTTAGTTTCTGGTTGAAAAAGCACAGCAGTACTTTAGTTCATTACCTTTGAAAAAACAGTAACAAGATAATACAGCTGCCTCTGATTAAGATGTAAATTCTTTCTAATTAGAATGTAAATTCTTACATTTAAATGAAGACATCAATTGTCAGGATGCCATATGATATCTTATTCCACCTTGCCTGAATGAAGCCCTCACTGTTCATCTATGGCACTAAAATAGTTTTGCAATCCCTTTGTTCTCTGATTCTTGTAATATTCTCTCTTCATGTTCCCTTTACACATTGCTTTTGTTTGTTTTCCCCCTGCATCTGATATTGTTGTGTCTTGGGATTTTGCAGAAATTTGGAATGAAAATTGAGTTCAGTCAGTGCCAGTATTTGCTTGTGCCTCAATTACTTCTGCTGAATTTTCCTCAATGCAAATCAGGCAGGTTGCATAAAGTGGTGCATGTATTTGAAATAATTAATTTTCCGTAAAATGATGGATCAAGTCCAATCAACCTTCATGAAATCTAAATAAAAGAATAGAGAATTAGAAATTAATTAACATTTTGTGTTGCTAGTACTTTATTATGCAGTCTAAACTATAAATAATAAGTTGGGTTTTTGAGCATAACTTTTTATTATGAACTGTTGATGATAACCTTTGACATAATCATTTTGTTAAAATATATCAGTATAAGTATACTAACATAAATTAAATGCCACAAAAGGCATTGTAAATTAATAACGTATTTTAAAGAAGAAAATTACAATGTGTGAAGAGTTTAAGAACTGACCCATTAATTATTTTTGCATGTAAAACTCTTCTCAAAGTTAGGGCAATGTGCATCTACTAGTTGGTTTTAGAAGTGTTTAACTCTGTTGTTATATTAAATCAGATTGTAATGCTAACTCTTTTTAACTGAGAACATATCTTGGATTTTATTTTATTTTTTTTTCTTTTAGAAACTTGTTTCAAATCAAATACCTATCTAGGAAAAATTTACATACTTCTTACTGATAAATGCCTTCTGTTGCTACTTGAAATCATTCTTCTTTTCCCTGCTTACGAGTTGTATTAATTTTTAGTACATATTTTCTACAGTGTTTCAAACCAATAAGACTCTATGCGTATTAGATTTGGTCAGAGGTAATGGCATCATTTTTGGTAAAGTGATACAACTGTTGTCACAAATGACAAAAGAAAATTTGAGCTAACACATAGATGTAATCAATGAAGATGTTGTGTAAATACTATTCATAATACCTTTACATACAGAAAGGTATAATTATAAAATTGTTCGTAGTAATGCGACTTTATATGGTGACTGCAGTTAGACTAATATGCCTGTATGTACTTAATCACATAAATCTAAGTACATTTTCAAAGATTTACTTGGATTTACTTGAAATGTTAAACCTAATGATCAGGTAAAGTTGAGTGCAGTTTTAAAAAGCTGAAAAACATTCTTGTAACAGTAGTTAGTTACACTGGCCTTAGCATCATTGATAGTATAAGGGTGCTTGCCATAGTATCTTTCACTAAGAGTATTGCACTATTTGTCCCAAACTGAATCGTAGCAGGTGTTGCTTTAGTAGCAAACACAAAGACTGAGCTTGTGTGTTAGGAGAGTCAAAAAGGAGTCTCTAATGTTGGGGCTTTTTTAGGTTGTCACAAGCAGAAAAGCACAATGTATTAGAAAAGTGTGACTTACTGAATACAAATATTTTGTTTACTTTTCTCCTTTTACCCTTCAATATAATATATTCCTATATGAGATAGTTTTAATATGCTTAGAAGAATCTCATCAAAATATAAAATTAAATGCAATCTTTCAAATCTCTTTTACTCAGGAACTATAAAGATGCTCTAACTTTTAGGTCTTTTAAGAAATACACCATTTCTTATTTTGCAATTCTCAGAAACAGCACAAAAAACGCAAATGACACAAAAAATTATTCCTGTGAGACCACCAGTCATTTAAGTGGTTAATCGAGTTTACACACAAGTGCTGTTGTTTTGCTGAGCAACTAAACTGTGCATTAAATAATATGTAGGATGAAGCCATATTATTTTTATATAGAAATTATACAGTTCACAAGAGCTAGGACATCTGAAGCCTGACGATCTCTAGTACACAAGTAATCAATGTGGGTATCTCAAGTGATTCTGACAGTTTTTACAGAAAAGATATTGAAACTATACTTTCAGATATATATACTTTATACTTCCAGATTTCCTTTAACCACCTGATCTAAAATGTCTAACGTGTACCCAGTTCCTCTGGTGTTATGTTTTGGAATCCACAATAAGGTGATGGAGGTTTACCTCCTTATCTGCAACGTAGCGATTTGACCTGTGTCTCTTCCTCCCTGAATTTGTATTTGCTGCCTTTATTGTCTTTTACATCATTCTGCATTTCATTTCAATATCTGTCTCTAGCAAAACAAAATGTTGTCTCAGATACACAGTCCGTTCTATTCATTAGCTCGACCAATGTGACGTTCATTGTGGACATTGTGTGTGAATTACATCTCTACAGCTTTCCTTGTAATCCAAATCTGTATTGGTTCTTTTTCTGTAAAAGGAATCCCAGACTCTCCTGTTTCCTCAGGAGTCTACTGCTGTGTCAACAGGACTTTTTAAAGTGTAAGCTTAATACATTTGCTTAATAAGCAATCTTATTTATATCCTGCCATTAACTAATTTCGTTTTCACCTTCAGTAAGTTCTAGCATTGATGTACCTTTTGTGGCTAGCCTATACTCAGTGTTACATTTTCTGCTGCATTGTAGCTCAGCTGTAATTACAGTCTTCACTGAATACCTCAGTAGGATGTGTCAGCAGAGAAGGTGGATTTCATTCTGAGTTACAGCAGGCTCATCTCTCTCTAGCAGCATCTCTTATGGACATATCTTTCTCAGTTCTGTCAAAAATTTTCATCAGCTCCTATCTTGTCCTGCTTTGGACATGTTCTCTTCATGTGACATTTGTATGGTTCTCTGCACTGGGAGGACACCACACTGTAACAGCGTGTATCTCAGTTTGGTGTGGTCTGCTTGCCAAGGGAAAGGGCCTCGTCTTTTTTCTCCTTTTTACTTACTATTTTTTAATATGTTACATCACTGGGGGCCTATGCTTGCATCTTGAGGGCTCTTCTCCAAAGACATAACTATCTTATACATGACTCAGCATCATCAAGATCACCTTATTCACGTTTCAATATGAAATGAAATGCTATGTGTCTACAAAAGTACTCTAAGCTATTTCAACTACATCTGTAAATCAGAATTTCTTAGTAACAAAAGATTTGTTTTGCCTCCCGGTGTTATTCCATCACTACATAAATTGATAAGAAAAATTTGTAGAGCGCAAGTGTCATTGCAATCCATTTTTAGAACACTTTAGCTAACCTTTGGGTTGAATATCAGTCTACTTTCCTTTTTACAAATGAATTGATAGGTTTGAAGGGGTTGCTCTGAATTTTGAAATATTTAAATACTTCACAAAACAATTTTACTTGTCTCCACCAAGTAACTGCAAGGCAAACTGCCAGAGTTTATTGTAGCAATCATTTGTCTCTACATTTGGTGAGGAAACAAAGACGTTCTGCCATATTAATGGGGAAACATCTGCCCTTCAAAAGAGAGAAGTCTGATTAAATAAAAGAGAATAACTTATACTGTCAGTATGAGAAAGAGTGTGGAATAATTAGTGAGAAATTATAGGTCAGGTGTAGGGTTCCTGTGACATTTTGGGTCTCTTTTATTAATCCTGCCAGTTTTTGCCAAAATGTAGGCATAGATTAGAACTTAAGTTTAAACTCTCACTTTAGCTAGAACTGTCAAGGACGTCTGAAAGATTGAAAACTAAGTGATGAAAAAAATCACACACTGTGATCTTTGTAGCAAGATTCCCATCACAAAATGATGAGTACCTTTTCTTCCTCCATAGCCGCAAGAAGAAAACCTTTTCCCTCGCATCCTGTATTACGCAAGATGAAATGAATTAAATTCATGTTTGTGATAGTTGTGTTACCCATTTTACTTCTAAGTGGAGAGGTGATGGAAATAGAAACAAATATTTTCAGCAGTTTTTGGTAGAGTAGGTGAAAGGCAGGGCTGAGTGTATGAATAAGTACGTAAAAACAGTTAAGATACTTATTTTGGACTTACGTAGCCTTGTTTTGCCTAATAGGAACATTCGGTTTCACTTTTGCATATATTATGCCCAGAATATGTTGACCAAAAGCCATCTTCTGAATAAATTTGCTTAAATTACTAATACATGGACTAACATATTTTAAAATTAGGTTTAAAATTATGCAGAGTAGAGGTGACACTGAAACACAGTTCATGTGTCTATAAATTTAATTTTCTTTCTAATTTTTTAAAAGTTGAGGAATAGCTTCAGAACTGTGTATAATAATGATTGGTATTAAGTACTGAAACTTTTTATAAATAGACAGAGCCTATGGGTTGTTTTTCTTTTTTACATTTTACATTTTAATGCAGCTTTTACCAAGTGTGATGATCCATCACTAACTTTCCCACTACCATCAACCAGACTGAGCCCATCAGCCTGCATTATTACTATAGTAAAGTTGATGCCGTAGGATTGTAAAATAGGGATTTTTCTCACTGAATACTGACCTATGTGCAAATAACATGTGGCCTGATTTTAAAGAAAGGTGGTTTCCTACAACTCCTTCCTTCTCCCAGTCATTTGGGGTTATCAATTGGCTTCTTGTCAGAAGCGGATGCCAGTCTTCTTGCTCAAGTGAGTTGCTGATGCATCATAACTCTTCCTTCGACATGGATTTCCCCTTATGCTTCTACTTTATGATATATGAGACTTTAAGTGTTTCTTGGGTGTTAGATGTATTCACACCCAATTTCACTGTTCCATATTTAAAATTCTAATCCATTCTACTGCTCTACCTGATAAACCTTTCTTCATTCAAAAGACTTCTCACAACTGTTTCTGTCTTTGACATACAGAAATGGAATGATAAAATGACTGAAAAGCAATCTGGGCAATTTTACTTCAGCAATTTTCATTGGTGCATTGTATAGATTGGGACTGCATTTGTTATATTTGTAATCCTTCATTGCATTATTGGTATTTGACATAAATATGTTTTCTCTAACTTTACAAAGCTTGCATAAGCATGTAAAATAAATCAATAAAAACTTGACAAAAACCTAATGTAACATTATATCTAAATACGTAATTTCTGGCCCAATACTACATATACAATTATTTTAGACATTTTTGGTTTGTCTATACTACCCATGAAATTGAAAGAAGACTTCCTAGTCTTTCATTTCTGTGGCAGCCTGACATTTTTTAGATTGCTTTATTTGAATTGTTCTACTGGGGTTCTCCACTGCTGCAACCAGTCCGGCACTATTTGGCCATAATTTTACACGGAAAAAAAAAAAAAACAGATATGTAAAACATCTTTCTAGTAGTTCAGAGATCAGTCAGAACAGAATTAGTCAAACAGTTTTTCCACAATGATGTGATATAAATTCAGATAAGTATGAGCACCTATGTCCCTGTCAATGTGCATGCTAAGGAGATAATCAGTTGCCCAACAGCATCAGTGTCCCGTTGTATGTGCAACACCATATATATATGTACACTGCTCAAGGAGCTTAGATAGGGTTAAGTATATATTTAAAATAAAATAAAATTTCTTTTTCATAAATGCTTTGTGTTTTGATCCTGAATGAGATACAAATAGGAATGATTGTGCAGATATATAGTCAGATTTTAAAAGCTGATAAAATGCTTCATGCATATTACCATATAATACAGAAATCTTTAGGAAACTCTGTGATGACCCACCTATACATGCTGAATTACTGATCTGCAGTCATTTTGCTGTTCCATAATAATTTGCTGCCGTAGCAACCTCATAGTTCTGTGGAATAGCATCCTCACAGGTTTAAGTCAAGAACATATACTCAGTTACAAATCAATGAAAATAATTTAATAAAAAGATTGTAGAAGTAAAGTTCATCCATTTTTATTCACTTAGAGGTTGTATTTACTGACTGTTACAGTACTAAAATTATGTGTTGTTAAGTTGCATGTTTTGCACAGTAGCTCCCTTTGTTCTTGGTATTTACTTAGCATATAGAGAGCATTAATTATGGTCCATAAGCCCAGCTGAGAGCATCCCACTACGCAGGAAGAGGGAGATCCCATTTTTGGAGCTGAGGAACAGTAATCTGAGAAGTGCTGAAAGATGCCTTTTCAGCATATAGATTAAATATTGTTCTCTCACCTTCCCACATGCGTTAAATTTCAGTTGTCAGTTTATTACCTTGCTGTGGATGTCTGATAGAGTAGAAGTCAATGATTGTTCTTGAAAATGAAGCTTTTTCCATTCATGAGAGCTATTTGCTCTCAAAGAATTGAGATTGGTGGTCATCTGAGCCATAATATGGATCCAGAATATTTTTCATAGATGCTGTAGACAGTGTGCATGAATCTATGTTTTGTCTGCTTCTAGATTACTTGATTTATCTGAAATCAGCATCTAATGTGAAATGTACTCTTCTATTTTAGATAAGATTTCTTTCACTGTCTTGTGGAAGAAACCTGAGAAGGAGGAGGTGAGATACTTTAAGTCAGTTTTCTGAAACTGATTTATATGTACAAACTGTACAGAATTTCCAAGTATTTCACGTCCCACTTTTAGCCATCTTAAAGGAACTGGCAGCATTTGCAAGGATTCACTGGCTCTTAGATGCAATGAAATAGGATGGCTCCTTCAGATTGACACTTTCTAATATCTTCATCAGAAAAGTTGAATGGTGATGTCGTATGAACATTAGGTCATTTTACTAAACATTCTTACAGATTCTAATTAACAGCTGAATTTAATTTTTTTACATAATTCACAGTATGTGCTACCAATGAAGATGCTCAAAGTAAACAGTAAACGTTAATCTATGGATACTGAATATTTTATTCAAATGTGCAGTATTTGAAAATGCATTATGAAATTGGCTTTTTCTTCTAGGAGCACATAGGTGTCCCTCTTAGTTTAAGCATTACAGCATATCAAAATAAAGACCAAACCATACTCTTGTCAAATGCTTAATGAAATCTTTAAGCTCTAACTCTAACTGATCAAGCTCTAAATTGACAATGTCAGTAGTGAGCAGAATTATCACAACCCAGTTTGGAAATTACCTTGTCACTAACTGAGAGTCAAAATATAATTGTAGAATTCTTAAAAAAAAATGTATTCATTTCTACTTTGAATCTGTTAGGCTAAGGAAAAGCAGATACCAATTTTTCTCATTCTTGTCTGGTTTGCCTCCGTTTTTATATGAATTATTCCTTTCCTTTACTTAAAATTGAGGATATTTCAGACAAACTATGCTCGTAACAAAGAAAACTTTTCACTTTCTATGCATCGTATGACTTGAGCAGGTCTCTAGAAGTACAAAATTACAAAATTACAAAATAATACCAATAAAATTACGTAATCTTTCACTTGCATGGGTGTATGGTACAGACGACTGGGTGTTCCCTTCTGCATCTCATCTTTCTTCCTGCTTATCACTTCTACTGTGCACACACTTAGCATTGCTCTCAGGTTATTCATACCAAACCTATTTAGATGATCTTTCCCACACATCCAATATTTCAATGAGATACCTCAGTTTTCATTCTGTTAAAATAAAGTCAGCAGGAAAATTCTCAGTGGTTGCTACGCTGGCTGTGTCAAAATAGTTGTGATCTTGTCGACACTATTAATAATTTTCTACGAGCACTAGGCGGTAATAAAAATAATTAAACCATTTTTAAAATAACCATAGTGGAGATTGAAGAAGAAATGGCAAATGGCACATCTGCTAGAGGAACAGCAGTCTCAGAGTGGGAGTTATCATGCCCACACATAGTGCTGCTGATCCTACTTCATCCCACTTACCACTGTATTTTCATTATAAGCTTGGATTCTGTTTCCCTCTTTATTACAAGGATGTTACAGTTCTTTATTCTTCACTGACAGCTGGCAACAGGTAATGCTGGCTGTTATTTTGTTCACCCTAGACAAGCACATTCATTTCCAAATATAACCATGTTTTGTTTGCTGTATTTTGTTCTTGGTGTGGTTGAATGCCATCCTTGGAAAGATGTGCATTGAGTTAGTATTGAATAAGTGGCTTGCCTTCGGCATTCATGAGTAAATTCTGTAGTTTTTGTTTCAAGGCTTTGACATGTCATCAAGTGTAAATCTATTCTAATGCCAAAATCCCTCTTGATGTCTGATGCCAATCAGTAGCTTTTCATCTTGAAAAAGGTAGTGAATAATTTGCCCTGTGGATATTACACAGATACCATATATGGTAAGAAACAAAGAGGGGAATCCCATACCCATTTTTTAAATTCAAATAATCATGTTAAACCAGTTTGCTTTCCTAAATGCCATTGGTAGTCTGGTACATTTTCTCGCTTTCAAGTGAATATTGAATACTTGTCTAATTTGCATATTTTCGATGTGTGGAAACAATATACTCTTTCTGCTGCAGTATTTTATTTCATGAGCAGTAGCCAACGTGCTGAAATATGTGAATTTTATTACATTTGTTATTTTAATAGGAAGCTTGAATCTTTTACCTCCTTCAGCTTCATTAGCTTTTTTTTGAAGAAAAAATAAATAAAAGGCATTTGCTGTGTAGGAAGGTCAACATTTGCTTTGTGAACGCAGTTTGCACCCATGATTTTGAATTTCAATGAACTGTAAGCCCTAAGAGTGTTGAATTAAAGGCATAAAACACTGTAGTTCACTCAAGAGCTCAAAAGTATGTAATTTCTTTCCTTATAAAGGAGGCCTTCTGAAAACCTAATGAACGTGTTTATATAGTTGAATGGCACTCATATAGTTGGTACTCTGAAGAAAGAAGCAAGCAGAGCTTTGTATTTAACTCCTTTTCAGTCTGAAATATTACAGGATTTCAGGGTGCTCCGGGACTGTTGTGATTACCTAATCTGACCTCCTGTGTAATGCAGGTCATGGTATTTTACACAGTAATTCCTGCATCAGGGCAGATAAATTCTTCAGCTACAGTGGAAGTTTTGTTCTGAGTGTGATTAGTTTAAACTACCACCTTATCTTAAATCCCATATCAGTAATGCTATTAATACCAATCCTATAGGATGTTTTCCGTGTAACTTGCCGTAATGTGTAGCCTTTCACCCAAAATTACTCAAAACAGCTTGCATGCTTCAATTAAACTTCAAGATATTAGTATTTAAAAATGACAAGTCATGTATATCATTTCCTAAGTAATCAGGAACAGAATTTAAACTCATAATCTTTTGGTTTAGCTAAATAATCCTAAAACATTACTTAGCTGATTCACTAACCAGTGGTGATTTTAGGCTGAAAAATCTAACTGTAATTCCAGTGAACCCAAATCTATATTTAAAGGTATTTGCTTCTTGAATATTGAGGTTCAAATTCTCATTCTAAAATCTTCAAGAGTGCTGCATTACATACCACATGCATGTATGGTCTGCCTTCTTACATAAGAGATCCCAAACAACTTAGTTTATATAGGAACTCATCCATATATCATTTAATTGCAGCATTCGTTAAGGAATGAAATGCAATAGCTGCCCAAGCCTTGAAAATAACAATTTGCTTTGGAAAAATATAAAAATTATTCTGTCCAAGTAAAATATCTGTTAGCATTAAAGTAGGCAAAGATTCATTAATTATCATGGGTAGGATTTTGCTAGATCAAGGTTAATAGCTGACCCCTTCAGTAATGGACTCTCTAATAGTCCTTGACAGTTGAACTCTAAATCTTGTATCTCATCTAAAAGATCCAACAGCAGGACTGATAATCTGATATCTATCTATGAAAAAGTAAGTAGCCAAGTAACAATACACCATTCTCTGTTCACTTTTCTTCCATGTGATAAATTGCTCACCTGCTTGCAGTTGATGTCAAGCCAGCGCTTGTTACAGTTTTATTCATTCACTGATGTCCAAATAGACAAATTCAAATGTATTTAGCAGTGGGGCAATGTCTGTAGCATAAATGAAAAATACTACATTCTAAATCCAGTCTCATCAGCAATGATTCAGTGCTACTTTTATAGGAAGCAGTATGCCGTATCTCTTTTCACTGAAATATTTTGTTATGATGCTATTTTTGACATTTATAATAAAAGAACTTTTATAATATAATGGTATAATCAAGTAGAGACCAAGGAACCACAGGGACCCGTAGGTATACAACTACAGTGAGCAGATATTCTTTACTCTATCCAAACAGACACCTGGCAGACAATAAACATGTAACAGGCAAGTAAAACAAATAAAGAAATTGACACCACCAAATGTCATATTACTGGATTATTCCACTGTTTTTATCTGAGGGAGAGGAACTTAGAGGGTAAGCTAAATTAAGAAAAAGGCAGCACTGAGCCCAAACAGATGCTGACAATAGGCTAACAGAGCATAGAACATAGATGTTATGTGGGGCAGGGGGTTAGAAAGGGAGAAGGTTGGAACAAACTGTGCAAAGCGGAGGAATACTGCCCAAGAGGGTCGGAGCTTTTCAGAATGTCTGAATCTCCCTACTTCCACTGCTTCTGCATCTTCTCCTGCAGTTTTGAGGTCTAGCTAGGTCTGGGTAGCTTCCTCTTTTGTTTTTCCTCTCCAAACAAAATGTCCAACTATAGAAGAGGAAAATGGCTTGTCACTGGTGGGTCATTGTGCTGCAGAATATACATAGGCTGGGAAAAAGTCTCTGGATGGGCTGCTTCTGCTGAAATCCAGACTACTAATTTCTGGGAAAATCTTTATTCTTTTTTTTTCCCCCCTGTGAAGGGCTTTGCAGCTCTAGTTAGGAAGCATTGAGTCATTTTTGCTTGCCTTGCAGTCACTGAAGATCTAAATACACCAAAGAACTCAGTTTGGACTCTGTACCTCATCAGTATGTATTTCATTGCTACTAAAAGTAAAATAGAGGAATATCATCTCCACTGTGGATTGGACTTGTTAGCCTGGTTTGCCTTGTATGACATAATTTATTCACTGCTGTATTAAAAATACACTTAGATCTATGATCAGAGCTGTTCCTAACTTTCCATTCTTCTGGCAAGCTACTGAAAGTGTAACAGCAAGGCAAATCTGGCATTTGCCAAATTCCTTTGATTCATTTTAGTCCTTTCATTCATGTAAGTCAAGGATCTGCTCTTAGTGACGTGTTAATGTGGGTTTTCCTTTTAGCTGGGTAAATTTTCCATACCATTTTCTTTCTGATAGAAAGTTATCTGTAATAGAAATGTTCAGCTGCTCTTCCTTTGTAGCTTACTTTCAGTGGGGATCTTTGTTTTTAACAAATTCTGTTTTAAAAGCACATTGAGCGGCAGAAGGCTACCTCAATGGAGATAAACCGTGTGACAGGTGACCTAAGGCTTCTACACGACAGAACTCAAGCACGTAGCAGCAGTTAAAATGCTGAATGATCTTATCTTTAGCACCCTTCTGTGCAATGGGAAGAACTTTTCATTTCACAAAAAGAAACAAAGAATATTTTGCCAAAAAATAAGATAAGTTAGGCTGGACAGAAGTTTGGGTTTCTGTGGCTAGCTTTCTTCCAGTCTCTCACTGGTGATACAAGAGATCTTAGTACTGGAAAAAAAATGTGTTTTCTCAGTTGTGAAATCATTTGTAGAATAGGTAGATTGGAGAAACAAATAGATTGGAGAAAAATGGAAATACGTCTTGAAAAATCTACAGGATGATAATGACAGGGCTCAACAGGAAAATAGATTACTTAAATCAAGGTACCTGGTGATGAATTAGAGTGAAGGAAAAGAGATATCCAGGTGTGATCATTTTGGGAGTGAAAAGGTAGATTACATAGATCTAGAGTTATTATAAGAGCAAACTATTACATTTCCTTGGGCTGGAAGGTTTTTGTGACTATTTTACCTATTTAGTTAAAATATATATTAATCTTCCAAATCCAGGCATCATGTAAAATAATTCAGTAAATAAGTTAACTAATTACTTATTTTTTAACTTACTTTTAACATTTGATCATCAAATAGACCTCTGTTCTTTAGTACAAAGGTCACATTTAAGTTATGCTTTACCACTTACAATCAAGCTTGGCTTCACCAAAGGCCTCACCTTGCATTGCTAAGTGACTACGATGAAGCTGCATTCAATGACACTGAGCATGGACATAATCTGAAATCTGGATGTAAATGTTTTGTTTGGATTCTTTAGTTTTCCGCGGTACCGTGGCAGGAGAAGGACATACACTATGAAAGCCTGTGGTCTCCAGGAACACTGCTCTGCTGTTGAAAACAATTATAGGGAATGGTTGCTGGGCAATCAGCCATCAAGTAAACTAAGGTGCCTAGGCTTACCCATACTTATCTTGATTAATGATTTAGCTAGTCATAAAATACACTATATTTGTAATTGAAATAGAATACTTAATGTTCTTCAGCAGAAATAAAAAACATGTCTCATCCATAAAAGCCAACATTTGCTTCTGGTTAACATAGGCTATAATTAATAATATAAATAAAATTAAATTGGTATAATTCTGTAGTATGTTTTAATGGCAAAACCTTTTACATTTACAATGACAAGTAATACAGAAAACACAGAATTCGTCATCATTTTCGGTTCAACTGACACTTTATGAATATTTTTTTATATAAAAAAAAAAAGATATCTACTTGCTTCTCAATTGTTTGGTTTTGGCAATAGCAATTTCTGATCCAACATTGAATGTCATTCACAGAAGGCTTTCCAAGTTGTATAGCACATGGATTAAGATCTGAGAGTCAAACACTATTCAGAAAAGCCAAACTGTAATGTTATACAAAATATTTATCAAATTTCTTTTCTTCTTTGATTTAGTTACAAAGCATCTTGTTCTTGATAGGGAAATATCAAAATAAATAGTAGTATATTAGTATACCAAGGTATTCCATTGGAACAAATGCAAAAGTCATGGTCAAAATCGTCTTTACTAAGTTCTATAAATATATATTTAAGGATAAAAAAAAATGATAACTACATATATGAGACACAAATTGCCTTCAAAGTGTCCATGTAAATTTTCCAACAAAAATATGAAAGTGACATTCATTCACAATGTCAGAAGAATATTATTTTTATGCTTTGGCTCTACTGGCTTAACACATGCACTAACTTCTTTATGATTTGTTCTTTCTCGGGGCTATTTTCAGCATAGTCTTTTTATGGGGCTATATTATGTATAAAAATACAGTTTTCTTGACATAAAACGTATGCTCATAGGACAATAAAAATGCTTCCTCTTTTGTGTGCCCAGGACCACTAATAATGTCTAAGTTATTAAAAGACAAAACATTTTATTTCCATTGTGGTGAAAAAGTTTCGAAGTTACCTTCTGCAAATTGTCCTCTCTTAGAGAACCAGAACTGTGGTTAGCTGATATTAGCTGAACTTAGCTAGCTTAGGTGAATCGCCGTTGCAAGTGTGCTTCACCTACATAAAGCAAAGATGAGTGTATATATGTCTGCACATATTATATACATTTGCTGTACATATCCACTCTTTTTATAATGTTCAGGGAAAAAAAGATTAACTACATTAGATCTTTCAATTTCAATTCTCACTTATGAGAATTTGCTGTTTGTTTATCCACTTCCTAAAAACGTCAGAAGTTTTGCAAACACATTTTAAGACAAAGTCTTTCTTGTGAAATAATTACAACTGAAGTGGATGATATGGCAAAGAAGAATAAGAAAGTGGGAATTGCCAAAAAGTAGGCGACGGTTTCAGTATATATTTTATAAAAGTTTAGTTTTTGTTTTGCACAGTACTATATTATCTATCATAAATAGGTTAAAATCCTTAATGATTAATTCATTCTATCCTATACAGAGCAAAGACATTTACTGAACATCATAAAAAACAATTTATTTCATTTATTAAGTACATAGCAAGCTTTAGAACAGGTAGTAGTAGGACTCCCTAGCAGTCAGACAGGTAGTAATAGCATTCAGGTTAAAGATCAGATCTGTTTTGTCACAAGTGAAGTTCCATCTTTCATTTTCCATTGTATAACACTGCGGGCCAGAAGAAATGAACATTTTAGTATTGCAGTTTCCCCATAATTTCGTACAAAGATTTTTTCATTTGAAATGCATGGAAGAAAATCTATTACCAGCTTAGGAATCAAATCCTTCGTATTGCTTAAGATTTTCATTTTTCCCCATTATTATCCAAAAGAGTTGGCCAAGATCTTTCCATCTTAAAGAAAAAGTTAGTGATTAAGTCAGGAGTTTTTTAGTAAGTTTGTTTAGTGTTGTTGATCAGGGAAAAAAAAAAATAAAGTGTTCTTTACAAAAAAAAAAAAAAGTGCTTTTGGTTTGCATCAAAGGAACACCTCAATTCTTTTCTGTTTTTACCTCCTAACAGAGGCTCCACATCAAGACCACTCATATACCCAAGTACTTACACTGAAAAAGGGAATGTTGTTTAATGACCATTTAGTGAATACTTCATTCGATAAACATGATGTAAGAAACAGACAACAAGAGCTCTGGTGAGCTATGTAGTTAAGGACTGTGAACTTATCTTCAAGAAACTGCAGAGAAATCAAATTTAATCATCTTTAGCATTTAAGTCAGTGATGCAGCTGCAGGACCTGTTTCATCCTGTCCTCATGAGTCTTCCGTTCCCTTTTTTGCAGGGGATCATTTTCATTAAAGGTTTTTAATCTAGTCAATGTCTATTTTTAAGTGATTAATATATATTAAAAATGGTAGAAATGTAAAGGAGCAGCAGGTATAGTAGTCACTGATTTATAGTAAGAGTGACATGCGTGTTTACTGTACTTTGTTTCCTTTGATTTCTTGCGCCTTCTGTATGAGTGTAGTTTGGGGATGGAAAGTTTAACCAAAGTATAGCATCAGCTACTTGAAAAGAATGAAATCTGTAATATATTACTGGGAGGGATGAGGGTGTTGACGAGCTGGACAATAATTTCACGGGTTTTTTTGGAAACACTTTATTTCATAACGTATTCTCTATCAGTTGTGTTATTTTTAACATACTGGAGGAAAAAGGAAAGATATTGGCCCACATTAAACATGTGAAAACTTTTTCAGGCTAGAAGCTCCAGCATTTTGCAGTGCATGCCCTACTTAGCAATGTCTCGCAGTGTATGTGATAAGATTGTTTTAGGCTCTTCATGACTCACTACTCACTTTTTCAAAGCTTTGGATATTTACATTATATCAAGATGGATGAAAAGTCCGACATAATTAGTTCTGTTTACTTTCATTAATAGTTTTACCCATATGCTAAGTGAAAAGTTCTATTTACTTTATTAATAATTTCACCTATATACTAAGTGAAAGTATTTTTCCTTAGGTGACATAGCTAGAGCAAAAGATTTCCCTTTTTATTTCCAGTTTGTTTAACTTCTACTAAAGATATTCTGTTTCCAGCAATTACTCAATCTCATATTTTTTGAGTTCATAGTGAGAAAGTACTGTGTAATACTGGAGTTCTTAGGCTGACTGGAATAACTTATTTCACTGAAAATAGTGAATTGGTATTTCTTACTTGGGTTCAGGTATTCAGCAGCAGTTGTGGAGCTGCTGAGGTTATAAGGAAGTTCAGGGATGGAGTGCAAAGCAGAAAGATAGGTCACGAACTGGATTCCTGTCTGATCTGACGTTTAGTCAAAGTTAACTTTTTTTAACCCGATATTCTCTATGACACCTGGCAGATTTTTGGCAACTACCTAACCTTTCTGAGGCTACAGCAGTGTAGCAGTAACAGTGCAGGAACAATTCTTTCACAAGAAGGATCTTCTAACAAACTCAAATAAAATAAACAAGCTGTTAGGTTCAATAAAACTGAGCTTGATGACAAAATCAGGTGCTCAGTTCCTACGTGGTAGTGGTGAAAATATTCTTCTCGTTTGTTTTTATTATAGCTGAGTTGATATGGTCTTGAATGAAGTTTAATCCTTCCAGCAAAGGTGTTTTGCTAGTATACTTTTGGGCATAAGGTGTATTTTCCCAGAGTACAAGCTACATCTAGCTTGTAATAATATATGGATTCATAGAATTTACTTAACTGCCTTTAAAATAAAAGAATTAAGGCTTGGCATTTCCCAACCAGCTTTCAGAAGTGCAAAGAGAATACAAATATGTGCTGTAAGTCTCAGACAGTTTGGCTGAGTTAAAATGTGCATGCTCGTTGGGTTACATAGACCTTTCAAAGTTTAGATTTGCTAATAAAGTAGGAAATGAGCACATCATCCAAAATACGGCATGCACTATAATCGTGCTGTGGTTAGTTCACATTAACTTTCAATTAGACAAGAATGTGACAGGAGCGTTTAATTAGTCAATAAATATCTGTCGCTGGAATTTGACAACCTGGAAAGCAGTCTGCCTTGGCGTTTTGTATCCAGCACAAGTTCTGTCAGGCAGTGCGTGTCATTAGATGTTGTGCAAGACCTCGCCTTAGACTGGAATACCTCAGAGCAAGTGGTTTTAACTTTGATTCTCGTTCTGCTGTTAATGATACGTTGACAAGAAGGGTGGAATTTTTCAATAAGAAAAAATAAAATTTTAAATGTCTTAAATAACAAGCAGTCTGTGTTGCTGATGTCATGTTATGTAACACACTGAACTCTCTTTTCCCCCTACATATAATGTGTGATACAGTTAGGACTTAATCACTCAAAGTAGAAAGTAATAATTAAGAGTGGGTAAAGA
This sequence comes from Penelope pileata, assembly GCA_013396635.1. Classification (NCBI taxonomy): domain Eukaryota; kingdom Metazoa; phylum Chordata; class Aves; order Galliformes; family Cracidae; genus Penelope; species Penelope pileata. The sequence goes on from WBMW01005324.1 coordinate 258,296, forward strand.
TGTGTTTCTTAGAAATAATGTGATTAAAATCCAGCTTTTATAACCCAACGGCATCAAAAAGATTTTCATTCATTTTCCATATTTTTTTTATAAAAAACAACTGCTTGAAACTATACTGCATTAATTCGGATAGCATTTTCCTTCTGAAAAAATATTAGTGCCTACATATGTTCCATCCTGCGTGTAGATAATTACAGTTATATGGAATAAAGTTGGAAGCACACAACCTCTTCAGAAGTAAGGATTTTAATAGTAGATCTTGATTCTTAAATCTGTGCTTTCTCAGTTCCTGAGTAGTGGGAACTCCCCTAGGTAAAATTTTAAAAAATAAGCATTGACTGTAACTGTCTTTTCCTTTTTTGTTTGTATTTGCTGAAGAGCTGCCCTGGTATCTGTTTAAAGACACATGCTGTAACAGTCATATTTAATGTTGAAATATATTGTCACTGTGCTTTGCAGTTTTTCAGTGATAAGTTATAGCGGTGGCTTTGCTTTTTGTTTGTGTTTTTTTACATGAGTGGAGATGTCTTCACCTCACAGGCTTTGTATGTGATGTGTTGTACCTTTTGCAAGTACACTTTCAAAGTGAAGATCTCTAGTGGGGATTTTATGCCTGTGCTGCCGTATTATTTTTTGGTCAGCAGTTTAGTGACTTCAGGAAGCGGTCCACATGAGCTGGAAGGTCCTTTGCAGAGACGCTGGTGGGTATTCAGGAGAAGGACTGTGCTGGGTGTGAGGGGCACCCAGCTTTAACCTGTGCTAGAAAATACTCACCTGGCTAGAGCTGTCTGAAGCCCAGAACCGCAGTGATCAGGAACTGATAGACATGGCAGCCAGCTCATCCTCTCCTCATCAGAGCCCCTGTGTGAATGGGAAGGTCCAAGAAGAAATAGTCAGCTGGTTTCCTCTCATGCCTTGAAGGATATTTGTAAGGAGGGTATAGCATCAAGTGGGACAAAACGACATCACTTTTATAAAGGGGGTATTGGAGGACTGGTAAGAGGTTAGTGAGTGGGAATTTATTGGAATGAAAGATGATATGGTAAGGAATTTTTCATTAGAGTGAAAAGAAATCTATGTTCTAGGTGAAGGCATTAGCTTAGAGCTAAAAAAACTAACATGAAGAATAAGGAGAAATGTAATTAGAAATGAAAAACTGAGATCTAAACTGGTAACAGCCAGGTGTTTCTCATGGACGCTTCATGCAAAAGATTCATTTATTTTGCATGTCTGAAGAAAACGTGATAAATATTGAGCACCAGAAATCAAAGAAAAAGCACATCAGTTACACATAGAGGAAATCCTTTCCTGCAGTTATTCTTGCAGCTGGAATCTTGAGTTAGTTCTAGAGATTGGTTCAAGACTTTTCTATATTTCTGTTGCCATGGTGAAATCTAGTTCTCACTGGTAATGAAACTGGCAGGCCTGCTTCCTCCCAGAAGACACATTATCCCACAAATGAAAACAGGATTAACCCACTGATACATAACACCATGGTATTTCTTTGGCCTTGCCTGTCCTTTGCTGCATATGGATCACAAGGTGTGACAAAAGAAAAGGTATTCTGGTAACTATCACGTCCACTCACGTTACAGAGAACTCAGAGGAGCAGTACACCTACTTTCCTAGCAAGAAGCTCTCGTAAAAAAAAAGACTCATGCGATTTTCCTCACAATACCAACAGTTCCAGTTGAATTAGTTAATAACCTGCCTGTATTTTTCTGCATTTATGTTCTTCTATCAGTGGGGCATATTTCTGCACGTAGAGCTTAAATACACCCTTGACGTGGTATACAGCCATATCTGTCTGACTTGGCATTTCACTCAATGCCTAAATGTCAGCTGAAGGCATCCAAAAATGTGTTATTGTGTTTATATTAAACAAGATTTTTCTTGTCTGATAACCAGCATGTTTGGCAAGGACAAAGAAATGTTAAGTCCAATTTGGTCAGTTTTTTATAATCTCAAGATCCTTTCTCTTCCAGGAGATTTGTGTGGCAGCCACATTGAATCTTCCACATACGATTTCCGCAAATCACCAGTTCTTGCACATTGTCATGTCCAAATTTAGCCTATCATGGTATAATATGTAAAGCGAACTAACCCAGAACTGTCATTCTCACCATCTGAAAAACATC